>CM044005.1:22753226-23304095 GCA_024085815.1 Flaveria linearis
ACCTTGATTGCGTTGCAAAGAAATAATATTCGCACGACGATTAGAATTTCAGTTAATCTGTGTTTCGTTTAGTATGAACATAGTTAATGTTAGTTATCATTTTACAAGTGTAAGAGTCGTATGGTTTCGCGTTTCACAATTCTGTTACGGTGTTATAATAATTTTAACGTAATTAAAGTTTTTATATTCACGGATAAAGTTTAATGTAAAGTGTAAATAATTCAATAATTATTTTAACTTTAACTAAATGTAGCATTTGAAATTATTAATTTAACCCTATTAAATAGATTTGTTTTATAAGAAATAACTAAATTAATTCTTGTTATATTGTTTTATAAATGTTTAATTTAAAGAAAAATTGCAAAAAATATTTTTGATAATTTAAAAATAAACAGAGTTTATAAAAATAATTTTTATAATTTTTATATATTTTTCTGTAATTTTTAAAAGCTCAAAAAACCATAAAAAAATAAATGAGGTTGCCCGGGGTCGAACCCGGGACCTCCTGCTGGACATGAGTGCGTTGAACTGGTGGAACAAAGGCCTAAGCCGCGATAGTACACGGTTCACTTTACTTTTAAACACACCCGAAAGCCTTTCCCCCAAATCAAGAACCCTAGTTTCGATTTCTGATCAATTGACCATCGATTCGAAATTGTTAATGGAATTAAACATAGGGCTTTGTTCCCTAAGTGAAACCGAGTGTCTGGGTGTGTGTAATTACCTCGTATAAGATCGAATTAATGGTGAACCAAGTGAAGAACAGTCGCGACAGGGAAGGAATTGGTTCGAGGAGAATTAACCAGTGTTAATCCAATTAATTGTACAGTAAGCTTCCCCACACGATTATGACCAATAGCCCTCTATCAATTACAACAAATGTTGCTCAGAACAGGTTCTTCGATTAAGTTGCAGGTTGCGACGAACGTGATGTTTGAATGTGGAATTTTTGTATGTTTCAGTAGGAATTGAGCTCAGAGGCAGTTTATAAACGAATTTAAAGTTCGTGGGTGCTCGATTACTTTGATTATTATTAGTTTTAGTGCTCGAATTGGTGCGTGGTCGGCCGAACTTTCGGTCGAAAGTGGGTTCAGTAGGTAGGTAACTCCATTATTCAAATTAAGAGGGGGACAGGTTCGAATCTCCCACGAGAAGGTGTCGGGAGCTTTTAATTGAGTTAAAACCGCGTGATTCTCGGTATTGGGTCTCGCCGGAGACTCGCCGGAGACCGGCCGGAGGAACAGGGCGACGGGCGGGGGTTTGGGCTGTGTTTTTTAAAAAATTACACAAATGGTCCCTCAACTATCCAAGGTTTATTATTTCATGTTAAAAGTAATTAAAACAGGTTTCAAGAATTACAAAATTACCCCCTTAACTTCTTATTTTAAGTTTTTAAATATTTAAAAGTTAAATAAACTTTTACAAATTATTTTTTATTAATAACAACACTAACATTATCATTATTATTATTATTATTATTATTAATGTTATTATTAATAATAGTGATAATAATATCATTATTATTATTCAAATTTATATATATATATATATATATATATATATATTAAGTTAACGAAATTTTTCCGGGTTGTCACATCATCCCCCTGTTAGAGGAATTTTCGTCCCGAAAATTAATCACGAGGAGGCTTAAATGAAAAGATGTGAGTACTTGGATTTCATTTGGTCCGCACGTTCCCAGGTGAACGCTGGGCCGCGTTTAGATTCCCGGCGGACTTTGACAATGGGTACCCGGCTGCTTGAGTTGTTTGATTCTCGGATCCAAAATTTTCAGTATATTATTTCGTGGTAAGGTGTTGTCTAGAAATCAAGATAAGACCAACAATGATGAGAAAGGTTATCCATCAGAATTTAGGAATTCCAAACGTCACCATATGAAACGATCTTAGCGCATATCTTGTGAATATGTATTTCTCCTTTGACCAATCATCGGTCTAAGAATAATACGCTATGCGAAGATCTTGGAATGAGTTCACGATGATGGTTAAGGATATCATTAAAATCAGAAAATGAATCAACCGTTCAAAATGACACTCGATGTTTTAATGTCATACCACGGTATACAAATATTTGAAACAGATACAGGTCAATTTCTCGACCCGTTATTCCATATGAGTCCATATGAGATTAGTCAATCGGTATATAATACACCAATTATCATCATGACCTTTAAAATAAGAAGCATTTAGTGAATGAAGAGTTAAACAGGAGATTTTACGGGAACACGGAGGTTAGGTCTTGTCATATGTGAAGGTAAGACACTTGGACACATACCATGTTACGTCTTTTCCTTTAGGCCAAACCCATGTCTACAAGTTACGAAGGTTTATGAACCTTTATATCCACATCGCAATGAGGATAATAACGAGTCTTGTTGTTCAAATCCAAAATAGAATTTTAATGATTTTCAAGGTTAAGGATTCAAAAGCGATTCAAGAAGTGACGCGAACAATAGAAAAGGTATTTGTAAACATGTTTTGCAAGGTAGCAATATCCAAGTAAGTTTACATACACAGTTCACAAACCATAAGCACAGCTGAGAACATTTGTATGACTAGAAAGTCATAAGTTGATAATATCTTTAGCAGAGAGATTGTTTAGGAAGACTACCATCGCACAATCACGTTTTGATGATAACTCAAAATGAAAGTCGATAGATAAGAAATAAATGATTCTGTATAGCTAGGTCAAAACATGAGGATAAAGGGAGAGTAATCGATTTAAGAATCTAAGTGCTCCAAGCTTAGAATAAAAATCAGCCTAAAACGATTGGGTCTCCTTTCAGGTTCAGAGATCATGCTTTGGTTTGATAGGTCGAATCACCTTCTCCTGACGGACTATCTTGGTTTCCTTCTTCGATAACCAATTCATACGGTATTAAGTCTATGTCAAGGACATGATCTTCGTGTACTTTTGTGTAACCTCTAATTATTACCATTGGTCATTTTAACAGAGTAAATAATTTCTAAACAACTAGGGTTAATGCTAAGTTAAAGAATAATTCCAGAAGAATCCAAGCTTATTATCAACCCTGGTATCAAATAGATGTGTAGCTATTGATGATAAGGTACGTACATGTAACAACATTTAGTCTTGTCGAATGTGGCTTGCTTCAGTCGTAAATGTATGACCGCGTAATGTATTACCTTGATTTATATGACCTTTATTTCCATAATTTAACTATTCTTACTTTCTAGTTATAGCCATTTCCTAATTCTGATTGTTTCTAACTTGTCCTGAGGTCCTAATCGACCTAGGGCACACTTTATGGTAATGGTCGGAACTCTAACCTTCTTAATGTCCCCGTTTAACGCATGTTAGCTTAATCGTATTAACCAACATAGCTAGGTTCACAACATTGGCATTCTTGTCTACCTTACCGCTAGATTGCTTGTTCGACCCTCCAACTTCTTTCTACTACTCACTGGATTTTCCCAGTGTCCTTAATTCTATTTGGTCTAATGTCATAAGGTATGACATCAGCTTTGTCAATTCATGGAGTTTGTCAGTATAAAAAGCACGACCTAACCCTACCATTGCACGATTTTAGAGTTACAAGTTACATCAGTGTAACAAAGGAAAAATCATGCTTTCAAGCTTAAGATCAAAGTTCGAGATAGCAGAATTTGTTATGATGGTGTTCAAATCTTGGATGGTTTAAATCGGAAAGACGAAATCAAGGACAAAAATGATTGATATCATAATGAGATGTGAACATTCGATTCACAATCGATGGGAATACATGGATTTCTCAAGATATGAGGTCAGCCATAACCTTATTGAAGACACGCGTACTTATCAGTGATCACTCATCTCAAGGGTTTCGAGTCAAGTAAATGGATTCAATGATCAAATCAAATCACCATTTACACTTTGCCTAGACAAGGTGCCCCGAGAGGTAGGAATTCCATCTTTCTTCTTCACGAATAGCACAGACGCTCTCCGAGGTGAAGAATTTGGATGTATGAAACCCTTGTCTAACAGTTCCTACAACTATTTCGACAATTCTGGGAGTTTGTTCGGTGCCAAGCGGTACGGCACCCGAGTGATAAGGGTAGCTCCCGGGGTCAACTCGATCTGAAACTCTACTTGCCTGTGTGGAGGAAGGTCCGGCAAGTTCTTGGGAAATACCCCAGGAAAATCTTTAACAATTGGAATTTCTCCAAGTCAGTAACTAGGGCTAGAATCGCTGAGTTCCCTTTCCTTAAACACTTCTGAGTCTTCATGTAAGAGATGATGCCGACACAGCACCACTCTTATCGCCTTCGACCTTGAGTATCTCTCTATTAGGCAAAGGTAATCGAATAAGTTTCTCATGACAAATGATTTCGGCTTGTTTCCTGGACCACCAATCTATGTCGGCTACGATATCGAAGATACCATAGGAAATCAGATTTATATCGAACGAATGTCTAGACAAACCTAGATTACAATTGTTAAGCATATGGTGGCGGTTATAGTTCTACCATCGGTTACTTCTATGGTATATTCTAGAACTTAAGCTGGTAAGGACTACCTCTAGCAGTCCACTCAAGTTACTGGGTATGAAACTTTCATCGGCACTCGAATGAGATAATGCTAAAGCAGAACTATCATTTCTGTCGGTTTCCTATCTTCTTGAGCCTTGGAAAGTTTCTCCTTAAATACACAGGTTGTCTTCACTCATACCATCCTTTGTGTGTTACTTGTGGTTGAAGAGACTTGGCCTAGATGTTCACACGACGGTTCTTAAAGCTATGTGAAAATTTCTCTACCGTGCCCTCAAATGTTCTTATTGCACAAGTCATTGGGAGGGATAGTTGCACCTGTTGCTCATAATGGAAAGGCTGAGATATATTGGACGGGATCGTCATAATGTCTTGCTTTTTGGTCCTACGCCAAGCGTAGTAAGCCAGAAAAATCTGATTGGATTCCCACCGCCAGGGAGACAAACAAATGTAACGTATGCTTAGATATCAAATGAAATGAATGCTGGAACGCTGAAATTTCCGAGTCTCTAAGTCTTAAGATCAATCCAGTGAATGAGGACTACACGCGTCAAGAATATTATCACTTTATTGCAACTTTTGGCATAATGTAGATGGATAGTGTTACACGAACACTAAAATGCTAAAAAGAGCATGTCTCATAGAGACTAGGGCTAATGTCATAACACGAATCTTATTAAGGCTTGGGGTAGATGAGAACTTTCATACTAGTAGGAATGAAGGATTTGTTTGCATATCATAGTGTGGTTTTATGAGGACCGAGACCTCATGTCTCCAAGTATAGAAATGAAAATTTGTACTGATTATGACCGTTATCACCCAATAGAGTTACCAGAATTCTCATGCACGACAAATTACAATTACGTGTGCACCCGTGATTCTAATTTGCTTTGCATGGTTATCCATGGTTCCTCCAATTCGTGATAACATACATTGTCAAGTACCGAGTGCTATCTGTTAAGACTAGCAAAGATGATAGGGCATGTTGAAAGTAGAAACAAGTACGATAGAGTTAGAAAAGTAATGTGTGTTGTTTTCCTTGTTTGTCATCGTTAGGTTTATCGTGTGTGTTAGAAAAAAATTTCGTGTTCCCAAGTGGTAATGTTAGTTCGAGTTGTCGTTGCTTCAACTCCGAGAGTGAAGAGTCATATGTAGATGTTGGAAGTGAGCGAGCGGGACTCCCCGCCCATCTGTTAGTCGGGGATGATATAGGTGACATAGATATTTGTGTGTATTGACCATAGTTTATCACTCATCCTAGAAATCCCCAGGTAAGCATAACTGGTCTCGCAATGAGATTTATACGATATGCTTGCCTTAGCCCGAAGGCTTTTTGCTAGGAAATCCAGAATACATGTGTCTATGTGTTACACAAATGGGTAATGTTTGATCGTTCAGTAATGTAATGTTAGCATGCCAGAAGAATGTTCGTACAATAGTTGCAATCATGTAAGAGTGTCTATGCAGTACTAGTGTCGTGTCTAAGGCTATAGTCTAGATGCAAATGCAATCCTAGCTCTCTATAACCAGTGGCTCTGATACCAATCTGTCACACCCTCAATTTTCACAAACGGGGTTTTACCGTTAGGCGTGTGACATACCAGGATCTCAGACACGGTCATATCAAATGACACTATATGAGTTTAAAAATATACATTTGACTTTAAATCAGAGTAACATAAAAGAAATGAATAACAGTGCGGAAGCGAATAACGAAATGTAAACAATACTGAAAGTCTGAAATGTTAAATCAAAACAATGTCTAATGCAATATAAATGGATCTGATGAATGCATGTCCTGAGTGCGTTCCTTAATCATGCATCATGAGATTACGCGTTCCTATTACCTGAGAAAACATGCTAAAGTGTGTCAACATAAAGTTGGTGAGTTTACAGGTTTTATCCCAAATAAAAATGTTTGTAACTGTTCGACTATCTGTAACTGTTTGACTATTTGTAACTGTTCGACTGTTTGTAACTGTTCGACTGATCGAATGGTATAGTAATTAAAGCATATCGATAGGTAGCTAGCATATAATCATGTTACTTAGCGTTTCGAACAGAAGCTGACTGTTTGCGTGTCCTATATGTTTGTTGTTTCCCCGTCACGTCTCGCAAGACAGTGACAAATGTTAGGTCAATAATGCACCCGTTTGACCTCCAATCAAGCTAGCGCGACTAGCCCGGGCGGGGTTTGTCAGACCCAATAGTACTACTCAGAATTACCTCGCTAATCTCGATTACTAACGGTTCGAGAGTGTCAGGACTGTTTGTGCGTTTGCACTAATGTAACAGGCGATATCAATAATACTAAAACCATTCATAAAATATGTTTGCATGTTTTCTCCCTAAAAGGAAAGAAAGTAAAAGGGGGCCGTGAAACTCACCTTGATTGCGTTGCAAAGAAATAATGTTCGCACGACGATTAGAATTTCAGTTAACCTGTGTTTCGTTTAGTATGAACATAATTAATGTTAGTTATCGTTTTACAAGTGTAAGAGTCGTATGTTTTCGCGTTTCACAATTCTGTTACGGTGTTATAATAATTTTAACGTAATTAAAGTTTTTATAATCACGGATAAAGTTTAATGTAAAGTGTAAATAATTCAATAATTATTTTAACTTTAACTAAATGTAGCATTTGAAATTATTAATTTAACCCTATTAAATAGATTTGTTTTATAAGAAATAACTAAATTAATTCTTGTTATATTGTTTTATAAATGTTTAATTTAAAGAAAAATTGCAGAAAATATTTTTGATAATTTAAAAATAAACAGAGTTTATAAAAATGATTTTTATAATTTTTAGATATTTTTCTGTAATTTTTAAAAGCTCAAAAAGCCATAAAAAATAAATGAGGTTGCCCGGGGTCGAACCCGGGACCTCTTGCTGGACATGAGTGCATTGAACCGGTGGAACAAAGGCCTAAGCCGCGATAGTACACGGTTCACTTTACTTTTAAACACACCCGAAAGCCTTTCCCCCAAATCAAGAACCCTAGTTTCGATTTCTGATCAATTGACCATCGATTCGAAATTGTTAATGGAATTAAACATAGGGCTTTTGTTCCCTAAGTGAAACCGAGTGTCTGGGTGTGTGTAATTACCTCGTATAAGATCGAATTAATGGTGAACCAAGCGAAGAACAGTCGCGACATGGAAGGAATTGGTTCGAGGAGAATTAACCAGTGTTAATCCAATTAATTGTACAGTAACCTTCCCACACGATTATGACCAATAGCCCTCTATCAATTGCAACAAATGTTTCTCAGAACAGGTCCTTCGATTAAGTTGCAGGTTGCGACGAACGTGATGTTTGAATGTGGAATTTTTGTATGTTTCAGTAGGAATTGAGCTCAGAGGCAGTTTAAAACGAATTTAAAGTTCGTGGGTGCTCGATTACTTTGATTATTTTTAGTTTTAGTGCTCGAATTGGTGCGTGGTCGGCCAAACTTTCGGTTGAAAGTGGGTTCAGTGGGTAGGTAACTCCATTATTCAAATTAAGAGGGGGGACAGGTTCGAATCTCCCATGAGAAGGTGTCGGGAGCTTTTGATTGAGTTAAAACCGCATGATTCTCGGTATTGGGTCTCGCCGGAGACCGGCCGGAGGAACGGGGCGACGGGCGGGGGTTTGGGCTGTATTTTTAAAAAATTACACAACTGGTCCCTTAACTATCTAAGGTTTATTATTTCATGTTAAAAGTAATTAAAACAGGTTTCAAGAATTACAAAATTACCCCCTTAACTTCTTATTTTAAGTTTTTAAATATTTAAAAGTTAAATAAACTTTTACAAATTATTTTTTATTAATAACAACACTAACATTATCATTATTATTATTATTATTATTATTATTATTATTATTATTATTATTATATATTAATGTTATTATTAATAATAGTGATAATAATATCATTATTATTATTCAAATTTATATATATATATATATATATATATTTTAAGTTAACGAAATTTTCCGAGTTGTCACAATCTCTGACATAGTAAGAGGGGGAATAAGACCTCTTTTTCAATAAGTGGTATCCAACCAAACGCAAAGGTCTGACCGAGTCAGACCTATGCCTCTGACCAGGATCATTAAGACCCAAACAAACAGGGTCTAAGAGTTTTATATATACATATATTTGAGCATGTGTAAGTATGTGTATATGCTCGATGAACATGCATGCATACATAATTATTTACGTGTGTATGTATGTAAATATTTAAGGACATGAATCTTTGTAACATCTCGTATTTTTGTTAAATTAAAACTTAACTTTGTTAAGTTCTTGTAAGGACTATTTATGCATTTTATGAAACTTGTGGGTTAGTTATGCTTATTTGTTTGTTGGTCATTAATTTTTAATATAAAACTTAATAACATAACTGTTAAATTGAAAAATAATAATTATAATAATAATAACTCTAATAATAATGTCCATAATAATAATAAATAATAATAATAAATAATAATAATAATAATATAATAATAATAATAATAATAATGAATAATAGTAATAATAATAATGATAATAATAATAATAATAGTAATAAGTTATAAAAGTTAACAACTTAAATTATGTAAAACATAAAGTTTAGTTAAGTTTAAGGAGCCTTAGTGTCAATTTAGAAACTTTAAAAAATAAAGTTTGTGAATAAAATGTTGAGAATCAAACCGCAGGGACCATGTCACATCTCGGCGGAAGCGTGAAATGCGGTTTGGGTGTGACTTGCTTTATCAGAGTACATTAATTACAGCGGAACAAATATTAAATACATATGCTTAAAACAAGAAAGTAGGACATGCATTTATTCATAATATTCGTGATTACATCTTATACATAAATTCCAAAATTAAATATAATCTTTTTACTACATCATTAAACTACTGCATGTCTTCAGATACGGTGGAAGTGTGCATCAACATACACACTACCATCAACAATGTTGACAGTTAATGTGACACAAACCCTTCCTACCACTTCTCCCCAACCATTGTGTACTTCAAAGCTAAGGTCAAAAGTGTTACTCATTGTTTCTTGAAAAAGTATACTAAAACCAGTCAACAAAAATGTTGGTGAGAACATAGGTTTAATCCAGACAAAATATTTTGTTGATGTATCAATTACAACCAAACCTGCTCACAACATAATCATACTGTCACGAAATAATCATAAAATCAGATAATATTACATCCTAACCCCCATTTGATTAGATGCAGGAAAATAGCAGTAACCCTCATCCGGTTAGTGCAAATATTCTCCTATGTAGCGCTACCAATATTATTGACCGGTTCCTCATTCGAACTAATGGTTGTGTCGCAAATGACAGTAAGCAAACAAAAATATTTTCAAAATAATACATCAACCCAAACAGTATACTTTTTCCCCCAAAACTTTACTGAATACCAAACGGTTGAAAATGGGGCTATGAACTCACCGTGTCTTCTCACTTGAACCTAACAAGATAGTTCACAGTGTTAGACAATACTTCAAATATTTTTCTGGATTTCATTGACTGTAAATAGAAACACCTTCGGGTCTCTAAAAATTCTCAATCTTTTTAACTACACATAATAGTTGTAGTTATTCCAAAATTTCTCAAAAATCATAGAAATTAGCTATTGATGTCCAAAAATCACCAAAAGTTTATAGAACATAATTTGGACAGTTTGTAGCTTCCTATAATTTTTACAGCATCAAATTCCTAATAGATTATTTTATATAAATCCCACGATATTCCCAAAATTTATCAAAATACTTACTGCTATCCATTAAATCCTCACAAATTCATAGATTTTTGTCCAAAAAGTCAGTAACATCACATAATTTTTATAGCATCCAAATCTTAACAGATTATTTTCTGTAAATTTTATAATATTCCCATAATGGTTAAGAATTTTCCCTTCCCAAATTTATTTCTATTTTTGTTATTTTCTTCTATTTTCCATTATAAAATAATTTATATAAATTATTTCTTTATCAAAACTTTATCAAAACTTCCAGTTAAATATTTTAGTATAAATATGAGAGTTTCTCAATGTTTATTCCCACAATTGCATTTACTTAATATTAATTTAATTTTTCTTAATTAATTATGAGATAAATCTTGGAATTTCAAAATATCTCTTTTTAATCATAAGGTTCTGAGTTTTTAGCACCTCATTACTTATGATACATGAATCAAGGCTTTAAAAATTGGTTTTGGTGTTTAAACACCAATTATTATGTATATATATATTTTGTAACATATATGTAACATGAAGTTTAAATATTTGTAACCTTTATGGTTGAGGATCTTGATGACGTTCTTGTTTCTTGAACTTGAAAGTAAAGCCGTGACTGGTGATGATGGTGTAGTTATATGGTTATGGGTGATGGTGGTGTCATGTGATGGTTGTTACGACTGATAGTGATGGTGTGATAGGATTGTTTGTTTGTTATGTGAAAACCGAGAGAAGAGAGACCATAGATGATGATATGCAGTTGCTAGAAGATACCGAGAGGCAGTGGAAGAAGGTTGGCGGTTCTTGGGCATGCTTGGCCGAGAGTGTTGTATGGTATGTGGTTTGAGTTATGTTGAATTGATTTTTGATTGAAGGCTACAAATAACCGGAACTTGGAGGTGGTTTAATGGAAGCCATAGTGTGAAAACAATGTTGCTTAGTCAATAGGTGAGTTTAGGTGGCATGATAAGAGAATTGATGGTGCATGCATGTTTTCTTAGGATGTCCACCTAATCATCTAGTAATGATAGGAGGTTGACTTAGAAACATAAGATGGCAATTTGGAGAAGCAACCGAAAGGTAGGCTGCAAGATGGCAGCTAGAGAATGCTTAGGGTGTGTATGCAATGATAGGTTGACTAGGTGTCACATGGAGGTGGGGTTTGGTGCTTAGGTGGCCGAGAGATTGCTTCAAAGTTTGCCATCTCCATTTTGCAATTATGAACTTCATTAATATGTTGACTCTAAGAAGTTTAGCAAGCTATCTATGTTGTTTAATTCAATGAACTGAGGCTTAGAGTGTAGATGTGTGTATATGTGGCAGTTTGGAGAGTGTGAAAGCAAGAAAAGAAACCCGAAAGGTAGGGTGGTTTCGGGTGGTAGGGAAATGGTGGTTTAGAGGTTTTGGTTTGGTGTTAGTTTTAGATATAGGATTTTAGTTTAGAGTGTACATCTATATATATATATGTATTTTGAATATATGCATAAGTGGTTTTATAAAATAGATTACAATTATACATGCATACCTAACATATATATTTCATGTTCTTAATGTGTATACATATTTACATGTGTTCATAACATAAATATATACAATTAAGTAAAGTACATATATACACATATAATAAGTAGATTATATATGTATACCTATTTATCGTATATATATACAGGTATTCCAAAGAATTTTCCGTGTATATATATGTATGCCAACATGCACACGTAAAATTTGTATATATATACCCGTATGTGTGGATTTTGGGGTATATAACATACCTGCACACATAAATAATTAATTCTTATATGCATGCATGCAACCATGCATATGTATTTTCATAACATATACATACTAAAAATAATATTATTATGGCTCGTAACGTAATATAATAAAAATAATCTTTAGGGTTGTCACATTCTCCCCCCGTTAAAGAATTTCGTCCTGAAATTCAGTGGAGTGTGCTTTAGAAAACTTAATTAATCATTACCTTTGAACAGGTGAGGTACTTTTTCTTGATTTCATCTTCCCTTTCCCAGGTGTATTCTGGTTCTCTTTTTGCATTCCACTTAATTTTCATTATAGGAATTTTACTTCTTCTTAATTTCCTTATTTCTTTTCCCACAATGGCTGTTGGTTCTTCCACAAAATGCAATTTTCTATCTACCTGTATTTCTTGAATTGGTACCTCTAGGGTTTCATTGGTTAGGCATTTCTTGAGGTTTAGACACATGAAAAGTGCTGTATATTTCACTTAATTCCTGTGGTAATTCCAACTTATAAGCTACAGGACCAATTCTTTCAATGATTTTAAATGGACCAATATATCTAGAGTTTAGCTTACTGGATTTTCCAAATCGAAGATACCTTTAGAAGGTGATATTTTCAGATAGACTCTGTCTCCAATTTTCAGTGCAAATATTACAGATCCTAATTCTAGATCATGGGTGGTGTAGTTCTTTTCACTACCTCTAAGTTGTCTAGATGCATATGCAATCACTTTATCTTTCTGCATTAAAACACATCCAAAGCCTTGACGAGAGGCATCACAATAGACTATGAAGTTATCTGTTCCTTCAGGTAAAGCTAACACAGGTGCACTACATAATTTATTCTAAGAAGTTCAAAGGCCTCATTCTGCTTTTCTCCCCATACATACTTTTATCTTTTGAGTCAATTCTGTTAATGGTTGAGCTATTCTTGAGAAGTTTTCTATAAATCTCCTGTAGTATCCTGCTAAACCTAAGAATTGACGTATTTCTGTTGGAGTTTTTGGAATTTCCCATTTCTTAACTGCTTCTATTTTTGGATCAACCTGAATTCCATTTTGGTTAACTATGTGCCCAAGGAATTGTACTTCTCTTTTCCAAAATTCACATTTGGAAAATTTTACATATAACTTTTCTTTTTGTAATAGTTCCAAGGTGTAACGCCCCGAAATTTCCCGAAACGAGCCATTTAATAATAATGGGCTTTTAAGGGTTAATTTAAGAAATAAAGGGGTAAATTAGTGGGCTATAGATCAAATTAGCCTTAATGGGCTAGACTTGGTGGGTTTAAGGGCCCTAATCAGCCCTTAAACATGCATAATCAGTCCCATTCCATCACATTACAACCCTAGCCACCAAATTCGTAGAGAGAGAAAGTAGAGAGAGACAGTGAAAAAATTCAAGATTTGGAGCTTGAAGGTTGGAAGGATTGAAGTTCTGGTGGATTGGAGCATCAAAACACAAGGAAAGAGCAACAAAACAAGGTAAGAATCGGCCCCTAAGGCCTTCTGTAGATCAAACCCGGATTCTAGGGTTTTGTGGTTTTGAAAAGTTTAAAGAAACACATAAAGGTCGAATTTTTACGTATGAAAACGTGTAAAAAGCTTAGATTTGGTTTCATGGAAGGTAAGCCAAGGATTTGGACGTAAAAAGTTAAGATTTTGGGTTAAAAATGGGCTGGATCTGAGTTTCTGTTCATCCAGCAAAACTGGGCCCCGATCCAGCGAATTTAAGCATTCAACCAGCGAAACTGCACATTAGTTCAGCAAGACTAGGAGAAATTCTAGCGAAACTACAGTTTCGCTGGGGCGAAACTATAGTTTCAGCGAAACTGTAGTTTCGCCAGTAATCTCGCTAAGATCCAGACTGACCTATAGACTTTGCGAGACTAGGGAATTCCAACGAAAGTTGGGCGCTCAAGGCAGCGAATCTGCCTAGCGAAACTAGCAGAAATGCTGCCCAGCGAAACTGGCAGCGAAACTGCAGTTTCGCTATAGCGAAACTATGGGCGAAACTATGAAGAAAATGACGTTTTTGCATGTTAACTTTCGTGCAGCTAGAGTATTCAGGCTATAGCCTAAGTGACTTAGAATTTAAGCTACTTGGACGAGTTCAGGTGAGTTCTAGATCCCCTATTTTATACATGCTTTAAATGTTTTGGGGCGGTATGCATACTAATATATATACCTTTTTATGACCAGTTCTTTTAGAGTAAAGTTTTACTTACTATCTTATATGGGAAACGGGATTTTCTAACGAATTGATAACGTATTTTTCCTTATTGAGATATAACCTTGTAGTGATGGATTTGCCTTCGAGATGTGTTGTGTTATATTATATATATATAACTTAAATAAGAAAGTGAAACGTAAAGAAAGGTTATGTGGCCCATAACGTGTACCTGGATAAAGTAAAGTCTTGCAAGTAAAGTCCTGCAGGCAAGGGATAAAGTAAAGACTTGCAAGCAATGGCTAAAGGAGGGTTGCATTTGTTATGCCCTCACCCGGATAAAGTAATGCTCGAACAGGCAGGTCTGTAAGCCCTGAATTGGCATGACATTAATGGCCCGATCGAGTACGACTGTAAGCCCTTAATTGGCGTTGTCGGTAAAGTCCTAGGCGAGCCTAGGCACCGATTGTGACAGAGAATTGACGGATAAAGAAGAGTAATAAATAACGAGAAATGAAAAGAAATGATAAAGTATCGATAAAGTGATAGCCTGTATGTATTGATGCTTGATAGACGAGAACTATTTCCAACTGCTAAAGCTAATACTTTTACAAAAAGTTATTTACAAAGAAAACCTAGAATTCACTCAGCGAAGCTGACTTTTGTATGCATATCAGTTGACAGGTAAGAGTTAGAGCGACGGAATAGAGGCATGGGACTGAAGCTTCTTGGCACTAGAAGACTGGCATCCCGAATGAAGAAAAGCTAAACAAGAACCCCTAAATAGTTTTGTGGATTAAAGACAATGAGTGCCGTGAAAACCAAAAGGTGAAGTTTGCTTCCCATTCCTTTTGGATCCAGCATTGTGTTGGTGGGATAACATTGTTGAGTCTTACGGAGAGGATGCCATTGAGAGGATGAAGTGGTCGGAGATGAAGAGGTTGGTGATAGAGGAGTACTACCCGGAAAGAGAGCTTGACAAGATTGAGCAAGAGTTCGTGAGTTTGGAGGCTGGAAATATGACTCACCAGGAGTACACTACAAAATTCAATGAAATGGCACGTCTGGTGCCTGACTTGGTGACTCCCGAATCCAAGAGAATCAAGAGATACATACAAGGGTTACCTCTGGACATTCGTAGGGACATGGTCACTGCCCGACCTGGTACTTTTAGATCAGCGGTGGACCTCAGTGGAAGGTTGTACGATCATCGCAGGCTGGTGATAGTGGGTGAGACGAAGAAGGCTTGGAATAACAATGGGAAGAGATATGGAAGTGGTGGCCACCAACCGGGGAGCAAGAAAGCAAGAGTGGATGCAAACAGATGGTTGTGAAGGGGGTCGAGGAAGTTAAGAACTGTGGGAAGTGTGGGAGGAGGCATCTTGAAGAGTGCCGATTGGGTAGCCATGGGTGCTACCGGTGTGGGAAAACGGGCCACGTGGCTAGAGAGTGCCCGGAAGTAAACGAGTGCTTTAACTGCCATGAGTCGGGGCACTACAGCAGGGATTGTAAGAAAGCTAAGCCAGGAAACTGGGGAACGAGCAGGGGTGATGATAAGGGGGATGATGGAAAGCCCAAGGTCAAGGCAAGGGCTTTCACCATGAACAAGAAGGAAGCAAGGAAGGACCCGGACGTAGTGTCAGGAACGTTCCTTGTCAATGATGGTTGCGCCTCCATATTATTTGATAGTGGTGCAAGTAAGAGTTTCGTATCGGTATCCTTCTATGCTACACTAGATGTTCAAACTAAGGAAATAGATGATGCCTTCGAAGTAGAAACAGCCGATGGTAAGTCCATTAGAATAGTCAGGATGATAGAGGATTGCCACATTAAACTAGGAGGCCATTACTTTCCCGTACAATTGTTTGCCATGCCCTTAGGAGGTTTCGATGTTGTACTAGGGATGGATTGGTTAGCTGCCCACGATGCTAACATAGTATGTCAACAAAAGATGATCCGATTAACGGCTCCAGATGGTAGTCCGGTTACGATCTACGGTGATAACGATTGTAAGGTTCCAAGGATCATTTCCATGATCAAGGCGGAGAAATGTATGAGGCGAGGGTGCGGAGCTTATCTAGCGTATGTCAAGGATGTTAATAAGGCGAAAGAGATGTCCGATGTACCAGTGGTGCGGGACTTTCCTGACGTATTCCCGGAGGATCTGCCTGGAGTACCACCGGATAGAGAGATAGAATTTCAGATTGACTTACTGTCAGGAGCCCAACCCATTGCCAAAGCACCCTACCGCCTAGCTCCGTCCGAGATGAAGGAGCTCATGTCACAACTGCAGGAACTCCTTGATAAGGGATTCATTAGGCCCAGCATTTCCCCATGGGGTGCTCCCGTGTTGTTTGTGAAGAAGAAGGATGGCAGCATGAGGATGTGTATAGATTACAGGGAGTTGAATAAGCTGACCGTAAAGAATCGATACCCTCTACCCGGATAGACGATCTGTTTGATCAGTTGCAAGGGGCAAGCTGGTTCTCCCGAATAGATCTCCGATCTGGATATCACCAACTGAGGGTAAGGGAGCAAGATATCCCAAAGACGGCTTTCCGAACACGCTACGGCCACTATGAGTTTCTGGTTATGTCTTTTGGGCTAACCAATGCTCCTGCGGCATTCATGGACTTAATGAATCGCATGTGTCGGCCGATGTTGGATCGATCAGTGATAGTCTTCATTGACGATATTTTGATATACTCAAAGAATGAAGGAGACCACGCTTGTCATATTAAGGAGGTGTTGGAGACTTTACGAAAGGAGAAGCTGTACGCGAAGTTCTCTAAATGTGCCTTCTGGCTACGGGAGGTGCAGTTTTTAGGGCACATTATAAATTCCGAAGGAGTCATGGTTGATCCAGCAAAGGTCGAGGCAGTTATGCAATGGAATTCCCCAAAGACGCCATCCGAAATCCGTAGTTTCTTGGGATTAGCTGGCTACTATAGGAGGTTCATCAAGGATTTCTCAAAGATAGCTTCCCCATTAACAAGGTTAACGAGGAAGAACGTGGTATTCGACTGGGGGAAAGAACAGGAAGATGCGTTTCTGGAATTGAAGGATAGACTGACCAAAGCTCCTATACTAACCCTACCGGAGGGAGATGAAGACCTAACGGTATACTCCGATGCTTCTTACTACGGGCTAGGCTGTGTGTTGATGCAAAGAGGAAAGGTTATAGCTTACGCATCCAGACAGCTAAAGGACACGGAGGTTAATTACCCGGTGCACGATTTGGAACTTGCCGCAGTAGTGTTCGCATTGAAGATCTGGAAACACTATTTGTATGGAACTAAGTGTGCCATATTTACCGACCACAAAAGTCTGAAATATTTCTTTGAACAGAAGGACCTAAATATGAGACAGAGGAGGTGGTTGGAGTTGATAAAGGATTATGACTGTGAAATCCATTATCACCCGGGTAAGGCGAACGTGGTAGCCGATGCCCTGAGCCGAAAGGAAGGATATGAACCGATCCGGGTGAAGGCGTGCCAACTAGTAGTGACCCCAGATGTTATGAGGATGATAAGCAAAGATCAAATGGACGCTTTAAAAGAGCAGCAAATCAATAAGGAAAGGATGGTGGGAAAAGTGGATGAATTGATAGAGAACACCTTGGGTGTTAAGACCTTCCATGGCAAGATATGGGTTCCGAAGCATGGTGACTTGCGGGAAAAGATTATGGATGAAGCACATAAGACCCGCTACTCAATACATCCAGGCGCAAATAAGATGTACCACGACTTGAAGAAAGATTATTGGTGGCCTGGGATGAAGAGAGATGTGGTTGCGTATGTAAATAAATGTCTCACGTGCCTACAGGTGAAGGCTGAGCACCAAAGACTTTATGGTTATGTTCAGCCATTAGAAGTGCCAGAGTGGAAGTGGGAACATGTTACCGTGGACTTTATCACCAAACTACCCCGCACGACGAAAGGCCATGACACGATATGGGTGGTTGTGGATAGACTGACTAAAAGTGCGCATTTCCTGCCAATCAAGGAAGCAATTAGTTCAGAAAAGCTTGCTGAACTATTTATCCGAGAAATATGGCGCGACATGGTATGCCGTATCGATTGTTTCAGATAGGGATACGCGGTTCACCTCAGAGTTTGGAAAAAGTTCAATGAAGAGATGGGTGCGAGGTTGCATGTTAGTACCGCATACCACCCGCAGACCGATGGGCAAACGGAGAGAACGATCCAGACACTGGAGGATATGCTTCGGGCATGCGTTATCGAATTTGGCGGTAACTGGGATGATCATTTGCCACTAGCAGAGTTCTCCTATAACAACAGCTACCACGCCAGTATTAAGATGCCCCCATATGAGTTATTGTACGGTCGACGGTGCAGAACTCCTATTTGTTGGGGAGATGTCGGTCAGAAGAACTAGGGAGCTTGGAAGTCGTGGAAGCCACCACGGAAAAGTTGGAGAAAATCAAGGCGTATATGAAGGCTGCCAAGGATAGACAAAAGTCATACGCCAACAGAAGAAGGAGACCAATAGAGTTCAGCGTGGGCGACAGGGTAATGCTGAAAGTGTCACCATGGAAGGGAATCATCCGATTTAGGAAGAGGGGGAAACTGAGTCCCAGGTTCATCGGACCATTCGAGGTACTAGCACGAGTTGGGGATGTAGCTTACAGGCTAGACCTTCCAGAAGAATTAAGTGGGATTCACCCTACCTTTCATGTGTCGCACTTAAGAAAATGTTTAGCTCCAAATGAGGCAGTCATACCTCTAGATGACATCGAGGTGGACGAGAAGCTGAACTATATAGAAGAACCAGTGGCTATACTGGACCGGAAGGAGAAACAATTGAGAAATAAAGTAGTCAAACAAGTCAAGGTGCAATGAAAACACCGAAAGGGGTCGGATGCCACCTGTGAATCTGAGGAGGAAATGAGGCGCCAATACCCCGATTTGTTTAATGACGAGTTAGGTTTCGAGGACGAAACCTAAATAAGGGGGGGAGACTTGTAACGCCCCGAAATTTCCCGAAACGAGCCATTTAATAATAATGGGCTTTTAAGGGTTAATTTAAGAAATAAAGGGGTAAATTAGTGGGCTATGGATCAAATTAGCCTTAATGGGCTAGACTTGGTGGGTTTAAGGGCCCTAATCAGCCCTTAACATGCATAATCAGTCCCATTCCATCACATTACAACCCTAGCCACCAAATTCGTAGAGAGAGAAAGTAGAGAGAGAAAGTGAAAAATTCAAGATTTGGAGCTTGAAGGTTTGAAGAATTGAAGTTCTGGTGGATTGGAGCATCAAAACACAAGGAAAGAGCAACAAAACGAGGTAAGAATCGGTCCTCTAAGGCCTTCTGTAGATCAAACCCGGATTCTAGGGTTTGGGGTTTTGAAAAGTTTAAAGAAACACATAAAGGTCTAATTTTTATCTATAAAAACGTGTAAAAACATAGATTTGGTTTCATGGAAGGTAACCAAGGATTTGGACGTAAAAAGTTAAGATTTTGGGTTAAAATGGGCTGGATCTGAGTTTCTGTTCATCCAGCGAAACTGGGCCCCGATCCAGCGAATTTAAGCATTCAACCAGCGAACTGTACATTAGTTCAGCAAGACTAGGAGAAATTCCAGCGAAACTACAGTTTCGCTGGGCGAAACTATAGTTTCGCCAGTAATCTCGCTAAGACCCAGACTGACCTATAGACTTTGCGAGACTAGGGAATTCCAACGAAAGTTGGGCGCTCAAGGCAGCGAATCTGCCTAGCGAAACTAGCAGAAATGCTGCCCAGCGAAACTGGCAGCGAAACTGCAGTTTTGCTGTAGCGAAACTATGGGCGAAACTATGAAGAAAATAACGTTTTTGCATGTTAACTTTCGTGCAGCTAGAGTATTCAGGCTATAGCCTAAGTGACTTAGAATTTAAGCTACTTGGACGAGTTCAGGTGAGTTCTAGATCCCCTATTTTATACATGCTTTAAATGTTTTGGGGCGGTATGCATACTAATATATATACCTTTTTATGACCAGTTCTTTTAGAGTAAAGTTTTACTTACTATCTTATATGGGAAATGAGATTTTCTAACGAATTGCTAACGTGTTTTTCCTTATTGAGATATAACCTTGTAGTGATAGATTTGCCTTCGAGATGTGTTGTGTTATATTATATATATATAACTTAAATAAGAAAGTGAAACGTAAAGAAAGGTTATGTGGCCCATAACGTGTACCTGGATAAAGTAAAGTCTTGCAAGTAAAGTCCTGCAGGCAAGGGATAAAGTAAAGACTTGCAAGCAATGGCTAAAGGAGGGTTGCATTTGTTGTGCCCTCACCCGGATAAAGTAATGCTCGAACAGGCAGGTCTATAAGCCCTGAATTGGCATGACATTAATGGCCCGATCGAGTACGACTGTAAGCCCTTAATTGGCGTGTCGGTAAAGTCCTAGGCGAGCCTAGGCACCGATTGTGACAGAGAATTGACGGATAAAGAAGAGTAATAATAACGAGAAATGAAAAGAAATGATAAAGTATCGATAAAGTGATAGCCTGTATGTATTGATGCTTGATAGACGAGAACTATTTCCAACTGCTAAAGCTAATACTTTTACAAAAAGTTATTTACAAAGAAACCTAGAATCCACTCAGCGAAGCTGACTTTTATATGCATATCAGTTGACAGGTAAGAGTTAGAGCGACGGAATAGAGGCATGGGACTGAAGCTTCTTGGCACTAGAAGACTGGCATCCCGAATGAAGAAAAGCTAAACAAGAACCCCTAAATAGTTTTGTGGATTAAAGACAATGTTTATATTTTACTTGTAATGAATTGAAATGACAGTAACTTTCCGCTGCAATATATATATCTTATATGTATATGAGTAAATGATTGTTTTAAATCGATGTTTTGCTGTGAATGACCAACTGTGAGGCTTCCCTGAGAAAGGTGAGCCTTACACAAGGTTAACCTGAGGTGTTGTTTGTGGTCTTCCTTACTCTTAGAATAAACTATAATGTCATCAATAAAGACTATAACAAATTTATCTAGGTAAGATTTACACACTCTATTCATTAGATCCATAAATACTGCTGGAGCATTGGTTAACCCAAATGGCATTACAAGAAATTCATAATGGCCATATCTAGTTCTAAATGCAGTCTTAGAAATGTCATCTTCCTGTACTGTAACACCTCGTAATTTTCATTAAACCAAAAGTTAACTTTGTTAAATTTTATAAGGATTTTTATGCGTGATAATTAATTTGTTGGTTAACAATTAATAATAATAATAATAATAATAATAATAATAATAATAATAATAATAATAACAATAATAATAATAATAATAATAATAATAATAATAGTCATAATAATAATAAAGTCCAGGGGGTAATTGTGTAATTTGCAAAACTTGAAAGAAGTTTATTACATAAAATAATAAATTGAAAACCATAGGGGCCAAATATGTAAATCTCAAAAATTACCAAACCAACCCCCGCCCACTCCCGTAACTCCGGCACCGGATCCGGCCGGCCTCCGCGGTCCTCCGCGAACCCCCAACCGCTTCAACACTCAATTATAAAATACGAAACCGGTCCCAAATGATTCGTAAACAAAAATCGAACACCTGACCCCACTTTATTTGAAAACAAACTAAGTGCGATCGATCTAAACCCACATGCAACTTTCGGCCACTTTACAGCTTCTAAATCGCACTAACACTTTAATATAATCGAATTAGCTTTACCAAAACCATGCTATAAATGTTCCTAATCAGTCTACGCATTCAATTGCATCTGAAAACACACAACTAAACCAATTCGATCACCATTCTCATCGGCGACCTGCAATTGATCGAATACCCCTACTCGAACTTCAAAACCCGAATTTCCAGAGGGCTTTTCATCATTAGTATCATTGGAAACTTCCTGTGCAATTAATTCGATTAACATCACCATTTGAGTCTCAATCGAACCCGGACTCTGTCGCGACTGTTCTTCCACAAGATCACTTTCAAATCGACCTTAAACAGGTAATTGAACACATCATTACACTCGTAATCACATAGGGATTAAAAGCCCTATGTTTAATTTCATTATCATAATCGTTTTGGTGTTCAATTTGAACGATTTCAGTTCTAGGGTTTATGAGATTTGGGGGAATTGGTTTAAACTGTTTAAAAGGAATTGCAAACCAGGAATACCGCGGCTGTATGCCTTTGGTTTACTGGTTTGTGTGTGGGATTGTGGACAGGAGGTCACGGGTTCGAACCCGGCCCCCAACATTTATTCTTTTAAAGCCTTTTTGAGCCTTTTAAAAATACAGAAAAATTACTAAAAATTATAAAAATAATTTTTATAAACTTTGTTTATTTTAGAAGTTATATAGTTATTTTCTGGAAAATTATTTCTTTAAAAACCTTAATTATTTATATTTTAATAAATAATACAAATGTATAAATAGTTATTTTTATAAAAATGGACTTTAAATAATAATTATCAAGTTATTAACGGACATTATATAATTTTAATTAATCATGATAAATGTAGGAATTATATTTTTATAATTTCACCAGTTATTTACAAATACAATTATTATTATTATAATGATCATGTCATTTTTATTATTAATATCAATATTGGTAATGTTATTAATACGTGGTGTTGTTTGTATATCAAATCGTGTGCGTCAAACTGAACCGCCCCGAATTTAACCAAATATATTTATGCGCAATGGACACATTTTAAAGACTTAGTTACAATAAATCATAGGTGTTGATCGTGTTTGATCGTGCATTATTCTTTGAAGCTCTTGTTGCTTTCATTACATCAATTCAAGGTGAGTTTACAGCCCCACTTTTACTTATATACTCTTTTGGGGGAGAGAAACATGCTGTTTTCATAAACGTTACATTACATTGGATTTTTGTAATACTGCATATACTTGATACTATGGTGTTATACTTTGCCCTTCGGACCGTTAATATGGACTTAGCGAGGTGATTTTTAGTAGTACTACTGGGATTGACATACCCCACCTGGGCTAGTCGCGCTAGCACAACGTTCGTCAAACGGGTGAACGGTTAGCCTAATTTCAAGTGTTGTGGTGTGTGATCCACAGCCGGGCCTGCTTTATTATTGATTACATGTCAGCTCGGTCGCGACTTCATACACATAGGGATCATTATGGATTAGCTACCCATTGTATGCTTTGATTACAAAATCCGGGAATTTCAATACTGATACTTACTGTTTTCTGATAAACCTGTGAACTCACCAGTCTTGTACTGAGATTTTGCATGTTTTCTCTCAGGACATTGATATGGTACGTTTAGGAGCACAACATCTACCGCATGTCATTCCGCATTCACCACAAACTATTTTCAAGATTTAATTTGCATTTACTTTACATAAATTGGATTGGACGCGTGTTTGTGTGTTCCAAAACTATTGCTAAATGTTTTACTGTATTCGCTTCCGCAATACTTAAACATAATTGGTTTGTTTCATTATTATTAAGCAATCTATATGTTTTGTAATTGTCGAGTCGTTTGGTGTAACTGATGCTTATCTAAGATCCTGGTTATGTCACACGCCTGACGGTAAAACCCCGTTAGCGGATTTTGAGGGTGCGACATGTACCCTTATTGATGATATCCAGATCTTAAGTCTATTTTTGAAAAATAACTAGATCCCTGCAGTTGGTCAAACAGATCATCAATTCTAGGGAGTGGATACCTATTCTTTATGGTAACCTTATTAAGTTCCCTATAATCAATACACATTCTAAAGTTCCATCTTTCTTTTTGACAAACAGAACTGGTGCTCCCCAAGGTGATACACTAGGACGTATAAATCCTTTATCTAATAGTTCCTGTAACTGAGTCATGAGTTCTTTCATCTCAGTTGGTGCTAAACGATAAGGTGCTTTGGCAATAGGGGTTGTTCCTGGTATCAATTCTATTTCAAATTCTACCTGACGAGAGGGTGGTAATCCAGGTAGTTCATCAGGAAAAATATCAGCATATTCATTTACAACAGAACATTTTCCCAATTTTTCTTATCAAGTTTTGTATCAACAATATGAGCCAAGAATGCTAAACAATTCTTGTTGAGGTATTTTCGTGCTTTTTCACAAGTAATCAGTTTCATAGTATTATTTGGCCTATCACCATAAATGCAGAGAATTTTGTTTTCCTTAGTTAAAGGAATCTTAATCATTTTCTTATCACAAATATTTCAACATGATTTGCACTTAACCAATCCATTCCTACTACGATATCAAATCCTCCTAACTTAATAGGTATCAGATTTATATCAAAACAGTATCCATCTAAATTCAAGACGCAATTAGGAATGATTTCATCAGCTTCAATTATCTTACCATCAGCTAATTCTATCACATATGTGTCACGTAATTTCTCAGATGTTAGACTAAGTAGTGGTCTAAAAGTATGTGAAACAAAACTACGAGTTGCTCCTGTATCAAATAATACTTTAGCGTACTGATTGTTTATAAGGAACATACCCGTAACTACTTCTGGTTCATGATGAGCTTCGTCAGCTTGCATCACAAATGCCCTTCCACGGGGGTTGTTCTGATTAGCTGGAGCCTTACCCTTTCGTTGTGGACATTCGTTCCGGAAATGATTTTCACTTCCACACTAAAACAGACGGTTTTAGGGTAAGTAGGGTTTTTGCAGTCTCTAGAAATGTGTCACTTTCTTTTGCAGTTATAACACACCACTGTCATACAGTTTCCTGTATGATATTTTTGACAGATGTTAGACTGTGGTGGTTTTTCTACTTTCTTCCTTGAGCTGTTCCCAAAAAGTTCCTTGGTGGAGGTCGGGCTACTCTTTTCTGGGAACTTTCTCCAAATCTTTTTCCAGGATGATTTTCAGTCCATTTCCTTTTTTCTCCTACCTGTTGATGACCTAATGATCCATTCCTGATCATTTCATCTGTTAGACTTCCTGACAAGATTACTGCTTCTTGGAAGATTTTGGTTCTAGCAGATTTCACTAGTCCTCTTATTTGTGGCACTAATCCCCAAATATATCTTCCTATTCTTTTTGATTCCGGGGTTATCAGATGTGGTACTAATCTAGATAATTCATTATACTTATCAGTATATTCCCGGTGTGCAGAAGTGCTAAGAATTCAGCCTCTAGTTTTTCTATCTCATTGTAAGGACAATATTTTTCTATCACTAGATTTCTAAATTCTTCCTAACTCAGCTTATTCATAACATTTCTACCCCTAGTGTGTACCTCCATTTTCCACCAGGATTGTGCTTCTCCTTTAAGGGAATGGGAAGCAAACAGTGTCTTGAAGTTTTCAGCACAGTTGCTGATTTCCAGGACTCCTTCCATGTCATCTAGCCATCTCAAAGCTTGTACTGCTCCACCTTTTCCATCAAATTCCCGAGGTCTACAGGACATAAAAGTTTTGTAGGAGCATCCTTTTGAAATTCCATTTAGAATCTCTTCTTCCTGTCTTTCTTCTATATTCATATTTTCAGGCCCTGCTGGTGGGTTTGAGGTAGTTCCAATATTCAGATTTTGCTGAAATTAGGTAATTAGGGTAGGTAGGGTAGCTTCCAGTTGTTAGGCTACTATCTGAGATATCCTATCATTCTCTGTTGTATCAGGGTTCACGGGTGTTTCTTCCCCAAGTCTAGTCCTGGGTCGTCCCACTCGAGCTGTTCTCCTGACAGGCTGAGTGTTTCTTTTTGGCGGCATGATTCACTCTAGTGAATTTCAATGTTAGTATTGCAAATAAATATCTTAACACGAAAATTATTTAACACAAATCAAATAAACATGTTGTCACAAAAGTACATATAACAATTAAGCTCTTATTTCTTTTATTCTAAAGAGTTTAAACTATAAACTTTCAGTTTCTGCTAAGCCATTTCCAGATCCTGGTGAAGATACTTTTCTTGGGTGTCTTGAGCTTTTTGATATCCTTCTAAATTTTCCAGATTCCCAACTGTATTTTCTTAAGTTTCTTAAGAGTCTGTCGGGTTGTCTTCACCTGATCCAACTTTGGCTTAATAATTCTATCTTCATCTTTAGGAGAATCAAGAGGTTGTCTTTCTAAATCCTCAGATTGCTTAGCTTTAATTCTGTGTCCACGTAGTATCTTTTTCCTAGGAGTCTTAATTGTATATCCTCCCACGTGTATTGGTGCACGTCTAACATAAAATTTTGTCTTATTCTCCATTTCTGTTGGGGTAACATCCATAGCCTGTTGAGGTTTCGGTTCAGGTGTTATTTCTTTAGGGCTGCTATAGTATGGATCTTCTAAAGGGTCGGTTTCATAGTGATAACTATCTGAATTCATACTACACAACTTCTTAACAATATTTCACAAAAAGTTAGACAAATAACTTATCAAAATTTTATTAGAATCTTAATCATAAAATCATAGAATTTCACGTAATTCACATAATTCATATAAAATCTTAAGATATATTTTGAGCTTATGGTTATAGTCTAGTTATTTACTTAAAATAACTAATTCCCTATAACCAATGGCTCTGATGCCAACCTGTCACATCCCGGCGGAAGCGTGAAATGCGGTTCGGGGTGACTTGCTTTATCAGAGTACATTAATTATAGCGGAACAAATATTAAATACATATGCTTAAAACAAGAAAGTAGGACATGCATTTATTCATAATATTCGTGATTACATCTTATACATAAATTCCAAAATTAGATATAATCTTTTTACTACATCATTAAACTACTGCATGTCTTCAGATACGGTGGAAGTGTGCATCAACATACACACTACCATCAACATACACACTACCATCAACAATGTTGACAGTTAATGTGACACAAACCCTTCCTACCACTTCTCCCCAACCATTGTGCACTTCAAAGCTAAGGTCAAAAGTGTTACTCATTGTTTCCTGAAAAAGTATACTAAAACCAGTCAACAAAAATGTTGGTGAGAACATAGGTTTAATCCAGACAAATATTTTGTTGATGTATCAATTACAACCAAACCTGCTCACAACATAATCATACTGTCATGAAATAATCATAAAATCAGATAATATTACATCCTAACCCCCATTCGGTTAGATGCAGGAAAATAGCAGTAACCCTCATCCGTTAGTGCAAATATTCTCCTAACTAGCGCTACCAATATTATTGACCGGTTCCTCATTCGAACTAATGGTTGTGTCACAAATGACAGTAAGCAAACAAAAATATTTTCAAAATAATACATCAACCCAAACAGTATACTTTTTCCCCCAAAACTTTACTGAATACCAAACGGTTAAAAATGGGGCTATGAACTCACCTTGTCTTCTCACTTGAACCTAACAAGATAGTTCATAGTGTTAGAAAATACTTCAAATATTTTTCTGGTTTTCATTGACTGTAAATAGAAACACCTTCGGGTCTCTAAAAATTCTCAATCTTTTTAACTACACATAATAGTTGTAGTTATTCCAAAATTTCTCAAAAATCATAGAAATTAGCTATTGATGTCCAAAAATCACCAAAAGTTTATAGAACATAATTTGGACAGTTTGTAGCTTCCTATAATTTTTACAGCATCAAATTCCCAACAGATTATTTTATATAAATCACACAATATTCCCAAAATTTATCAAATACCTACTGCTGTCCATTAAATCCTCACAAATTCATAGATTTTTGTCCAAAAATTCAGTAACATCACATAATTTTTATAGCATCCAAATCTTAACAGATTATTTTCTATAAATTTCATAATATTCCCATAATGGTTAAGAATTTTGCCGAATTTATTTCTATTTTTGTTATTTTCTTCTATTTTCCATTATAAAATAATTTATATAAATTATTTCTTTATCAAAACTTTGTCAAAACTTCCAGTTAAATATTTTAGTATAAATATGAGAGTTTCTCAATGTTTATTCCTATAATTGCATTTACTTAATATTAATTTAATTTTTCTTAATTAATTATAAGATAAATCTTGGAATTTCAAAATATCTCTTTTTAATCATAAGGTTCTGAGTTTTTGGCACCTCATTACTTATGATACATGAATCAAGGCTTTAAAAATTGGTTTTGGTGTTTAAACACCAATTATTATGTATATATATGTTTTGTAACATATATGTAACATGAAGTTTAAAATATTTGTAACCTTTATGGTTGAGGATCTTGATGATGTTCTTGTTTCTTGAACTTGAAAGTAAAGCCGTGACTGGTGATGATGGTGTAGGTATATGGTTATGGGTGATAGTGGTGTCATGTGATGGTTGTTACGGTTGATGGTGATGGTGTGATAGGATTGTTTGTTTGTTATGTGAAAACCGAGAGAAGAGAGACCATAGATGATGATATGCAGTTGCTAGAAGATACCGAGAGGCAGTGGAAGAAGGTTGGCGGTTCTTGGGCATGCTTGGCCGAGAGTGTTGTATGGTATGTGGTTTGAGTTGTGTTGAATTGATTTTTGATTGAAGGCTACAAATAACCGGAACTTGGAGGTGGTTTAATGGAAGCCATAGTGTGAAAACAATGTTGCTTAGTCAATAGGTGAGTTTAGGTGGCATGATAAGAGAATTGATGGTGCATGCATGTTTTCTTAGGATGTCCACCTAATCATCTAGTAATGATGATAGGTTGACTTAGAAACATAAGATGGCAATTTGGAGAAGCAACCGAAAGGTAGGCTGCAAGATGGCAGCTAGAGAATGCTTAGGGTGTGTATGCAATGATAGGTTGACTAGGTGTCACATGGAGTGGGGTTTGGTGCTTAAGGTGGCCGAGAGATTTCTTCAAAGTTTGCCATCTCCATTTTTCAATCATGAACTTCATTAATATGTTGACTCTAAGAAGTTTAGCAAGCTATCTATGTTGTTTAATTCAATGAACGGAGGCTTAGAGTGTAGATGTGTGTATATGTGGTAGTTTGGAGAGTGTGAAAGCAAGAAAAGAAACTCGAAAGGTAGGGTGGTTTCTGGTGGTAGGGAAATGGTGGTTTAGAGGTTTTGGTTTGGTGTTAGTTTTAGATTTAGGATTTTATTTTAAAGTGTACATCTATATATATATGTATTTTGAATATATGCATAAGTGGTTTTATAAAATAGATTACAATTATACATGCATACCTAACATATATATTTCATGTTCTTAATGTGTATACATATTTACATGTGTTCATAACACAAATATGTACAATTAAGTAAAGTACATATATACACATATAATAAGTAGATTATATATGTATACCTACTTATCGTATATCTATACAGGTATTCCAAAGAATTTTCCGCGTATATATATGTATGCCAACATGCACACGTAAAATTTGTATATATATACCCGTATGTGTGGATTTCGGGTATATAACATACCTGCACAAATAAATAATTAATTCTTATATGCATGCATGCAACCATGCATATGTATTTTCATAACATATATGTAAAGCCCCGTTCTCGGGCACCTTACGGTTGGTCATTCATCGCATATAAAAACATTTCAAACGTACATTTACTTTGCAGCGGAATTTAAATTTTCGTTAATAACTAAAACATGTCATTTCATAACTTTATAACGTTCGTTTTCTTCTCAAAATACAATGACATGTCAAAATATGAATGTCAGCCTCATCAACTGAGTAGTCGCCCTGTGCCATCCTCAGCAACATACCTGCCAACTGGAAACACATCAAAGTCAGCGTTGCTGAGTGAGTTCTAGTTTTATATAAAAAAACATACTTTTCTTTTCCTTTAAAACCGTTTCTTTACATACATACGATCACACAACATACGTACACGTAGATTATATTATTATTATCTTCATCATTCATTCGTTAGCTTTTATTCGTGTACCGTTCATTGTTAACATCCACGTTCGTTCATAGACTCTTTCTTTCGCTCGTACGTTTCTTTCTTTCTTTCGTACATTCGTTACCTTCGTTCATACGTACATTACGTTCATCCTTACGTTTAATACATTCATTCGTACATTCATTACTTTCATACATCCTCTATCTTTCACTTCTATCTAGGTCCGGTCACACTTTACCCTCTTCATGGCACACAGCCGTGATTACTAAGGTCGAGTGGCAAGGACCCCGTTTCATGCGTTACCACTATGTTCCTTCTGTTCATTATCATCATTCGTTCGTTCTTTAGCTTTCATTACGTTCATTATCTTTCGTTCGTTTCTTACGTTCTTTCTTTCACAATCATTTCTCTCACTCATCAACTCACGCAATACTCCCAACTCATGTCCGAAGAGTGATACTGTGTCGGGGCCTACACACAAACCCCCGACTCATGTCCGAAGACTGACACAGTACCGGAGCATGCGATCCTCTACTCATCCATCTAGATCTTGTCTCATGCAATATCCCCGACTCATGCTCGGAAGCTGATGCTGTGTCGGGGCCTGCTCACAAACCCCTGACTCATGTCCGAAGACTGACACAGCACCGGGATACACGACAGTGATCCCATACGAGTCAATCACAGAGATTGAACTCCATCCGAGTCTGTTGCAACACAAGGTCCCTCATCTCATAACTATGCTTGGCTTTATGCCACACCCCCGAAGTTAAACATAACTCGGGTAACAACACCCCCACCGAAGTGGGTAACACACCCCCACCGAAGTGGGTAACAACACCCCCACCGAAGTGGGTAACATCACCCCCACCGAAGTGGGTAACTATGACATACTACACCCCCACTATGTGGGTAACTACTATACACCATGTACCACACCGAAGGTCATCACTAGACTGGAACCTCTACGTGCACCCTTAAAGATTAGATGAACCTCACGCGGTTAAGCTTGAGGCATTTAGAGCCGTGCACTTTGGTACACTTCGCTTGCAAGTCTCTCATGTTTTCATTCATTCATTAATGATTCATTCAATCATGGTATTCCTCTTTTATTATCTTTCACTTTACGTTATTAATACTTTTCATTCGTTCATAAACAATACACGTAAAGATACGGAAAGATAGACATACATCGAAGCAAGGAACATCGGCATTTGCAAATCATCAGTATTCACCATCTATTATGGCAACATCATACCTAACATACATACCTCGACCTCATACAAGCCTATCCTGGTCCGGAATCAAGCCCTAATCGTACCATACACATACACATACGTACATACACGGGTTAAACACCCAAAACCCGAAAAATAATATTCAGATGTGTTACAGCCCCAAAATCATTCAAAAACTTGTAAAAGAGGGGTCTTAGAACTCACCTGTACTTGATGAGCAGCTTCTCGATCAAGCTTTAAAAGAGAGGGTTGCACTACCCCACCTGCAGATAAGTTAACACTCAAAGGAGTTAATTTCTGCCTAATTTCGCTGCTAATTTCGCTGAGTGACCAGCAGTTTCGCTGCTAGTTTCGCCCACAGTTTCGCTAGGCAAACAGCAGTTACGCTGCTAGTTTCACCAGCAATTTCGCTGGTAGATTCGCTGGCAGTTTCGCTGCCAGTTTTGCTGCTAGTTTCGCCCAACTTTCGTTGGATAGCATTATCAGCGAACTTATCCACGAAACTTTAGTTTCGCCCCAGCGAAACTTTAGTTTCGCCCCAGCGAAACTGTAGTTTCGCCCCAGCGAAACTGTAGTTTCGCTGGATCTTCTCTTAGTTTCGCTGGAAGAATCTATAAATTCGCTGGATGAATGCTTAAATTCGCACAACGATCTGAAAATTACGAATCAGCCCATTTTAACCCCAAAACTCAATCTTTTACACCCAAAACCTTAGGTTATCATCCAGGAAGCTATATCTAAGCTTTTTACACGTTTTCTTACATAAAAACGTGAGTTTTTGGGCGATTCTTGCCACTTTCAAAAACCCAAAAACTAGAATCCGGGTTTTTCACCAAAACGAACAATCAAACGATGTTTCTTACCTGAATTCTCGTTGTTTGGAAGCCCATAAACACCAATCTTCGATCTCTTGATCAACCGAGCCTCAAATCGACACTTTCTCTCTCTACACTCTCTCTCTAGAAACTGGTGTTGAGTGCAAATGAGAGTTGCTCAGCTGATCCGTCCATATATACATCGGGCGTTCCTGGGACCTTAAACCCGTCAAGCTCATGACTCAAAGAGTTAACTTGGTCTAACACCCATAAAAACTCCTATTTTCATTAAATGGTCTCGTCTAAGCCCTTTTTATTATTTGGCTCCCTTAGACAATTTTCCGGGTGTTACAAGTCCACCCCCCTTATTTATGTTTCGTTCTCGAAACCTGTTATTCCTCAAACCCTCGCGGCAATACTGTCCCATCTCTTTTCCAGTCCATCCCTTGGAGTCCTATCGCTCCACATCGTTTGTGAACATTCGACTTCTGGTCTATCTTGGACTGTTGACATCGGCAACTCATGCACCCTGATCAATGTTCATTTGACCAGCACCTGCGACCTCGAACATGCCATGTGGAGTGCGGTCATTACAATTAAAAGAAACGTCATAATATCCGAGCAAAGTCTCGGCGTCATAATCATTGAGCTTCAGAGCATCACTGAGAACCTTCAGCTCTAATGCTTGAAAAACACGGCCATCAACTTGCGTAAAGTTGCTAGCCCTTGTTTGATGTTCTTTATGTATGAATAATGACCCTCTGGCAAACCCAACAACTGACAAGAAATGTAAATCGGCTTATTTGGTGACCCAAACCAAATTTATCCTCTCTCTCTTGCTTCCGATCTCCCATTCTTCTTGTTTGCTATGCGTACTTTGTTGTCGATGAACAATTCACAGGTTGATACTGTTCCTTAGACAACGGGTGACACAGCTTTCTCAATTGCATCATGCAATCCTCTAGGGCATCAGGTAAACTAGTGAATCCACTAATAGTAATCTCTACATCGAAGGGCTCCTCGAGGTTTCTTCTCCTTTTCTTTCTGTTCTCTTCCGATCATCGTCCCTCAATGCTGTACCTTCAAACACAAATCCACCATCATTGTTTCGCCTTCCTTTCCCCTTCTTAACCCAGACTCGCTCCTCCGCTTCGCCCGTTATCATCGTCGCCTCCCGCTCGTCGTACATCCTTCCCGGTGAAGCCTTTATCACAATCCATTGTCGCAGATCGGCACCGAACTTTTATCGGGCACCAGAAATCAATCCATCTTTTTGCAGCACTTGGTGCTTGCCTAATAAGTTACTGTTCGATTCACTCGGAGGTGTACGTCTATCCACATACGTCTATTAGGGATGGTCTAACAGAAACAAGCACTCTCTCAATCCTATTGCGGAGTCCTTTAGTGTACTGGGTAATCTTGTAGACCTACCTATAGTAGCTCCTATGTCGAACGGCATCGATCTTCCTACTCCTAACATGCAACTTATCACAGAAAGCAGCAGGAATGAAACCAGAGCCACAATCGAACTACACAAGGCTAAAAGTTGATGGACTGGAAACATACCTGACGTAACATCAGGGTTCGCCCTAACATCCTCCCGCGTCATCGTGTAGGCGCTGCGTTTGCCCTCCGTCCTTCTCTTCCAGTCTTCTTCACTCCTGAACCTTCCGCCCTCGGCTTCTTGCAATCCCTGCTCATGTGACCTTCCTTCCCACAAGAATAACACCTCCCCATACCGCAGTTCTTCACCACATGTCCGGTTCTTCCACAACGGAAACAGACATCGGTCCCCAATCTACATTCCCCGGGGTGCTTATGTCCACACTTGTCACACCTTTCCGACCCCGCCACAGTTATGACCACACGTTGATCATCCGCCCGTGCACCTTTGTTACTTGGAGTAACTTCGCCACGTCCCAATCGCTTCCCGTTCCAATCCCGATCACCTTCTCCTTTCTTGCTAGCTTCTGTCACCACCATCAATCTTTCATCATACAACCTTCCCGCCAAATCAACTGCCAACCTAAACGTGCTTGGTCGAGCAGCGATCAGGTGCCTACGGATATCCGTCGGTAAGCCTTGAATATACCTCTTGATTTCCGTGAAAGAGGCGTCCCTTGATCCGGCACCAGTCGTGCCATCTCGTTGAATTTGGTGGTGTACTGCTGATGTGTCATTGTCTCCGCTTCCAACTGCAGGAACTCCCTTTCAACCTTATCCATCTCACGGTGAGGACAAAACTCCTCAATCACCAGCTTTTTCAACTCTGACCATCTCATTCTTCCGATAGCCCGACTACCCTCAGCTTGGACTATATTGTCCCACCAGCACAAAGCTGAGTCCACGAAAGAATGAGTAGCAAACTTAACTTTCTGATCTTCCCGGCACTCACTAATTTCCAGTACCGCTTCTATTTCTCTGACCCAACGATGAGCGGCAGTAGCATTGCCGTTACCGTCAAAGGTTGGGGGCTTGCATCGTTGAAATGCCCCGTAGTTACAGCCTCATGCCGCCTCCCGCACAGGCTCCTCCTCCTCTTCCTCCTCATCGGAGAAAACCGCTCCAGTCTCCGTCCGTCTCCTTCCGCCCGAAGGCCTACCCCTTTCCTGTCTCTCCTTATCCCTAACAGCCTTTATTACTTCAGTCACTACAGACGGTAAGATCGTCTGCATGACCTGGTGTACTTCTTCCACAACCGCCTCTCTCATCGAGGCTCTCAAATTGGCGCTTTCATCTGCTCCCTCCTGGTGAGGAGTCTCGTGTTCTTCATGAACCACTTTTTCAACTCTAGGCCTTCCTCTCGTGACCCGTGGCTCAACACCACGTCTGCCACCACCTCCACCACGTGAAGCCTTAGAAGACCTACCACTGGCAATCCTCTATAATACACTGTAAGATTCAAACACCAACATGGTCTTTCAAGGAAATAGCTCAGTTCATGTCAAGTATAGTAAGTCTCTAATTACAGTGATCAGTTGTGATTAGCCACTTACCTTACTTTTCATACCCCGAGCATTACCTGTCCTGACTATATTAGCATCTAAATCTAACAGTAGCACATAAACACATAACATGCGCATACATTACCAGTTAACTTTAAGAAAATACCTGATGGCACGCAGCTACTCAGTCTGGCATCCATTCCCTTTTCGTCCCATTCTCAGTTTAAGATTAGGTTTATTATGAAAATTTACCTATTTCACTCAAACTTTGGCTCTGATACCAACTTGTAAAGCCTATTTCACTCAAACTTTGGCTCTGATACCAACTTGTAAAGCCCCGTTCTCGGGCACCTTACGGTTGGTCATTCATCGCACATAAAAACATTTTAAACGTACATTTACTTTGCAGAGAAATTTAAATTTTCGTTAATAACTAAAACATGTCATTTCATAACTTTACAACGTTCGTTTTCTTCTCAAAATACAATGACATGTCAAAATATGGATGCCAGCCTCATCAACTGAGTAGTCGCCCTGTGCCATCCTCAGCAACATACCTGCCAACTGGAAACACATCAAGTCAGCGTTGCTGAGTGAGTTCTAGTTTTATATAAAAAAACATACTTTTCTTTTCCTTTAAAACCGTTTCTTTACATACATACGATCACACAACATACGTACACGTAGATAATATTATTATTATCTTCATCATTCATTCGTTAGCTTTTATTCGTGTACCGTTCATTGTTAACATTCACGTTCGTTCATAGACTCTTTCTTTCGCTCGTACGTTTCTTTCTTTCTTTCGTACATTCGTTACCTTCGTTCATACGTACATTACGTTCATCCTTACGTTTAATACATTCATTCGTACATTCATTACTTTCATACATCCTCTATCTTTCACTTCTATCTAGGTCCGGTCACACTTTACCCTCTTCATGGCACACAGCCGTGATTACTAAGGTCGAGTGGCAAGGACCCCGTTTCATGCGTTACCACTATGTTCCTTCTGTTCATTATCATCATTCGTTCGTTCTTTAGCTTTCATTACGTTCATTATCTTTCGTTCGTTTCTTACGTTCTTTCTTTCACAATCATTTCTCTCACTCATCAACTCACGCAATACTCCCAACTCATGTCCGAAGACTGATACTGTGTCGGGGCCTACACACAAACCCCCGACTCATGTCCGAAGACTGACACAGTACCGGAGCATGCGATCCTCTACTCATCCATCTAGATCTTGTTTCATGCAATATCCCCGACTCATGCTCGGAAGCTGATGCTGTGTCGGGGCCTGCTCATAAACCCCTGACTCATGTCCGAAGACTGACACAGCACCGGGATACGCGATAGTGATCCCATACGAGTCAATCACAGAGATTGAACTCCATCCGAGTCTGTTGCAACACAAGGTCGCTCATCTCATAACTATGCTTGGCTTTATGCCACACCCCCGAAGTTAAACATAACTCGGGTAACACACCCCCACCGAAGTGGGTAACAACACCCCCACCGAAGTGGGTAACAACACCCCCACCGAAGTGGGTAACATCACCCCCACCGAAGTGGGTAACTATGACATACTACACCCCCACTATGTGGGTAACTACTATACACCATGTACCACACCGAAGGTCAGTCACTAGACTGGAACCTCTACGTGCACCCTTAAAGATTAGATGAACCTCACGCGGTTAAGCTTGAGGCATTTAGAGCCGTGCACTTTGGTACACTTCGCTTGCAAGTCTCTCACGTTTTCATTCATTCATTAATGATTCATTCAATCATGGTATTCCTCTTTTATTATCTTTCACTTTACGTTATTAATACTTTTCATTCGTTCATAAAATACACGTAAAGATACGGAAAGATAGACATACATCGAAGCAAGGAACATCGGCATTTGCAAATCATTAGTATTCACCATCTATTATGGCAACATCATACCTAACATACATACCTCGACCTCATACAAGCCTATCCTGGTCCGGAATCAAGCCCTAATCGTACCATACACATACACATACGTACATACACGGGTTAAACACCCAACCCGAAAATAATATTCAGATGTGTTCCAGCCCCAAAATCATTCAAAAACTTGTAAAAGAGGGGTCTTAGAACTCACCTGTACTTGATGAGCAGCTTCTCGATCAAGCTTTAAAGAGAGGGTTGCACTACCCCACCTGCAGATAAGTTAACACTCAAAGGAGTTAATTTCTGCCTAATTTCACTGCTAATTTCGCTGAGTGACCAGCAGTTTCGCTGCTAGTTTCGCCCACAGTTTCGCTAGGCAAACAGCAGTTACGCTGCTAGTTTCACCAGCAATTTCGCTGGTAGATTCGCTGGCAGTTTCGCTGCCAGTTTTGCTGCCAGTTTCGCCCAACTTTCATTGGATAGCATTGTCAGCGAACTTATCCACGAAACTTTAGTTTCGCCCCAGCGAAACTGTAGTTTCGCTGGATCTTCTCTTAGTTTCGCTGGAAGAATCTATAAATTCGCTGGATGAATGCTTAAATTCGCAGAACGATCTGAAAATTACGAATCAGCCCATTTTAACCCCAAAACTCAATCTTTTACACCCAAAACCTTGGGTTATCATCCAGGAAGCTATATCTAAGCTTTTTACACGTTTTCTTACATAAAACGTGAGTTTTTGGGCGATTCTTGCCACTTTCAAAAACCCAAAAACCAGAATCCGGGTTTTTCACCAAAACGAACAATCAAACGATGTTTCTTACCTGAATTCTCGTTGTTTGGAAGCCCACAAACACCAATCTTCGATCTCTTGATCAACCGAGCCTCAAATCGACACTTTCTCTCTCTACACTCTCTCTCTAGAAACTGGGTGTTGAGTGCAAATGAGAGTTGCTCAGCTGATCCGTCCATATATACATCGGGCGTTCCTGGGACCTTAAACCCGTCAAGCTCATGACTCGAAGAGTTAACTTGGTCTAACACCCATAAAAATTCCTATTTCATTAAATGGTCTCGTCTAAGCCCTTTATTATTATTTGGCTCCCTTAGACAATTTTCCTGGTGTTACAATATACATACTAAAATAATATTATTATGGCTCGTAACGTAATATATAAAATAATCTTTAGGGTTGTCACATACCATTGTGTAATATATCAAAATTCAACCCCATTTCCCCCTTTAACCCGTATTTCCGGCCAATGCCCCGGCCAAACTCCGGCGGCCTTCCGGCCACCCCAAAACCCACCAAGCTTATGGATTCATGATTATAAAACCGTCCCTAAACCGTTCTAGTACACAATTCGAACTTGAATACATCATTTAATCAAAGTTAAAGCATCGGTTACCACACAATCGAATGTATAACCAAAGCACTTTAAATCCATAGCCGTTTGGGCAATAAATCCTAATAATAATCTAATTAAACTAACCTAAACAATCATCTAAGTGTTCCTAAAAGTTCACAACTCACAATTCCACCTAAAAACACACAAGCGAATCGATCCAATCAACTATTTCATTACGACCTGCTCTACACTCGAACGCCAACCTCCGAACTTCAATAACTGAAATTGATAGAGGGCTTTTGCTCAACAAGATCCTTGGAAGCCTTCTGCAACACTAATTTGATTATTGTGAATGTTTGCAACTTGAATCGGTCTTGACATAGCCGCGACACGTTCTATAATCTAAAACCATCAATTCAAACTCTAACACGTAAGTTACACACACCAAAACACTCTGTTTCACTAATAGATTAAAAGCCCTAAGTTGAATTTGGTTAAGAACATCGAATTGATGTTCAATTTGATTCAATTTGACTCTAGGGTTCTTGAGATCTGGGGGAAACTTTTTAATTTAGGTTTATAATAAATTGAAACCAACTTAAACCAAAGCCGAGACCTTGGTTTAGTTGTTATAACGGTTTCATCCAAACATTGAGGTCTCGAGTTCGAACCCGGGCACCCTCAACCTATTTTTTTTTGGCTTTTTCAGCCTCTAAAAATATAGAAAATTTTCTAAAATTATAAAAAAATATTTTGTAAACTTTGAACATTTTTCTAGCCATCTAATTAATTTCTGTAAATTTATCATTTTAAATACTTTAGCATTTAAAAAAAATATTATTAACAAATATTATGCATAGTTTATTTTTACATAATAGACATTTTATAATAGTTTAAATCATTATTGTCACTATGATTAATAATGATAATTATAAAATTTTATATACAATTTATAACTAAAATTCACAAATTATCATAAAGGGATTTAATTCCTTTAGAATTGTTTAAATGGTATTCTTCTTTGACTAAATATATGTATATATATATACATATATATATACACATATATATATATACATATGTATATATATACATATGTATATATATACATATATACGTATATATATACATATGTATATATATACGTATATATGTATATATACGTATATATGTATATATCACGTATATATGTATATACACGTATATATGTATATATACACGTATATATGTATATATGTACGTATATATGTATATATATACGTATATGTATATATATACGTATATATGTATATATATACGTATATATGTATATATATACGTATATATGTATATATACATCTATATATACATATATATATGTATGTATATATATACATATATACATATATATACATCTATATATACATATACATATATATACATCTATATATACATATACATATGCATATACATATCAATTTGATCAATGGTCTAAAAGTGGTTTTTTTGGTTTTCTTATAAATAGAGGTTTTTTAGGAACCCTCCCCTATATATATATATATATATATATATATATATATATATATATATATATATATATATATATATATATATATATATATATATATATATATATATATATATATATATATATAATATATATATATATATATATATATATATATAATATATATATATATATAGGGGAGGGATCAAATGAAAACCACTATCTTAAGAGAAAACCAAGAAAACTAATCTCCACCAATCATAAAATTTCAAATAATTTTTTCTATTAATTGTTAAAAGGGTATATATGTAAAATTAGCACCTTATTATTTTTGGTAGTTCTATTACTTTTATTCTATCTCTTACATTTCTCTCATATGTTACACTCTTTAATATTTTGAATAAATCAAAAGGCCAATCAGTTAGGTTTTTTTCTCATTCTTATTTAGACAACCATATGAGATGAACAAACCCAATATTTTTCTTTAAAATCAATTAGAATAGGTATAAATTAAATAGATCAATCTTGCGAACAAATTGAGGGGAATAAAATTCAAAATAGAGCAAAGAATGTATATTATTTTATTTGACTATGGCCTATATTGATACTAAACAAAACAAACAAGGACATATTTTTATAATGGGTCAAGTTTGTTGGAATAGCAACAACTGATAATTCTATTTGATTGACAAATTATTTTTGTTCGATATCAATCTCAGTGCATCTAATTTTATATTTGTTTCAACTAGAACCAAAAGAAAGATTGCAACTTTCCGTCGATCTCTTCAAGTATTCGCTTAAATCAACGTTAGTTAATCTTCATGAGTTTTTGTTTCATTTGATTAATCATGTTCGTTGTGTTTGATTATATGTATATAATTATTTAAATTGTTGTTTACATATATGTAACAATGTTTGACCAACCCAAAATATTTTGATGAAAAGATTCGGGCTTATTAGCATATAACTAACGATTACATATACATGACCCACATATTTACATATGTAAAATTTTAGGTTACAAATATATATCTTTTTCATTAATATATATGTAACCTCATTGTTACATATGTATCTCACAAATGTTTTTTAAAGAAAGATGTCAAGTTATGTATTCGAGTATGATACATATATGTACCAGGTTATAGATATGTAACCTTGTGAGGTACATATATGTAACTTTGATAGTTACAATACATATATGTCATTTAATGTGGTTACATATATGTAACACTAGGATTTATACATATGTGAGCCTAACATTTATTTTTACTAAAACAATTAACATGATTTGATATAAAAAATGTTGTTTATTATATTTCTTCCTAATACACAAACTATGTGGTTTTGTTTTTATGTTTGTTAAAAAAGTACTAGTGAAACTAATTAGGAGAGAGAATAAGAGATTTTAGGAAAGTTGTTAATGAATATGAGAGTTTATAAACAAAACAAATTGTTTACCCATTATGCCCCTAACCTCTCTAATTATAACCATTACTTAAATAAATTTACCAAATTAGCATTAGTTCATCTCAACCATTATCAAACAAATCAAGGGTGAAAAAATGGTTTTCATAGTTTTCATTATAATGTGGTTTTCATTGGAACCCTCCCATATATATATATATATATATATATATAGGGTTAGGATCATTACAGAACCACTTTTTATTTTCAGAACTACAGAACCATTGATTTACATAAATGTATATTAAGTCTGGTAATACTTGACCTGTTTTACATATGTGTATATCAGACTTGAACATAAACTATAAAAAAACAACTAAAAATCATCAGGTTTAACTTACATCTATGTAAACCAATGGTTTATAATTTACATTTATGTAAGTCAATGGTTCTTTTGGTTCTGAAAATAAAAAATGGTTCTGTAATGATCCTGATCCTATATATATATATATATATATATATATATATATATATATATAGGGTAAGGTTCAAATGAGAACCCTACCTTATTGTAAGAACCCTTTAACTTATCTATATACCATTGATCAAATTTTCAATGGCCAAGATCTCTTTACTTTTTTCTTTAGTATCTTTTAATATAAAAGGGTTTAAAAGTTATTAAACAACCCCACAAAAATGTAGATTCACCAGAATTTTGACATGTCCCTATCCTATTCTTCCTACTTTTCTTTTTTCTTATTTAAAATTTTTACCCCCTTTGTTTTTAAAACCTTTATATTTTTTTTATAAGTTGTAATTTTTTTGTAAGAATTACACCATTAAACTCGTCTTATTTTTCTCTTTAATTCCAATATAGTTTTGTAAAAATTAAAAAAATTTACGAACATAAATACTTACGATGAATTACATCATGTTGTAATTATTTACATTGCAATACATCGAAATATATATATACAAACCAACAAAATCAAACCTAATAAAATGATTTTAGATCTATTTTCAAATGCAAATCATAACTTTATTAAATCTTTTATCGTATGTGTCATCGTTGGCATCCCCCTTCATATAAAACCAACAAAATGTAAACCAATGTAAACTGATGTAAACCAATTTTAACCAATGTAAATCATCTTTAAAACAAATGTAAACTTATGCAAACTTAGTGTTACATTAATATAAATAAGTGTAACAACACAGTAAGAAGGTATAACATATACGTAAAAATTAATGTACATGTAACGAAACACTTAGTTACAATTGATTACATCATGTTTATTTGAATGAAAATCATAATACTTACAGTGAATTACATTGTATTTTACTTACTTATGGTGAACTACATCGAATAAACACATTTAAAACCAACAAAAATAAACCTTATGCATCATCATTGCTGTAGTCTTCCTTTGACAGCCTTCACTCTCCAGTTATCTAAAAAATAAAAATAATTTAAGTTGATTTAACAATCTGCAAAAATGGTTTTTTTAATTTAAGTTGATTTAACAATCTGCAAAATTGTTTTTTTCACCTTTTTATAAGAATGTAAATCAATGTAAATCAGTCTGAAAACTAATGTAAATCAATGTAAGCTAATGTAAAGTAAATAAAATAACATTTTCTTTTGTAAGGTATACTATTATTCAATAAATATGCCTGAAAAACACCATTCTGTAAACTATTTGTAACAAAATTACCTAATGTAAACCAATATATAAAATAATATAAACCAATTTGTAAACTATTGTAATTACACCACTAACAATTTTCATGTGAACCAATATAAACCACTGTAACTAAAGAAAAATCTTCTTTACTTGTGTCTTCTACTAGTATGTAAACATGCTTGAAAGATTGATTAGTATTCTGTAATAAAACATCATTTTCTCTTGTTATTTTTTGGTTAATAATAAAATCAAAACTCAAAACATACCACACTTCAAGGTCCTTATTTACCATCTATGAACATTTTCTTTTTCATTAAAATATATACAAAAATCAAAGATTGAAAGGAACCAAATAATAAACAACACTATGTAAAGAAAGTTTTTTTTTATAAAACTAAAACCCTAAAAGCTACTAACAAGATTCAGATGGGTTTGCAAAACTTTTAAGAAAAGATTTCAAGAATCCCCAAATCAAAACCCCACAAGAACAAAGAGAATGTTACCTGTGTTTGCATCCTTAAAGATCAAGATCAAGAAGTGGATCTGGGAAAGGTTGATGTTAGAGAGAGAAGATGAAGATGTCGTAACGGGGTGACGTGTGATGGAGGCTGCAACGTGGTGGTGGTTGATGTCGTAATAGGTGGCGTGCGATGGCGACGATAATGTGATGGTGGTTGATGTCGTGGTGGAGGTAGATGATGGTAGTGGAAGGGAATGAAGATGAAGATAACAAAGGAAGATGAAGATGAGATGATTTAATTTGAAGAAGAAAGAGAAAGTAGATGGTGTTTTGATGTGTTAGGTGTTATCTCAAAAGAAGTGCAAATTAAAATTACTAATATACCCTTGATTTAGTTTGAACCATTCAAATGGAATATTCCATTTTAGATGCTAAATCTATGGTAATTATATGAGTTAAAGGGTTCTCACAAAAACTAAGGGTTCTCATATGAACCAAATCCTATATATATATATATAATATATATATATATATATATATATATAGAGGGACATTCAAATGAAAACCAAATTTTTATTGAGAACCAAAAGAACTATTTACAACCACCCATTTTTTGGTAGTTTTTTATTTTTATAATTAATTAATTATAAATAGGGTCATTTTGGTAAATTAACAACTTCAATCTTCAAATTATGGTTGCTGATAACCGTCAGGTTGAATTTGCAAGCACATGAATATATGCATTAATGCACATTATTTACATCATGCATATGCATTGAATGAGGTTGCTTGTATTGAGTCAAAATCAATATGTTACAAATGAGAGTTTATGGATAAGGGAGGATGTTAGTTACATGCATTATTGCATATAAATTTAGATGCGTTGATGCATATATAGATTTTTTTAATGAAGAGAACTATTGTAAGGCCCCGTTCCCGGGCACCTCACAGTTGGTCATTCACAGCATAAAACATACATAATATAATTTTAAGCAGCGGAATTATTTAAACAAAAACCATCCATTCATTTAAAACACTGTTATTAAGCAGTACATTTTTGTTCACAAGTCACAAAATATTTAATTGAATGGATTACAAAACAACAGTATCGTCAAAAACATAATGGATGTCAGTCTTGCCCACCAAGTAGCCACCCCTGTATGCCATCCTCAGCAACCTGTCACCTGCCAACTGGAAAATACATAAAAGTCAGCGTTGCTGAGTGAGTTCTAGTTTTATAGTTAAAATACTTTACTTTTCGTTCAAAAACCGTTCCTTATTTTCACAGGTGATCATACATCGTACGTACACATAGGTAATACTTTCATTATCTTCATCATCGTTCAATTCATACTTTTATCATTCCTCTTTAATTAAGCTGTGAGTCTGTTGCGACACCAAGTCGCTCACCTCTAAGTCAATCACAAAGATTGACCTACATACTGTGAGTCTGTTGTGACACCAAGTCACTCACCTCTAAGCCAATCACGAAGATTGACCTACATTCCTGTGAGTCTGTTGTGACACCAAGTCACTCACCTCTATATCAATCTCAAGGATTGATCCTGTGTGCATCCTTCGGGTAGCGAACCCGCATCACAGTTGAGCTAACACCTGCCAGGGGTGTGCACCTCCATTCATTTGCTTGCAAGACTTTCGTTCATTCGTTCACGTTCCATTCCTCTTTATCATTAATCTTTCACTTTATTAATGATAATAATTATTGATCATGATCATTCCACATAGAGTCATACAGTATTATTATTTATAAGTATAATAATACTAATAATATTATTAACAATATTAATCATAATCTTAATAATAGCCCTAATCATAATATTATTTAAAATATTAAGAAAAGGGATATCATTACATTCAACATAATCATTCGCATTCCATAAAGTCCCAGTCAACGTCCATGTGAAACCCTACTGCACAAACTCCAGAAAAGAAATCTGTTAAAAAGTCTAAGTATTTGGGCGTAAGAGCCCTGTTAGGCGTTTCACCACTGTCGGACTTACCAGCCTACACTTAGAAAATTTTTCAACCCTGGGCGTATGAGTACTGCTGGGCGTATGAGCCCTGTGGGACTTTTCACCCTACACTTAGAATAATCATCTGGTCATACGACCACCCTATTGGGCGTATGAGCACTATTGGACTCTTCACCCTACACTTAGAATAATCATCTGGTCATACGACCACCCTGTTGGGCGTATGAGCACTATTGGACTCTTCACCCTACACTTAGAATAATCATCTAGTCATACGACCACCCTGTTGGGCGTATGAGCACTATTAGACTCATTAGTTTGTACTTAGTTATTCTAAGTCCAAATTTCAGGCATATTACTACTATTTGGGCTTGTTAGTCGTTTTAGTAACCTGCTCATGTGACTAATTCATATTCAAATTCCCAAACATCAGAATGCCTAGTACTAAACATATACACATGATTCTAGGCATAAATCTAACATAAACATAAACATACATACATTCATATCATACGGGTATTATACCCAAACTTATAAAAACATACTTACATGCATTTCCAGCCCCAAAACATTTAAAAACAGGTAAGAAGGGGTCTAGAACTCACCTTTGTTGTTCTCTTCAAATCTCACACCCTTCACCCGAGCCTCCTCAACTGTTCTAACACCTAAAACACACACACCACACCACCCGAACACACAAGACACATTTATAAGCACATATACGGGTCTAGAATCATCTAAAGCTTCAAAACTCAAGATTTCTTACCAAAAACTTCGAGTTTTTCAGGTTCTTCTTCAAAAATCCCGAGAATTCTCTGCTCTTGTGCTTTCTCTCTCTAAAAATCCGAAGTTGGTGATGATGTTAACAAGGGTGGGTGACCATACCACCTTTTGTATCAAAATAAATGGAAAGTTTGCCCATTTGGCACTTTTGGCCCTTAAACAAAAGTAGACTTTTGTTTTCTTTCTTTTCTCTTTCTATTTTGTTCTTTTAATTTCTTTAATAAGAAATTACGGGTGTTACAAGTCCACCCCCCTTATATAGGTTTCGTCCCCGAAACCTGTTATTCCTCAAACAGATGTGGGTAGTGTTGTCTCATTTCTTCTTCAGTCTCCCACGTAGACTCGGATCCCTTCCTGTGCGTCCACTGTACACGCACAAGAGGAACCACTTTATTCCTTAACCTCTTTTCTTTACGATCAATGATTGCCACTGGTTGCTCCACGTAGTTGAGCCTCTCATCCACCTCAATATCCTCCAGTGGTACAACCATGTCTTCATCAGCTAAGCACTTTCTTAGATGGGATACATGGAATGTGGGATGAATTCCACTTAACTCATCTGGCAATTCAAGTCGATAGGCCCCTCTCCTACTCGTGCGATAATTCGGAAAGGCCCTATATATCTCGGGCTTAGCTTACCTCGTTTCCTGAATCTAATGATTCCCTTCCAGGGCGAGACCTTCAACATGACTCGGTCACCAACCTTGAACTCTATCGGTCTTCGCCTCTTGTCAGCATACGACTTTTGTCTATCTTTCGCCGCCTTCATGAAGGCTTTGATCTTTTCTAATTTCTCAGTCGTTGCTTCAATCACCTCAACACCTCCCAGTTCTTTCTGCCCAATGTCTCCCCAACATACGGGCGTCCTACATCTCCTACCGTATAGCATCTCGTAGGGTGGCATGCCAATACTGGCATGATAACTGTTGTTATACGAGAATTCTGCTAACGGCAGGTGGTTGTCCCAACTTCCTCCAAAGTCGATCACGCACGCCCGAAGCATGTCTTCGAGGGTTTGGATCGTCCTCTCAGACTGACCGTCTGTCTGAGGATGATATGTTGTACTAATGTGTAGTCTCGTCCCCATTGCATCGTGAAATCTCTTCCAAAACTTAGAGGTAAACCGGGTGTCGCGATCAGACACAGTAGACACCGGCACACCATGACGAGCTACAATTTCTTTGATGAACAGATCCGCCAATCTTTCAGATGAGTACGTCTCGCGGATCGGTAGGAAGTGGGCACTCTTGGTCAAGCGGTCAACTATCACCCATATGGCATCATACCCTTTGGGGTACGTGGTAATTTCGTAATGAAGTCCATGGTGATGTGTTCCCACTTCCACTCGGGTATATCCAACGGTTGGATCTTCCCGTAGGGCTTCTGGTGTTCCGCCTTCACTTGTAAGCAAGTCAGACACTTACTTACGTATTCCACTACGTCGCGTTTCATTCCCGGCCACCAATAGTCTTTCTTCATATCGTGGTACATTTTGGTAGCACCGGGGTGAATGGAGTATCGGGTCTTATGGGCCTCGTCCATAATTCTTCCACGTAGATCCCCGTATCGAGGAATCCACATTCGCCCAAATCGGGTCCTAACACCAAGAGTGTTCTCACCCAATTCCGTAACTAGACCTCTCATCCTTTCGGAGTTAAGACGATCTTCTTTCAAAGCCTCGTCTTGGAACTCCTTAACCTGTGTCATCACATTGGGGGTCATGATTAGCTGATAAGCCTTCACCCGAATCGGCTCTGGTCGTTCTTTTCGACTAAGGGCATCGGCCACCACGTTGGCCTTGCCCGGATGGTAATGGATTTCGCAATCATAATCCTTTATTAGTTCCAACCATCGCCTCTGCCTCATGTTAAGATCTTTCTGCTCGAAGAAGTACTTCAAGCTTTTGTGGTCGGTGAAGATTGTGCACTTCGTCCCGTATAGATAGTGCCGCCAAATCTTCAACGCGAAAACCACCGCAGCTAGTTCAAGATCGTGCGTGGGATAGTTGACTTCGTGAGTTTTCAGCTGTCGAGATGCATAGGCTATTACCCTTCCACGTTGCATCAACACGCAACCTAGCCCAAAATAAGATGCATCTGAATAGACCACTAAGTCTTCATTCCCCTCGGGCAAAGTCAAAACAGGAGCTTGTGTTAGTCTTGTCTTCAACTCCTCAAAGGCATTCTCCTGCTCTTGACCCCACACGAATTTCACGTCCTTACGGGTCAATTTTGTCAAAGGGGAGGCTATCTTGGAGAAGTCTTGAATAAATCTCCTATAGTAGCCCACCAATCCTAAGAAGCTACGAATCTCGGATGGCGTCTTTGGTGATTTCCATTGCATCACAGCCTCAACCTTTGCTGGATCCACCATTATTCCTTCTGCATTTACCACGTGACCCAGAAATTGTACCTCGCGTAGCCAGAACGCACATTTGGAGAACTTAGCATACAGCTTCTCCCTCCTCAAAGTTTCCAACACTTCCCGAATGTGACCGGCATGCTCTTCTTCGCTCCTCGAATAAATCAGAATATCATCGATGAACACAATTACTGATTTATCTAACATTGGCCGACACACTCGGTTCATCAAATCCATAAAAGCAGCTGGCGCGTTAGTTAGACCAAATGACATAACGAGAAACTCATAGTGTCCATAACGCGTACGGAAAGCTGTTTTAGGAATGTCCTGCTCCTTCACCTTCAACTGGTGATAGCCAGATCGAAGATCTATCCTCGAGAACCAACTGGCACCCTGGAGCTGGTCGAACAAGTCATCGATTCTCGGTAACGGATACCGATTCTTTATTGTCAACTTGTTCAATTCACGGTAGTCGATACACATCCTCATGCTACCGTCCTTTTTCTTCACAAACAAGACCGGAGCACCCCAAGGAGAGATACTCGGTCTAATAAAGCCCTTGTCAAGCAACTCTTGCAGTTGCTCCATCAACTCCTTCATCTCAGTCGGAGCCAATCGATACGGTGCTTTAGCCACGGGTTGGGCACCGGGTATCAGATCGATTTGAAACTCAATTGCACGGTCAGGTGGCAATCCCGATAAGTCTTCCGGGAATACATCTGGAAACTCACGCACAACCGGAACATCGGATAGTTGTGGTGTTGGCGCTTCCACATCCTTCACGTAGCATAAGTAGGCGTTGCACCCACGCCTCATGCACTTGCCTGCCACCGCCATCGAGATCACTTTAGGGATCATCGTTACCCGATCCCCGTATATCGTTACCAGACTTCCGTCAGATGCCGTCAGTCTAATCATCTTCTTTCGGCATACGATATTCGCTTCGTAGGTTGCCAACCAATCCATCCCTAGCACTACATCAAATCCACCTAGGGGCATCACATGTAATCTAGCAGCAAACCTATGGCCTTCTAACTCTATGGTACAGTCCTCTATCACATCAGTAACTTTAGTGGACTTACCAATAGCAGTTTCTACATCAAAGGGATCATCAATGCATTTACTACTAACAGGCAATTTAGCACAGAAAGTAGTAGAAATGAAACTCCTACTAGCACCAGAATCAAATAACACAGAAGCAAGAGTTTGATTTACTAGAAACGTACCTGACACAACATCGGGGTCCGTCCTAGCCTCCTCTCTGGTCATGGTGAAAGCTCTGGCACTCGCCCTCTGCCCTTCAATCCCGGCCGTCTTCTTTGCCCCGGAACTCTCCACCCTCTGCTTCCTGCAGTCTTTGCTCATATGGCCCGCCTCACCGCAGTTATAACACCTCAGATCCTTACAATCCTTCAGAATGTGACCCGGCTTCCCGCACTTGAAACACACGTTGAGCCCCGATTTGCACTCACCCGTATGCTCCTTCCCGCACTTGCCACACCTTTTGGGCCCCGAGCTTGATGACCCCACCCTTCGGTCATCCATTTTCCTCCTTTTGTTGTTCGGAGTAAAACCACCACGCCCGAACCGTTTCCCATTCCAGTTCCGGTCACCACCACCAGCCTTCTTCACCTCCGCATCTGCTACCTCCCTCTCATCATAGAGCCTCCCCGCCAAATCTACGGCCGACCTAAAAGTGCTTGGTCGTGCAGCAATCAAATGCCTACGAATGTCGGCTGGCAGCCCCTGTACATACCGGTTAATCTTGCGAGATACCGGCGTCACCTGATCTGGCACCAGCCTCGCCATCTCATTGAATTTGGCAGTGTACTGCTGGTGGGTCATGGTTCCCGCTTCGAGTTGTAGGAACTCCCTCTCAATCTTATCGAGTTCCCTGTGAGGACAGAATTCCTCAATTACCAGCTTCTTCAACTCGGACCACTTCATCTTGCTTATGGCCCTGCTGCCCTCAGCCTGGACAATATTGTCCCACTAACATAGGCTGAGTCAGTAAAGGAGTGGGTGGCAAACTTCACCTTTTGATCTTCCCGGCACTCACTGATCTCGAGTACCGCCTCCATCTCCCTTACCCACCGATGGGCAGCCGCAGCATTGCCATTTCCATCAAAAGTCGGGGGCCTGCACCTCTGGAATGCCCCGTAGTTGCATCCCTTGGTCGTCACCCCAACCACATCATCTTCCTCTTCATCAGATACTACTACCTCAGTATTCGGTCGTTCATCTCCTCCCTTGCTTTCCTTCCCAGTTGACCCTCTCCTGTCCTCCTTCTCCTTTCTCTCTTCATTCCTCACAGCACGAATAACATCGGTCACTACAGATGGCATAACTGCCTGTAGGACTTGGTGTACCTCATCAGCAATCGCTTCCCTAGCTGAGGCATTCAGGCTCGCATTCTCAGTTTCTTCATTCCGATCAGGAACCTCAGGGTTCACGGGAGCCGTCTCAGGAGCTTTAGTGTTGTTCCTAGTCGTACGCGGACGACCTCTACCTCTAGCAGCCTTAGAAGGTTTCTTCCCAGCCATTTTCCTATGCACTATAAGATTCAAACACTAAAACAGTCATTCAAGGAACAGCTCAGTTTATGTCAAGTATAGTAAGTCCCTAATTACAGTGGCCAGTTGTGATTAGCCACTTACTTTACTCTTCACACCCCAAGTACTCCCTATCCTGACTACATCAGCATCTAAATCTACTAAGAACACATAATCACATATAGCACACGCACATAAGTCTGGTTGATTTTTAAGAAAGCAATACCTGATGGCACATGGCTACTCGGGCTGACATCCCTCTTTCCGTCCCATTCTCAGTTTAAGTCAAGGTTTAATTTGAAAATTTACCCGTTTCACTTAAACTTTAGCTCTGATACCAACTTGTAAGGCCCCGTTCCCGGGCACCTCACAGTTGGTCATTCACAGCATAAAACATACATAATATAATTTTAAGCAGCGGAATTATTTAAACAAAAACCATCCATTCATTTAAAACATTGTTATTAAGCAGTACATTTTTGTTCACAAGTCACAAAATATTTAATTGAATGGATTACAAAACAACAGTATCGTCAAAAACATAATGGATGTCAGTCTTGCCCACCAAGTAGCCACCCCTGTATGCCATCCTCAGCAACCTGTCACCTGCCAACTGAAAAATACATAAAAGTCAGCGTTGCTGAGTGAGTTCTAGTTTTATAGTTAAAATACTTTACTTTTCGTTCAAAAACCGTTCCTCATTTTCACAGGTGATCATACATCGTACGTACACATAGGTAATACTTTCATTATCTTCATCATCGTTCAATTCGTACTTTTATCATTCCTCTTTAATTAAGCTGTGAGTCTGTTGCGACACCAAGTCGCTCACCTCTAAGTCAATCACAAAGATTGACCTACATACTGTGAGTCTGTTGTGACACCAAGTCACTCACCTCTAAGCCAATCACGAAGATTGACCTACATTCCTGTGAGTCTGTTGTGACACCAAGTCACTCACCTCTATATCAATCTCAAGGATTGATCCTGTGTGCATCCTTCGGGGTAGCGAACCCGCATCACAGTTGAGCTAACACCTGCCAGGGGTGTGCACCTCCATTCATTTGCTTGCAAGACTTTCGTTCATTCGTTCACGTTCCATTCCTCTTTATCATTAATCTTTCACTTTATTAATGATAATAATTATTGATCATGATCATTCCACATAGAGTCATACAGTATTATTATTTATAAGTATAATAATAATACTAATAATATTATTAACAATATTAATCATAATCTTAATAATAGCCCTAATCATAATATTATTTAAAATATTAAGAAAAGGGATATCATTACATTCAACATAATCATTCGCATTCCATAAAGTCCCAGTCAACGTCCATGTAAAACCCTACTGCACAAACTCCAAGAAAAGAAATCTGTTAAAAAGTCTAAGTATTTGGGCGTAAGAGCCCTGTTAGGCGTTTCACCACTGTCGGACTTACCAGCCTACACTTAGAAAATTTTTCAACCCTGGGCGTATGAGTACTGCTGGGCGTATGAGCCCTGTGGGACTTTTCACCCTACACTTAGAATAATCATCTGGTCATACGACCACCCTATTGGGCGTATGAGCACTATTGGACTCTTCACCCTACACTTAGAATAATCATCTGGTCATACGACCACCCTGTTGGGCGTATGAGCACTATTGGACTCTTCACCCTACACTTAGAATAATCATCTGGTCATACAACCACCCTGTTGGGCGTATGAGCACTATTAGACTCATTAGTTTGTACTTAGTTATTCTAAGTCCAAATTTCAGGCATATTACTACTATTTGGGCTTGTTAGTCGTTTTAGTAACCTGCTCATGTGACTAATTCATATTCAAATTCCCAAACATCAGAATGCCTAGTACTAAACATATACACATGATTCTAGGCATAAATCTAACATAAACATAAACATACATACATTCATATCATACGGGTATTATACCCAAACTTATAAAAACATACTTACATGCATTTCCAGCCCCAAAACATTTAAAAACATGTAAGAAGGGGTCTAGAACTCACCTTTGTTGTTCTCTTCAAATCTCACACCCTTCACCCGAGCCTCCTCAACTGTTCTAACACCTAAAACACACACCACACCACCCGAACACACAAGACACATTTATAAGCACATATACGGGTCTAGAATCATCTAAAGCTTCAAAACTCAAGATTTCTTACCAAAAACTTCGAGTTTTTCAGGTTCTTCTTCAAAAATCCCGAGAATTCTCTGCTCTTGTGCTTTCTCTCTCTAAAAATCCGAAGTTGGTGATGATGTGAACAAGGGTGGGTGACCATACCACCTTTTGTATCAAAATAAATGGAAAGTTTGCCCATTTGGCACTTTTGGCCCTTAAACAAAAGTAGACTTTTGTTTTCTTTCTTCTCTCTTTCTATTTTGTTCTTTTAATTTCTTTAATAAGAAATTACGGGTGTTACAACTATAGTTTCTTGATGATGTTAATCACTATATTGTTGGAATATATCTCAAGTACATGTTATCTAATAATATAAGGCGTTATTAAACCCCTAATTCATGACTAATAGCGAATTTATCATGTGTTCGTTACATAGTTTTGTATTTTTTATGAGTTAAATTAATAATCAAGGTAAAAATTATGTTTGTATGTTTACATGGATAGCATGTATGTAATATATAGATTTGATGATAATTCACTAATTTCAGATGTTAACATTAAACTATGACCCCAATCAACATCAATATATGTATATAACAACTGCTAGATGCATCACTGCATAATTATCAAATTATGCACAAGTGCACTATTGTTAATATATGAGATAATGTAACCAAAAATCTGGTTTTATTACTATTATAATATTCAGACACATTAAGATGTTATTTACATTTATAAGATGATAAGTTTGATTTTTCGAAGTCTTTATTAAATACAATTTGTGACAAAATCAACGCTTTCCTATATATACCAGTAGAGAAGACTTCGCAAGTTATGGGATCTTATTTACATGTTAAAACTTAAAATATAAATGTGTATAATTCATAATAAACTCATACAAAGATTTGTATCTTAATTTAATATATACTTAGGTTGATTTTCTAGTAGTCAAAACATGTTTAAATAAAAGATAGAGAATAAAACTATGGGCCACGTCTGGTGAGTTGCTACAGTTATGGAAATGAAATGGTTTTTCCATTTTTGCCCCTTGAATGATTACATGTGTGGTTTTTAATTAATGTAATTTTACATTTTTATCCCTTTTATTTATAACCATAGATCTAAACAATCAATGGTGTGTGATGGTTCTTTTGGTTCTTTACAAAATTTTGGTTTTCATTTGAATGGATCCCTATATATATATATATATATATATATATATATATATATATATATATATATATATATATATATATATATATATATATATATATATATATATATATATATATATATATATATATATATATATATATATATATATATATATCACGGTTTGCAACAAACACACACCTTAACACACACACCCCTTTATATATATATATATACACGCAGAATACGTACGCAGCAGGAACATACATACGAATCACACACATAAAACCATACATATAATTACTTTTATACGCACAAGATCGAACGCAACCGATAAGCCGAACCGACCCGTGATCACTCTCGGTCACCCATGACTACGGAAACATACCGTTCACGAACAACAACGAAAACATACCTATCGGTTTCGCGAAAGGATTACGAACACGGGGAGATGACAAGAGCGATCCTCGGTTGCTCAGCAGTGGTCGTCGGAGGTGAAACCGGGGGTGGTCGTTGATGAATTCACGGTGGTTCACGGCTGCGGAATCCTTTGCACAAGCTGCTCTCGAGAATGAGGAATGGACTAGGGCTTTTGAGTGGTGTTCTTGAGGGAGATTTAAGGGAGAAAGGAAGGTTGCGAAAGGGGAGTCGGTTTTGTGGAACAACCGAGAGGGGGGGAGGGTCGGTTATGATGTTCCGAGGGTGGGGGGAATAGGTTGGTTGTTTTATGGAGTTCAAATTTTGCCACTTTACATTTAGGACCCTTGACTTCACCTAAATTTCATTATTAAGTAAATTGGATTTAGTTAGTAAAAGTTAATTGTGTTTAGTTGTTGATTAGGGTTAATTAATAAATACTATAATCATGTAGTAAATGTTTAAATTATAAAACATATGCTGGATAATAGTAACGATGTTGACCTAAAAACTCAAGTTGTCACACGGCAGCCTCTCGAGCTTTGCTTGAAGAGCTCCGTCTACTTCTTCCAAACATCGCATGATATCTAGAGTTGAAGGTGTATCATTGGGTTTCAGAGCAATGCATCTTACTGCTAGTGCAATGCATTTAAAAGCACCTTCCAAGGGGAAGTTGTTGTTAAGACGTCGATCCATAATTTTCTTCACCTTTTTTCCCATTGATGTTCTATTGGGACCCTTCTTCACCAAACACTCCAAGCGCTGCAACTCCTCCTTTTCAATATCGGGTAACTTTTTGCCTGTTATAGTTGTTAACAACACCAATCCAAAACACTTTATCGAACTATTCCTAATCAGAGGACCTGTAAATTGAAGGGTGTTCACATAACAAAATCATAGGTTATAAAAAACATGGGTATGAATGAATCTGTTGAAAATAAACTACTAGTCCTAGTAAAAATACAAATTTTAGACAAGCTTTTAGCTTAATTTAAAAGGGCATATTATCATCGTTTGGCTTATAGTAATGTACCTTTTACGCCTAAGCCTTCCTTTAGATAACCAAAGGTTCCTTCAAGGCATACATTATCATGTGGTTCAACTATTCCGTTGTTATGTTTAGCCCACCTAAACCCCCCTAATTTGGCCTTAAATTCCTGGAATAAGAAAGAGTAAGATAGTTAACTTTGATGACAATGGGATAAAAGCAAAAATCAATAAGTGTTCTGATCCGGTGATCATAAATAGCTTAAAGGACCTACTTTATCCGTAATATAGCATCGCATCTGAAATGACAAACTATGTCTTGCATCGAATACAAATAACTAAGACCACGGGCCACTCCCATCACAATTTGTAGTCGGTTTCCCCAAGAGAGTTGTTCTTCTGCAAAATCAGCCATCTTAGATAGTTGCTTTGATCGAGAAATAAAAAGGATGGTGTACTACCTCCATTGATAATTTGAGCGAGAGACTTTTCCATGTGCTCGTAAACAAGAATGCGCATGTTTCCTTGTTTGCAGCATCCTAAGACTCTGGTAATATTAGGATGAGCCGAGCTTAAAATTTTCACCTCTTCCTGAACTCAAACATATTTTAGGTCATAATTTGCAAAAAAGTATTCGGTATCTGTTAAAGTGACAACACCAAGCCAACGTGGAATGTCCAGCTCATCTTTCCACTTTTGAGTGTGGACCAAGTTTGGAAGTTTTATTTGGTTTTATTTAGTCATGTTTTTTCAATTAAATAAGAAACCTAGTCTTTTGGTAGTGGAGTAGTGTTTTCCTAATTTCTAGGTGGTAGTTGGTTAGTGGCTTATGCTTTTGTTTCAAGTATTTAATCCTTCTTGTATGTTGAAGTTCATCATCCAGAAAACGAGCAATCCGTTCACTCAAATACTTGTGTGTTTCCAGTTTATATTGTGAGTTATTTGAGAGTAAGCTGAGTGATATACCCTTGTCAAAGTTAACAAGTGGTATCAGAGCGGGTGATCAAGAATGTCGGAGCTGCATCTGATCGGAGGAGTGAAGAAGCTGAACAACCAGAATTACAAAACATGGTCTACCTACCTTTCATCGTACCTGCAAGGTCAAGACTTGTGGGAGGTGACTCAAGGTAATGACACGGTTCAGCCACCGAGAGAAACAGCCGACTTTGCACTCAAGAAGTGGCGAGTCAAAGCCGGAAAGGCAATGTTTACCTTGAAGATGACTGTAGAGGAAGAGTTGCTGGATCACATCAGGGAGTCTCAAACACCCAAAGAAGCCTGGGATACCCTCTCGACGTTGTTCTCCAAGAAGAATGATACCCGTCTGCAGTTGCTTGAAAATGAACTCTTGTCAATCACACAAAAGGATTTGACTATTCCCCAATATTCCCATAAAGTCAAATCATTATGTCGTGAGATAGGAGATCTTGATGAACAAGCTGTAATCGGAGATGCCCGTATGAAACGAATCATAATTCATGGTCTCAAACCCGAATTTCAGAGCTTTATTGCTGCAGTTCAAGGCTGGCCCACGCAACCGTCAATTGGAGATCTAGAGAATCTGTTAGCAGGCCAATAAGCCTTAGCAAACAGATGGCAGGAGTTACTATCGGATCTGCCCAGGTGAAACCAGAAGCAACAGCCTTGTATGCAGATAAAAGTAAAGGAAAGTACAAGTATGGGTCGAACAACAACAAGAAACACTGGTCTGATCGTTCAAAGGGTCAGGAGGCTGAAAGAAAGGGTCGAGAGTCAGAAAAGGGGGAACATTCTGATGAAAAGAAGAATCGGTATTCCGGGAAGCGGAACACCTACACGTGCTACAATTTTGGAAGGAAAGGGCATTTGGCTCGGAACTGCAGATCCAAGCAACAAGAAGAGGGTAATGCCGCCACGGTTCAGGCTGAAGAGACCTGGGATGCCGAAGCCTTTATGGCTTATGATGTTGAAGAAACAGCCCTCACAGTGACAGATGCAAAACGATCTAACAAATTAGATGAATGGGTCGTTGATTCTGGCTGCTCAAATCACATGACAGGTGAGAAAGAACGCCTCTCAAATCCAATCAAGTATGGAGGAAGCCGTGTGGTAGTGATTGCGGATAATTCGAAGCATTCTATTGCCAACCTGGGTGATGTAATGTTCTCTGCTGGTCCAGAACAGAAAAGTCTCACTTTAAAGGGGGTTTATCATGTACCAGGGATGAAGAAAAACCTCCTGTCAGTTCCCCAGATGACTCTCGAAGGAAAGTATGTGCTGTTTGGTCCCAATGACGTCAAGGTGTATGAAGAACTTGAGACGAAGTCAGTTCCCGTGTTACAAGGTCATCGTAGGGAGAACGTTTACATGCTGTCTGCTGAAGTTGCGTATGTAGAGAAGACAAAGACTCATCAAAGTGTTGATTTGTGGCACATGAGATTAGGGCACGTAAGTTATGAAAAATTGGACTGCATGATGAAGAAGGAGATCGTGAATGGGCTGCCAAAACTAGATGTTCAACCAGGTTTGGTGTGCGCAGGATGTCAATTTGGTAAAGCCCACCAACAGCCCTTTAGCTCATCACAATTTCAGTCTCAAGGGCCCCTCGAGTTGATACACAGCGATGTTTTTGGTCCTGTCGAACAACAATCACTAAGTGGTATGAGGTACATGCTTACTTTTACTGATGATTTCTCTCGTTTTGTTCGGGTTTTTTTTTAGAGAAAATCAGAGGCCCTGATGAAATTCAAAGAGTTCAGGTCCATGGTTGAAAGTGAACTGCATCGAAAGATTAAAGTCTTTCGTTCCGACAATGGTGGAGAGTATACTTCGAAAGAATTTGATAATTTCTTGGTAGAATGTCAAAATAGGAGGCAGCTCACTTGTGCCTATACACCACAGCAAATGGCGTTTCTGAACGTAAGAATCGTCACTTGGCTGAGGTTATGCAAAGTATGGTTCACGATAAAAATGTTCCTGGTAGATTCTGGGCTGAAGCCATGAAGACTGCTGCATATGTAATCAACCGTCTACCACCACAAGGGCTCGATTTCAAGTCTCCATATGAGAAATTGCACAGCAAAAAGCCATCTGTAAGTCACTTTCGGGTATTTGGGTGTGTTTGCTATGTCTTTGTACCTAACAATCTCAGGCATAAGTTAGAAAAGAAAGCTGTTCAATGTATTTTTGTGGGCTATGATAGTCAACGAAAAGGTTGGAAATGCTGTGATCCCATAACTGGGAAATGCTATGTCTCACGTAATGTTGTGTTCGATGAGACATCAGCATGGTGGTCGGTTGATAAAGAAACACTTCCAAATTCATCCAAACTAAAAGATGTAAAATCCTCGTGTATTGGGCTGATGTTTGATGAGGATTGTACAAGTGAAGGGGAAGATGGAAGTAGGCAACCTGCTCAAGAAACAATCAATGAAGAACGTGTTCCACAACAGCAAACTCTTAGAAGATCAAGCTGAAATCGAAAGCAGAATCCAAAGTATACCAATCAGTTTGCTAGCTATGCAAGTGTGGAAGAAGATTGTGTCGAACCTGAGTCCTTTGAGGAAGCATATCAACATAGCGGTTGGTTGTTAGCCATGAAGGCTGAAATGGATGCATTAATCAGCAACCAAACTTGGGACTTAGTTCCATTGCCACCTGGTGTTAAACCCATAACTTGCAAATGGGTTTACAAAGTCAAACGAGGAACCAATGGCTGCGTTGAGAGGCTAAAAGCACGGCTGGTGGCACGCGGATTCTCACAAGTTGGTTTAGATTATGAGGACACGTTCAGTCCTGTAGCTAAACTAACTACAATCCGTGTGATACTGGCATTAGCCATGAATCAAGGTTGGAGCTTGTGGCAGATGGATGTACACAATGTATTTTTGTATGGAGAGTTAGACCATGTGATACGTATCCACAAATCAAGCCACCTCGGGTCAATTCAATTAGTCTGTTACTAGAAATAGGGTCAACTACATTAGTCACTTACCGAGATAAACAAACAAACAAACATACATACCCAGTGTATCCCGTTTAACAGCAGGGTCTGGGAGGGGCAGATGGTGGCAAGTCTTTCCTCTATCTTGGGAGATAGAGAGACCGCTTCCAAAGAGACCCCCGACTCGGTAACAATAGCAATAGCCAACATAATATATAGCATACAACACCACGGTAAAAAAAAACACATAAGGAGGTAGAAATAGCATGCACCAAATAAGCGACAAGTTTCATCTACACATGGCAGAAGTCTAATAGCTACACATCACGCGTGCCGTTAACTCTTCCTACCCACAGAACCCACTAGAAGTCCTTAGTTTTAATTCTACGCCTCCACGCACTCCTATCCTCGATCATGTGCTCAGAGAGGTGCAACTCTACCATATCTCGCCTAATTATCTCGTCCCACGTCAACCTCGGTCTTCCTCTACTCCTCCTACCCTCTAAGGTGATATTCTCTACTGCTCTAACCGGCGCCTGCATCGGTCTCCTCTTCACGTGACCGAACCATCTTAATCTTCCTTCTCGTATTTTACCCATGATACAAGCCACCTGTAGCCTCTATCGAAACACGTCATTCCTTATCCAATCCAGTCTTGTTTGTCCACACATCCATCTCAGCATTCGCATTTCCGCGATCTCTATTTGTCTCTCGTGCGATTTCTTTATGGCCCAACAGTCTGTTCCGTATAACATAGCTGGACGTACTGCCACTCTGTATAGTTTTCCCTTTAGTTTTACTGGGAACCTCTTATCACACAAAATCCCTGATGCTGCTCTCCACAAAATCCCAAACCCCACTAAAACTTATAATATATAAGTATATAACAAAAGTTAAGAATGCTACCAGGTTGTAATGGATGAAAAAATACTAACATATCCCTTAAGGTCAGATACTAAATAATATTGTGCAATAAACAGTTTAAAATTTGAAGTAATTAACTAAAAACACCATTAATAACTGAACTTTTATCAAGTATTATTGTTTCTAATTTTAGGGGCATGTTTCACATTTATCAAGTATTATTGATTTTAATTTAAGTGGCATGTGTTACCATCACTCAAATATCACATGGCACATTCTCTACACTGACCACAAGAATAATAAGAAAACTTCAATTTATGTTTGTAGGGGAATATCATGTTGTCAGTTTACCTATTATCATACATAATAGAGGATTAAAGAGTATCTATACCAAGCTTATTAAAAACTAAAAGAACAATGGTTGGTTCTACATGTGTGACATAGTATAACTTGTAATCTTATAATATCGCAAGATGCAAGCAAACCCAAAGTTGCCAACTTCTACAATCACACCTACAACTACTTAACCGGTTGTACTAGCAAGTAGAAAGCAACGTAACCAGCTAAGAGCCCACTGAAAACATTCAGAGTGAATAAACCAATATCTTCTTTCTGATGTTCATAAGCGTGATGATCGTATACCACATATCTTTTAGGGACATTTCTTTGTCATTATAGTTGGAGTCTTTACCCACTTGCCATGATTTTTACAACAATAACATATGTGCATATACAATCCTAAAGCATTCAAACTTTTCTTGTTCTTGAAATCTCAATTCACCTCTAATGTGCAATTTATCTATCTAGGTTGCATCATTAAGAATATTTAGCCTCCACATACGTATTTAGTTCCATGAATCATCAGTCTCCATTTATAATAAAAATATGAGTAAATTACCATTTGCATCCCTAACGTTTGTTCATTTTAACTATTTGCATCCCTATTGTTTTAAAATTGCCATCTGGCACCTGATATTTCATTTTATCTCTATTTGAGTGTTTGTTATTTCATATTTGTATCCGTTTGAGTCCAAATGACTAACGGTGTTAGTTTTTCCGTTAAAACTATTGTTAAAATGACTAAACTACCCCTAAACATTAAACAAAAATTAAAAAAAAACTTTAGCACAATCCACCAACATCATCTTCTTCACCACCACAGCCTCAAATCCCTAAACTTTCTCCCCCTCCCTCTCCCCTTTCCATCACTACTACCACCACCACAACCTCATGACTACCATCACAACCTATCACCACCATGACAACCCATAACCACCTGTCACCATACCACCACCAAACTCATACTCTCCCTCCCCCTCTCTCTCTCTCCCTCTCTCTACCATCACTGTCGCCTCCCATCGCTTCCAACGAACTCATTTGCCCTAATAGCAACGGTGGATTCCTTGAAGAATACGAAAACCCTACCCCCAAAACCCAATTGCAGCAGCGCATCCTTGTCCTCCGGCTTCCAGATCATCTTCTCCACAGCCTCCTGCTCCGACGATGCGATCGGCGACCTTCAAACTCCGACCGATCTATCAGTGCTGTTCGGTGGTCTGGTGGCTCGCGGTGGTCTCCGATGAGTTTAATACTTTTACATTTCTCAAGATTTATCTCAATGTGTAAAGATAACTTTAAACTTGATGAAGCATTGGTTTTTTATGTAGGCTTGGCTGATGGTGGTGTATGCGGTGGCGCTGTAGACGACGGCGGAGATGTCGGCGACGAAGTCCGGTGAGATCGACAGGAGGCATTGGAGGAGCGATTGGTACACTGAAGTGGGGTTTAGGGATGCGTTTGAAGAGGAGAATAACAGGAGAGTGAGTATGAGAGAAAGCATTGTTGATAGAGTCATTGGAAAGCGTTGTGATTGTTGTATGACGATGAAGAAGATGAAGGTATTTATAGTTTGATTGATGTTGCGCGTTTGTTGTCACCATTTTGATGGTTCTTGAGGTCGTCGGTAATGGCAGATGGTTAACAGTGAGGGGGGAGGTTTCTTTGTTTGCAAACTCTTAAAGGAAAGAAACCCTTACAAGAGAGAAGGGGGAAAGAATAAAAGGACCAAATGTCCCTGTAAGAGAGAGAAAAAATATGCAGTTCATATTAACGGCGTTAACCATACGGATGCAAACAAGGAAAAAATTAAAAGCATAGGAGGCGTTTTAAGGTTTTGAAACTATAGGGATGCAAACGGTTAAAATGGACAAAAGTCAAGGATGCAAATGGTAATTTACTCTACAAATATACAATTCAAACGATCCTTACTACCAATATCACTAATTTAACCACCAGATTCCATACAACTCACAAACACAAAATGAAACAGATCAAATGAAATATACGGAGATCTGAAACCTACCTCTGGAGAAAGTCGCTTGCAGTGACCACACCATGGGCATAGAAATCAACGAAGACGAAATCGAAAGAAGAAATTGCGGCATCGAAGTTGGATTCATCAAGCTCCAACACCTTCCCGTTTACCTCAAATTCATGGCAAGAGATCGAGGGGAAGATCGGCGAGAGGATACAAAGTGCGATCAGTAAGAGGACACGATACATCTTTGAAGAAATTCTCAGATGAAGTGATGATTCTGACCTCTTTAAATTGTTCTTGAGTGATTTGTTAGTTGGGGTTTGTAATCGTAGGTGAAATCAAACAATTGAGTTTGAACAATTTATAGCTTCGACTAGTTCAACTGTCAATTTATAGTCACTTACCCGAGATATAGGAGCTAATCATGGCTTACCAAAAATAGAGGAGCTAATCGTGGGACAGTTTTACCTTTCTGTTTTTATAGTACTTTAGAGAGTAGGGAGTGCGATATCGATGTATTGTTTATCAACTAGGGTTTTTACCTTGTAATCGGAGATTTAGCCTATCTCGAATCAGGCTTTTTAATCATAAATCTAAGCTTTCGATTTCCGGTATCTATCATTTGGTTCCATTGCCGGGAAAAACGATGGTACCATCTACCCGGAGCACTACCAACCAGCACGATGGCAACAACACTGCAGAAGATCTGATCGCAGGCCAGTTATCAGCCATTTTGGCACGATTAGACGCCATCTTGGCACCCCTGAAGGAAGATATAGCAGCAATCAAAACTCAGATGCTCGGAGACGGCAGTTATGATGAAAAAGCAGATGAGGATCAAAAGAACAGGGTGGCTGAAAAAAGAGACACAACACCGCTATGGAGGGATGTTGCAGCGATAAAGATCACCATGTTTGGAAAACCAACCAGCAGCCAAGCACCACTACTCGCATCATCTACACCTCTCACTCTTCCTGACTTTAGCACCAAACACCAACCCAAAACCAGCCTTCAAACCCTCGCACCACCAATATGCCTTGAACAGCCACCAACAGTACTACAAAAACCAACACCAAACAGGGAACCGGTACCAAACCCGGCGATTGCATCATCTACACTGCTACCAACACCAACTGTATTGCAAAACCAAAATATTACACCTAAGCACCTCACGACCAACTCGTCCGGTTCGCTACTCACCTTCTTGCCCAACCAAAACATTAAATCCATGCTTGTTTGGTGTTTTCTTTTGAAACCCACGACACAACAGAAGGCCTCATTGAAGACCATGTATTCTTCTAGAAGTGTTAGACAACTTGTTCATACATATTCATGTTATGAATCTTATGCAGTTCACTCTCCACTAACTGGGTTCGGGGGACCAACGCGAGAGACTCCGAACAAAGGTGTAGCCGGACGACACAAGTGGCGTCCACCTTGGCGCACCGTTGAAATTGCACCACATGCCATTGTAAGACTCGAATGGCGTCCACCGTGGGTTGTTGATAAAGGGTGGCCAAGCTTCACTCGACCGCTTCATCTCGACTTGAGGACAAGTCGATTTTCCGGGCCGGAAGTATTGATACGTATCCACAAATCAAGCCACCTCGGGTCAATTCAATTAGTCTGTTACTAGAAATAGGGTCAACTACATTAGTCACTTACCCGAGATATAGGAGCTAATCATGCTTACCAAAAATAGAGGAGCTAATCGTGGGACAGTTTTACCTTTCTTGTTTTTATAGTACTTAAGAGAGTAGGGAGTGCGATATCGATGTATTGTTTATCAACTAGGGTTTTTACCTTGTAATCGGAGATTTAGCCTATCTCGAATCAGGCTTTTTAATCATAAATCTAAGCTTTCGATTTCCGGTATCTATCACCATGTAATTCACATGGTGCAGCCAACTGGTTTTGAAAGTCAAACACAACCTGGTTATGTTTGTAAATTAAAGAAGGCGCTCTACGGGCTCAAGCAATCGCCTCGTGCATGGTACGGGAAGATAGCAGAATTTCTTGAACTGAATGGGTACTATAGCACCATGGTTGATGCAAGTCTGTTTGTTAAAAGAGTTGGATCGAAAGTAGTGGTGGTGCTGGTGTATGTGGATGATTCGATCATCACAGGGGATGTCAAAGATGAAATTGCCCAGCTGAAAGATAATCTGAAAGTCAGATTCAAAATGAAAGATTTGGGGTTACTCAGACACTTTCTTGGGTTAGAAATCAAGAAGTTTAGAATGGAAGATGGTCGGTTAGCAACTACACCATTTGAGCCAAACATGAAGCTGTATGTTGATGAAGGGAGAGAAATTGAAGATGCAACTACTTATCGACAGATGGTAGGGAGTTTGATTTATGTTACACTCACCCGACCAGATGTTGCCTTCGCTGTTGGGGTTTTGAGTCGCTTTATGAAGTCCCCAAGACACCCTCATTTGTTTGCTGCTCACCGGGTGTTAAGATACTTGAAGGCTACAGTTGATCTTGGTATGAAGTTTAGTGCATCTGGGTCCTCAAAGCTGACTGGTTTTTGTGACTCAGATTATGCTGGTTGCACAACAACACGTAGGACCACGACAGGATACGTATTTGAGATCGGTTCAAGCTCTGTATCGTGGTGCAGCAAGAGACAGTCAACCGTGTCATTGTCCACAGTTGAAGCCGAATACAGGGCAGCTACTATGGCAGGTCAAGAGCTGGAGTGGTTAGTTAAACTACTAAAAGATTTGAATCAGGAAGTGGATGAGCCTATTGAGCTGTTCTGTGATAACAAACCTGCAATTCAATTAGCAAAGAATCCCACATTTCACGCGAGAACAAAGCACATTGAGGTGGATCATCATTTTATTCGAGAGAAAGTTCTAAAGGGTGAGATTGATCTCAAGTATGTGGATACCAATAAACAAGTTGCTGATGTGCTTACTAAGGGGCTACCTCTGCACAAACTAAAGCTGTTTCGTGAGCATTTGGGAATGGAGGAATTTGGTGTTGAGGGGGAATGTTAAAGTGACAACACCAAGCCAACATGGAATGTCAAGCTCATCTTTCAACTTTTGAGTGTGGACCAAGTTTGGAAGTTTTATTTGGTTTTATTTAGTCATGTTTTTCAATTAAATAACAGACCTAGTCTTTTGGTAGTGGAGTAGTGTTTTCCTAATTTCTAGGTGGTAGTTGGTTAGTGGCTTATGCTTTTGTTTCAAGTATTTAATCCTTCTTGTATGTTGAAGTTCATCATCCAGAAAACGAGCAATCCGTTCGCTCAAATACTTGTGTTTCCAGTTTATATTGTGAGTTATTTGAGAGTAAGCTGAGTGATATACCCTTGTCAAAGTTAACAGTATCTGGAAGATAAATGTGACAACCCGAGTTTTTTTTTTTTTTTTTCATTTTATTATATAATAATAATAATAATAATAATAAAAATAATAATAATAATAATAAAGATAATAATAAAGCCCAGGGGGCTGTTGTGCCATTTTTGAAACTTCAAAAGAAAGTATAAACCTAAATTAATAAAACATAAACCGCAGGGACCAATTCTGTAATTTTTCAAACCCAAACCCCCGCCCCCGTGTTTCCGGCCAGCACTGTTCCGGCCGAAGTCCGGCAACAGCTCCGGCGACACCAAAACCGCGTAAAAACTTGATTTTAATAGCCCAAATTACTCCGAACCGCTTCGTGAACAAGATTCAAACCCTATACACCACCAAAACGCGTCTCAACGGTCGAATAACGGCTCTAACCTTTTCACTTTAACTTTCGACCGTTTCAAACGGCTAGAAAATCCACTCACACACCACTTTAATCAAATGATACCGTTAAACTAAACTTTAACACTCTGTAAATCGAATGCGACTTTTAATTGCAAACAAAACACACGCACACACCATTACCGATCACCATCTTCATCCCCGACCTGCAACTCATTCGAAATCCAACATAGGAGTTCCAATACACGAAATTAACATAGGGCTTTTGATCATAAGCCTCATTCGAAGCTGTATGTGCAAGTAATTGGGTTTTCATCAGTATTTGATTCCCATTCGAATTCGAGATAGTCGAGGCTTGTTCTTATCTGTTCTTACCATCAATCCGAATAAAAACAGGTAATTAAACGCATCTATACACTCGATTTAACATAAGGAACAAAAGCCCTAACATTATAATCGTTAACAATATCGATTGGATGTTCAATTTGAATGATTTCGAATTAGGGTTTCGATTGAATTTGGGGGAAACCGGGGAAGGCTGTTTAAAAAAATGGGGCGCAGTTCTGTCGCGGCCTTGTGCCTTGGTTCAGTGGTTGGTGTGTGGGATTTTGGGTTAGAGGTCCAGGGTTCGAACCCGAGCCTCTGCCATTTTTTTTAAAGCCTTTAAAAATTATACAAAAATTACTAAAAATTATAAAAATAAATTTTATAAACATCTCTTATTTTAAATCCCACAAAATTAATTCTGTAAATTTATTTTATTTAAAAACCGTAATAATATTTATAAATTAATATTTATAAATATTACCAACAACTATTTTCATAAAAATAGACACTAGATTCGTGTTTAACTATAGCCATGAAAATCAAAGGAATTATATATCCTATAATACGGTAACGAACGTTTAGATTATAAAATAATTACCGGATAATACGTTATCGTAATAATATTTATTTCGAAAGATTACAAAGAATATATACATAATATATTTAAACATTGTCAGATGTTGAACCCTAGTTTATAATTAAACTCAAACACATATATATATATCAAATCGTTTACGTCAAACCGAGCCAATCCAAATTCGACTAAATATATCTATTCGTAGTGAATGCATTTCAAAGACTTAGTTACAATCTGTAATAGGTATTGCTCGTGCTTGATCGTGTATTGCCTTATTCTCTGAAGCTCTTGTTGCTTTCATTACATCAATTTAAAATGAACTCTGCATCTCATCTGCATTGCATTTTAGACTATAGCTGGATTTGCATTAGTTACACACACATAGATTACTAAGCTATGCCTACTAAATTGGTTGCCTGAGAATTTTTTTTTTTGCTTTAACATATCCCTGTGAGCATATGGCTACCGGGATGGTGGCTCCTAGTTGCTGTGAGTCACGGGAGAGTTTGTGTGCATTTGACATCGCCTAAATGTTCTTAATGATTTGTGTGACACATAGACACCTGTATTCTGGATTTCCTGGCAAAAGGCCCTCGGGCTAAGGCAAGCATATCGCATAAATCTCATTGCGAGACCTGGTATGCTTACCTGGGGATTTCTGGGATGAGTGATAAACTATGGTCAATACACAGGTCTCTAAGACAAATGGGTCAAATTACCATGATGTGTCAACGATTCCTGAACCTTACTGATCTTTTCGTATGCTTGAACTGATCGACCTCGATATAATACTTACCTATTTGGTACCTCTATCGTTGATGACCACTGTACTTGACAAGATATGTTAACCTGATAGGAGGAACCAGGGGTGATCATGCAAAGCAAATTACCGTTACGGGTGCACACGTAATTGTAATTTGTCGTGCATGCTAAGCCCGGTGAATCTGGTCGGGTGGTAACATTGTAGTCAGTATAAGTCAACATTCCTACACCTTGAGCAAGAAAGTCTCACCGTTACGGGTGCACACGTAATTGTAATTTGTCGTGCATGCTAAGCCCGGTGAATCTGGTCGGGTGGTAACATTGTAGTCAGTATAAGTCAACATTCCTACACCTTGAGCAAGAAAGTCTCGGTCTTCATAGAACATAGCCACTGATGTGGAAACTATCTATCAGTTCTACTTGTAGGAATGCTCACCCTTACCTTGAATTTGGACGAAATCCAAACCATGACATTTGTGTTAATCCTTCGGATTCGGACTGATTCTCTAGCTTATCTATTTCTTTAAATTCTTGAATTTCTCTTCCTTTTCATTCCAAGACAAAAGGTCTATTTTCATACGACTGGTAGCTTTTGATATTTGGAAATTTGTAGAATGTCTGGAAGAGGACGTGGACGCGGGAGAGGTAACATCTCAATGACACCCGCAGAATTGGCAGCCATAATCAATCATAGTATTACCGCCGCGTTGGCAAGCCAACACCCTCCACAGCAGAACCCTATTGGACAACCGACTTGCACCTACAAGTCCTTTATGGACTGCAAACCTAACCCGTTCAATGGAACTGAGGGAGCGGTGGGACTGCTCCGTTGGTTCGAAAAGCTAGAGTCAGTGTTGGAAATCTGCAACTGCCCTACTGGAAATAGGGTAAAATATGCTGCTGGCACACTGGATGGTGCTGCTCTGAGCTGGTGGAACACACAAGTTCAGATGTTAGGCGTTGAAATTGCAAACGCCACGACATGGGAGGAATTCAAGGACCTGCTAAAAGAGGAGTACTGTTCACGAGATGCAGTACAAAAACTAGAAACCGAATTTTGGAACCTGAAGATGGTAGGTTCTAAGATCGAAGCTTACACAACTCGTTCTCACGAGTTGGCTACTCTGTGCCCTACTATGATTAGCCCGGCTTACAAACGGGTTGAGAGGTACATTGATGGGCTAGTCCCAGAAATACAGAGCATTGTAACATCCGGTATTTTTACGTTAATTAAAAGTTAACGTTGTTTAATCTTGTAGGGACCATTGTGGTCATTTATGAAATTCTTGCGCTATTTATGTCTATTTTTCTTTAATTTGTCTCTAATACTTTAATTTGGAAGTTATAATGTTGATTATTATATAATAAATAAATAAATAATAATCCTAATAATAACAATAATAATAACTTTAATATTAATAATAATAATGTTAATGGTAATTACAACTTTTATCTATTAATATGAAACTTAACATTAAGTTATAATAATAATAATAATAATAATATATAATAATAATAATAATAATAACAATAAAAAAAGTCATAATAAGTGATTAATCTTTGAAATTAATAGAAGTAATATAAGTTTAAAACTTGTAAATAAGAAGTTTATGCATGAAATAATAACATTTAAACTTCAAGGACTAAAGTGTAATTTCCTTTAAAACTAAAATCTAAACTTTGGGCACCCATTTAATCCATTCAAAATCGCAGGGACCATTTATGTAAATTTAAAAAAAAAAAAACCAACCTAAACCCCTCTGGTCCCGTTTTTCCGGCCAGGAGTCCGGCCAAACTCCGGCGCGGCTCCGGCCACCATCGAAAGCTTGTTTTCAGATCGTTTTTCGATCCAAAACCAGTTGCAAACCTTTCTAGACTACGTTTCAAATCTTTATCACACTTAAATTCGCAGTTAAAGTCGGTAATGAGTATCGATTGAGCTCGGTAACCGTCAACCGCAAGCCTTCTAACCGTTCACTAATTAAGACCCAATAATAACCCAATTAATCGAACATAAACAAACGTCTAACTATCTCTAATCAATCATCACTTCCAAATTCGTCTGAAAACACACAAACACCACATTCGATCCCCATTTCCCTCGCGATCTGCAACCAAAGGTTTATCACCATTAGAGCATTCTAAACTTCAATCTATTGAGGGATTAGATTCAAGAACACCATATGAAGCTTCACACGAAGTTAATTTGGTTTCCATCATCATTTTCATATTGAACCGATTCTGTTCTTGGCCGCAACCTGTTCACCGTCGTGTACCCTTGAATCAATCTCGATCCAGTGAGTTAATCACATCTTTACACTCGTTTTTACTTGGGGATTAAAATCCCCAAGATTAATGTCGTTAACATCAACAATTTTGGGTTCAATTGAATCATGTTTGATTCTAGGGTTCATACAATTTGGGGATTTCCTTTTGTTTGTGTTTAAAAGAAATAAAGACCAAGTGATACCATGGCCTCGGCCCTGGTTCACTGGTTAAGACATTGTGCATTGAACATGAGGTCCCGGGTTCGAACCCGGGCACCCTCATGCATTTTTTTAAAAGCCTTCTTAGCCTAATTTTAATTATAGAAAAATTTTAATAGACATAAAAATTATTTTACAAACTTCTAATATTTTTAAAATCATCTATTTATTTTCTGTAAATTTATTTTGTAAAATCTTTTAATATTTTATTATAAAATTTATTTACTATTGTTATAACTAAATATACTTATTTATATAAAGAAAATGAGTTATAACTTGTTAGATTTTTTAAGACACCATATTATTTTCTGTAAATTTATTTAATATAATATTTTAATATTTTTTATTAAATGGTTTAGATAAATAATATATTTAGTTTATTTTCTTATAAAATGAATTTTAAATAGCGGTTTAAATCACTAAATTATTTGTTCAACAATATACATTTATAAATGATGATTATTATTTTAACTTATAACTAAATTTTATTACAAATAGTTTTTCCTTGTATTTCTATATACAAAAATGTACACTTAGTATATTTCACTTGCCTTTTATTAAAACACATAAATGATAAATTTTGTGATAAAATATTTAACGTACTTACAAAAATCCCCAAATTTCACCTAAAACCCTAGTTCGTGTTAAAACATTAAACTTATTAATAAAACGTTAACCTTGTGAATATATATAATATATGTATTTAGGGCCTTGTGACCATTCACGTTGGAACTACGTCTATTATTCCTCTATTAATCGTCAAACTTATATTTATTTGCCATGTGAGTTTTCCTTGCCCTTTTTTATATATTTTCACACTTTGGAATGAAACATGATACTTATACAACTTACACTTATAAACGTTTGAGACTTGTAAAGCACTTGCAATTCATCTTTATATTTTGTCATGGTTATTTGTATGTTGTAAGTGATTATATGAGATACATAGCTTGTTTACAATCATTAACTATTGCTAGCCTGGCGACGTCTTAGATCTTTGGGCCTGACAAGCCTATTTGGTGCTAAAGTCGATGTATTGCCGACTCCTAGGAGCCGTATGCTTGTGCACTAGGGAACCAAATACACTTAGCCAATCTTATATACTTGTAATCAAGTCGAGGTTTGGTTGTAACGAAATGTGTTCTATAACCTTACTAACTTATAACCTATGATATGAATTACTACTTGTAATCTTTTCATATTATGTATGAAAACCTTGGAAACTCACCAACTATTTTTAGTTGACCTTTATTTTTATCATGTTTCAGGAAAACCCCCAAGTTTGAAGTGCACTTATGTTGCTGGCATAATCTAGGACTTGGACCTAGTTAATAAAATCAATTGATTATACTGTGTTATGTCATGTTGAAACTGATTTCATTATTGAGACTTATGCTTGTAATGTACCTTTCAAACTTATGAATAATATATTTGGATTTAAACATAGCGTTATGTGGCTGTGAACAATCTTAACTCTCACTCCTCGACGTTTCCGCCGTCAAGGTTGGGGTGTGACAGATTGGTATCAGAGCCCATAACTATAGGGATTTAGGTTATTAGAAATGATGACCTAGACTATAGATGCATGAACCTCATAGAAAGATCCTTATACTTTTGTGCTTACATATTGTTTGAATGCTACATAATGCTATGTCTTCTTATGTGCAACTTGATGCCTTAGCATAGGATTGCCTTATGTATGCTTAAACCTTGTTACTTGTCTCCCTAAACTTATCTTTGACTTTTTGACTCTCCCCGACAAATGAAACTTCCTAAACTTATTCTCGACGACGTGTGGAATCTACACTATCTATCGTGGGTTTAATTCCTTAGACTCTATGTCTAATCTATGAAAATCCCATCAAGGTTTTGATTTCATAAACCAAAGAAATTGTGTGACACATAGACACCTGTATTTTGGATTTCCTGGCAAAAGGCCTTCGGGCTAAGGCAAGCATATCGTATAAATCTCATTACGAGACCAGCTACCATACAGGAGGCTATCCGACTGGCGTACAAGCTGACGGATCAGGCCGTCGCACAGGGCAAGCTACCCCCGCGAGGTGCTGCATCGGCTTCCAAGGAAAACAAGAGGAAATGGGAACCTTCCACCAGTGAGAAGCAACTTACATCCTCCACTCATCAACAACAACAACACAAGAAGTTTAATCCGTCCCAATCTTCTTATTCGGGCGGCTATCATGGAAACCTCCCAAAATGCAACAAATGTCAGCTCCATCATACTGGGCAGTGCACAAGGAACACTTGTGAGAGATGCGGGAAGTTTGGGCATGTTGCCAAGTATTGCGGTAAACCTCTCTGGAAAAGCACCCCAACACCAACAGAACCACAATCAGACGGTGTGTTATGAATGTGGTCAACCCGGACACTTTAAAAAGGATTGCCCGAGACGGAAAAAGAATGGTGACAATGGTGCTGCTGATAAACCCAAAGACAACAACAATGGAGGTGGCGGTGGCAGAGGCAGAGCATTCATCATGGGTTCAGGTGAGGCTCGAAATGACCCTACTGTAGTGTCTGGTAGATTCACTATTAATGGATGTTATGCCTCTATTCTATTCGACTCTGGTGCTGATAAGAGTTATGTGTCCATCAAGTTTAGTAAAACACTAGGAATGGTGCCTACTGACTTGAGCTCTAAGTATGCCATAGAAATAGCCGATGGTAGGACAATAACAGCAACACAAGTGTTTAAAAACTGTAAACTAGGCCTATCCGGACACATTTTCTGCATAGACCTTATTCCTGTCACACTAGGAAGCTTCGATGTAGTAGTCGGGATGGATTGGTTATCCCAGAACAGTGCTGAGATCGTTTGCAAGGAGAAGCTGATCAAGTTACCTATTTCGGACGATGAAATTCTTACAGTGGAAGGAGAAAAGGTGGGTGCGGTAGTTGGCATCATATCATATTTGAAGGCACAGAAATGTCTCAGAAAAGGACACCTTGCCTTGTTGGCACTTGTTACTGAAACAAAGGCGGATGAAAGGCGAATTGAAAATATTCCCGTTGTTAGAGACTTTCCCGAAGTATTTCCCGAAGACCTACCTGGCCTTCCTCCACACAGACAGGTGGAATTCCAGATTGAATTAGCACCTGGAGCAACTCCAATAGCTCGGGCGCCATACCGTTTGGCACCGAACGAACTACAAGAACTGTCTAAGCAATTACAAGAATTGTTAGACAAGGGATTCATACGTCCCAGCTCTTCCCCCTGGGGAGCTCCAGTGCTTTTCGTTAAAAAGAATGATGGAACCTTCAGGATGTGTATTGACTACCGCGAACTGAATAAGGTGACAATCAAGAATAGGTATCCACTCCCACGCATTGATGATTTGTTCGACCAGTTGCAAGGATCCAGTTACTATTCCAAGATTGACTTGAGATCAGGTTATCATCAGTTGAGGGTTCGAGAAGAAGACATCTCCAAGACTGCGTTTCGGACACGCTATGGGCACTACGAGTTCACCGTAATGCCTTTTGGGCTGACCAATGCCCCAGCAGTTTTCATGGACCTCATGAACCGTGTCTGCAAACCTTATTTGGATAAGTTTGTCATTGTCTTCATTGATGACATACTAATCTACTCCCGTAATAAGGAAGATCATGAGGGACATTTGAAGACCATACTGGAATTGCTGAGAGATGAACAGCTTTACGCGAAGTTCTCAAAATGTGACTTCTGGATGCGTGAAGTGCAATTCCTTGGGCATGTGGTGAATGAAAAGGGTATACATGTTGATCCTTCAAAGATTAGAGCAATCAAGGAATGGCCGGCACCAAAGACGCCTACTGAGGTACGACAATTCCTTGGTTTGGCAGGCTATTATCGAAGGTTCATCGAAGGATTTTCGAAATTGGCGCAACCTTTGACTGCCCTAACTCGTAAGGGAGTAATATACAAGTGGAGCAGCAAAGAGGAACAGCATTTCAAGCGCTTAAAGACAAACTCTGCAGCGCACCAATCTTAGCCTTACCAGAAGGGACTGATGACTTTGTTGTTTACTGCGATGCATCCATCCAAGGTTTGGGATGTGTACTGATGCAACGCGACAAAGTCATAGCTTATGCATCTAGACAGCTCAAGGTGCATGAGAGGAACTACACAGCGCATGATCTGGAACTAGGAGCCGTAGTGTTTGCCTTGAAGATCTGGAGGCACTACCTATATGGAACCAGGTGCACGATCTATACAGATCATAAGAGCCTCCAGCACATATTTGACCAGAAGGAATTGAATATGCGGCAACGACGATGGTTAGAGTTACTCAATGATTATGACTCTGCAATCAAGTACCATCCGGGGAAGGCTAATGTAGTAGCCGATGCCCTGAGTCGCAAGGAAACTCTAAAGCCTCGTCGGGTGCGCGCATTGCAAATGACAATCCATTCTGACCTGCCAGAGCAAATCAAAGCTGCTCAATCTGAGGCTTTGAAGAAGGAGAACCTAAAAGCAGAATCCATGTGAGGCATGGAGAATCAGTTGGAGATTAAAGCTGATGGAATATGTTTTTTTATGAAACGGATCTGGGTACCCCAGCACGGGAATTTGCGAGAACTGATAATGGATGAAGCTCATAAGTCACGTTATTCGATCCATCCAGGTTCAGACAAGATGTATCAGGACCTGAAAGAATTTTACTGGTGGCCGAGAATGAAGGCGGAGATAGCCACATACGTAAGCAAATGCCTAACTTGTTCCAAGGTTAAGGTAGAATACCAGAGACCATCTGGATTACTCCAACAACTGGAAATTCCAGTGTGGAAATGGGAGCAGATCTCCAGGGACTTCATCACGAAGTTACCTAGGACTCCCAGCGGATGCGATACCATTTGGGTTATAGTAGATCGCTTAACGAAATCCGCACACTTTCTGGCAATCCGAGAGACTGGTCGAATGGAGAAGCTTACCCGTATCTATTTAAGGGAAATAGTCTCTCGGCATGGCGTACCGATATCTATCATTTCTGACCGTGATGCTCGGTTCACTTCTCACTTCTGGCAATCATTACAACGGTCATTAGGAACTCGGCTGGATATGAGTACTGCATATCACCCACAGACTGATGGTCAAAGTGAGCGTACAATCCAAACACTGGAAGACATGTTGCGTGCCTGTGTGATCGATTTTGGCAGCAGTTGGGAAACTCATCTACCATTGGTTGAGTTCTCCTATAATAACAGTTATCACACCTCGATCAAGGCAGCTCCATTTGAGGCATTGTATGGACGTAAGTGCCGATCACCTATCTGTTGGGCAGAAGTAGGAGAAAGCCAACTTACAGGACCTGAACTTGTGCACGAAACGACCGAGAAGATCGTGCAAATTCGCAACCGTATGGCGGCAGCACGTGATCGACAAAAGAGTTACGCCGACAAGCGTCGGAAGCCATTGGAGTTTCAGGTTGGTGACAAAGTATTACTGAAGGTCTCACCCTGGAAGGGTTTGATACGCTTTGGAAAGCGTGGGAAGTTAAGCCCAAGATATGTGGGGCCATTTGAGATTGTCAAACGGATTGGCCCAGTAGCCTATCAGTTGAATTTACCTGAAGAACTCAGGGGGATACATGATGTGTTTCACGTATCCAATCTGAGGAAATGTCTGATGAATCATTGATCGTGCCTTTAGAGGAACTAAAGATAGATGACCAACTACATTTCATCGAAGAACAAGTGGAGATTATGGACCGAGAAGTCAAGACACTAAAGCGTAGCAAAATTCCCATTGTGCGCGTAAGATGGAACTCCAAACGGGGACCAGAGTTTACGTGGGAACGGGAGGATCAGATGAAGTCTAAATATCCGCACTTGTTCATGGATACAACTTCAGAACCTAACTCCAACTGAATTTCAGGACGAAATTCTCTCAACTGAGGGATACTGTGACATCTCACAATATCAAGCAAAGAACATTGTGAGTTTACTTTCACATTTGTTCTACCTCATAAAGTTTCACGTGCGTGAGATAGCTCAGATGATACAGATGGATTTAATGATATGACTGATAACGAGTCATCAGATGATGACATCAACTCTTCAAAGTCTACCTCAGAAAATGAAAACGCAAACTGCATCAAGAAAGAGAAAGAGAATCACCATGATCTACCTATGGTTTCATGGTCACCTTCTGATGAACAAAAGTGCTAGAAACATTCAAGATACTCCCAAATCAGAAAGGAAACCTAAGATTCTTCTTGTTGAAGATCATGTGGTGAATGTGATGGGGTGTGATATTTGTCACTAGCAAGTACGTCAGTTAGCAGTAAGCTCGTTAACTCACTATGTGCATTAACTGTTCTCGTGTACATTCATAGTCTATTTATCGGTTTAATCGAATTCTCCGTATACTTGTTTGTTAACCCCGGTGTTCTAATTTTCGGGACGAAAATTCCTTCAACAAGGGGATAATGTGACAACCCGAGTTTTTTTTTTTCATTTTATTATAATAATAATAATAATAAAAATAATAATAATAATAATAATAATAATAATAATAAAGATAATAATAAAGCCCAGGGGCTGTTGTGCGATTTTTGAAACTTCAAAAGAAAGTATAAAACCTAAATTAATAAAACATAAACCTCAGGGACCAATTCTGTAATTTTTCAAACCCAAACCCCCGCCCCCGTGTTTCCGGCCAGCACTGTTCCGGCCGAAGTCCGGCAACAGCTCCGCGACACGAAAACCGCGTAAAAACTTGATTTTAATAGCCCAAATTACTCCGAACCGCTTCGTGAACAAGATTCAAACCCTATACACCACCAAAACGCGTCTCAACGGTCGAATAACGGCTCTAACCTTTTCACTTTAACTTTCGATCGTTTCAAACGGCTAGAAAATCCACTCACACACCACTTTAATCAAATGATACCGTTAAACTAAACTTTAACACTCTGTAAATCGAATGCGACTTTTAATTGCAAACAAAACACACGCACACACCATTACCGATCACCATCTTCATCCCCGACCTGCAACTCATTCGAAATCCAACATAGGAGTTCCAATACACGAAATTAACATAGGGCTTTTGATCATAAGCCTCATTCGAAGCTGTATGTGCAAGTAATTGGGTTTTCATCAGTATTTGATTCCCATTCGAATTCGAGATAATCGAGGCTTGTTCTTATCTGTTCTTACCATCAATCCGAATAAAAACAGGTAATTAAACGCATCTATACACTCGATTTAACATAAGGAACAAAAGCCCTAACATTATAATCGTTAACAATATCGATTGGATGTTCAATTTGAATGATTTCGAATTAGGGTTTCGATTGAATTTGGGGGAAACCGGGGAAGGCTGTTTAAAAAGAAATGGGGCGCAGTTCTGTCGCGGCCTTGTGCCTTGGTTCAGTGGTTGGTGTGTGGGATTTTGGGTTAGAGGTCCAGGGTTCGAACCCGAGCCTCTGCCATTTTTTTTAAAGCCTTTAAAATTATACAAAACTTACTAAAATTATAAAAATAAATTTTATAAACATCTCTTATTTAAATCCCACAAAATTAATTCTGTAAATTTATTTTATTTAAAAACCGTAATAATATTATAAATTAATATTTATAAATATTACCAACAACTATTTTCATAAAAATAGACACTAGATTCGTGTTTAACTATAGCCATGAAAATCAAGGAATTATATATCCTATAATACGGTAACGAACGTTTAGATTATAAAATAATTACCGGATAATACGTTATCGTAATAATATTTATTTCGAAAGATTACAAAGAATATATACATAATATATTTAAACATTGTCAGATGTTGAACCCTAGTTTATAATTAAACTCAAACATATATATATATATATCAAATCGTTTACGTCAAACCGAGCCAATCCAAATTCGACTAAATATATCTATTCGTAGTGAATGCATTTCAAAGACTTAGTTACAATCTGTAATAGGTATTGCTCGTGCTTGATCGTGTATTGCCTTATTCTCTGAAGCTCTTGTTGCTTTCATTACATCAATTTAAGGTGAGTTTACAGCCCCACTTTACTTATATACTCTTTTGGGGGAGAGAAACATACCGTTTTCCTAAACATTACATTACATTTGGATTGTTATGTTGTGGGCTCCGACCCATCTCGGGTGGGCCTGGTGGGCTCGGTATTTACTATAGACAGAATTAGGAAATATGTAACCCTAATTGTCTAGATTAGTATATATACATAATTCTTGTACTTGTAAAATCATCACTCAATAAAATAAGAAAACCCTAGTTGCCCCAAGTGGACGTAGGTTACACAACGTAACCGAACCACTATAAATCTCGTGTCTCATTTATTGTTTCTGATTATTGTTCTCGTGTTTGTGTTCGTGATTCGCGTGTTTGAGCGTTCTGATCCTAACAACTGGTATCAGAGCCAGGTTTAGGCTCTTGATTGAAGAACAGTACAAACACCGACCAAACCCAGATTAGGGTTTACTGCAGCCGCTCGGTCAACAGCCTTTGACCGCCGCCTCCGCCGCCGATTAGAGCTCCTGCAACGTCACCTCAGCTCTCGACCGCCGTCGCCAACCCCGATTAGGGTTCCGGCGACCCTCCTTTGCCTCCTACAGCCGCCGCCTGACCCGCAACAGCCGCCAGCCGCCGCCAAACCCCGATTAGGGTTCCGGCGACACCCTCCCAGCACTCGACCGCCGCCGCCGCCGCCGATTAGGGTTCCGGCGAACCCTAAACCGCCGCCACTGCCGCCGATTTCGAAAATCCGGCGCCGACCAACCACAGGGATTCCCCCTGCGACCGCGAAACAGCTGCTGCTGTTTGTTCTATTCTGATTGGGTCTGGTTTTGGTTGAAATAACTGCTGATTGGTCTGATTTTGGTTGAAATAGCTGCTGATTGGTCTGCTTTGGGTTGAAATAGCTGCTGATTGGTTCTGATTTGGGTTGAAATAGCTGCTGCTGTTTGTTTTGTTTGCTGTTGGCTGAGTATTTAAATTGAAGGTACTGTTACAACCGATTGCTCTCAATTTTTTGAAACTGACCTCATAAAAACAGTGTTCAATAGAACAACACGCAAGTTCAGGCAGCCGGCCAAAGTTGTGTTAGGCACTGTTTTCAGTTTTGACTCGATTGTTGAGCATTTAGGTTGAAATAATGGCTGACGACGGGAGAACAAAGATTGATAAGTTTGATGGACATGATTTTGGGTTTTGGAAGATGCAAATTGAGGATCTGCTGTGTCAAAAGGATTTGATGGCAGCCTTGGATGAGGAGAAACCGGCAGATATGACTGATAAAGAATGGAAGACGTTGGACAGGAAAGCAATTGATGTTATCAGACTCTCACTAGCAAAGAACGTTGCGTTCAATATAGTGAAGGAAACTACTACTCAAGGTTTGATGAAAGCCTTATCGAATATGTACGAGAAGCCGTCTGGATCAAACAAAGTGTTTCTAATCAGACAGCTAGTTAACACCAGATTGAAAGAAGGTGGTTCAGTTTCCTCTCATATAAATGATTTCAATAACATTATTTCTCGCTTGTTATCTGTTGATATCAAGTTTGATGATGAAATCTTAGCCCTGTTATTGTTATCGTCGTTGCCTGAAAGTTGGTCAGGGACAGTTACAGCAGTTAGTAGTTCATGTGGTACTGCTAAGCTCACCTTTGATGGGGTCCGTGATTTGATTTTCGGGGAAGACATTAGAAGGAAAAATTCGGGTGAACCATCCAGTTCTCTGTTGAGTACTGAAGGAAGAGGCAGGGGAAAAGAAAGGGGTAGTAGCAGGGGTCGTTCAAAGTCTAGAAGAAGTCAGTCAAAGCCAGGAAAGACATCCAGTGTTGGAACTGCAAAGAACATGGTCACTTCAGAAGCCAATGCCCTAAACCATCTGCTTCTAAAGACAAAAAGGAAGTCAATCTGGCTGAAGATAACTCTAACGATGTTCTTATCTGCTGTGTTGAAGATTCTACAGAGTCATGGGTCATAGATTCAGGAGCATCGTTCCATGCTACATCTAGCACGAAGTCGATGAAGAATCTACGAACAGGAAATTTTGGTAAAGTTCACTTAGCTAATGGCCATGCTCTTGATATCACAGGGATGGGGGATGTTGTTTTGAAGACTCCATTGGGCACCACATGGATATTGAAAGATGTTCGGGTCATTCCAAGTCTCAGGAAGAAGTTAATTTCCATTGGGCAGTTGGATTGTGAAGGATACGATGTCATGTTTGGTGGGGGACAATGGAAGGTCGTGAAAGGAAATCTTGTGATCGCCAGAGGTTCAAAGAGGGGTACACTGTACATGGTTGAAGTTCCTGTAGATGGGGTAAATGCAGTAACTAGTGGCATGAGTCAATCCAATCTGTGGCACCAACGACTCGGTCACATGAGCGAAAAAGGTATGAAAATGCTCGTTTCCAGTGGAAAGCTTCCAGAGTTAAAGAAGGTCGAATCAGAATTCTGTGAGCCGTGTGTATTCGGGAAAAAGAAGAAGGTGTCCTTTGTGAAGACTGGAAAGCCACCGAAAGCTCAGAAATTGGAGCTTATTCACACGGATGTTTTCGGACCTACTCCAGTTGCTTCTTTGGGAGGTGCTCATTATTACGTCACTTTCATTGACGATTCGACACGTAAGGTATGGGTTTACTTTCTTAAAAATAAATCTGAAGTATTTGATGTTTTTAAGAAATGGAAAACTGCTGTTGAATTGGAAACTGATTTGAAGGTGAAATGCTTGAAGTCGGATAACGGAGGTGAATACATCAGCAAAGAGTTCCAGAACTACTGTGCAGAGAATGGAATTCGAATGATCTATACAGTCCCGGGCACTCCTCAACAAAATGGAGTCGCAGAACGTATGAACAGAACTTTGAATGAAAGAGCCAGAAGTATGAGAATCAATTCAGGGCTTCCAAAGATGTTCTGGGCAGATGCAATTAATACTGCTGCTTACTTAATTAATCGGGGACCATCTGTTCCGTTGGGTTTCAAGCTACCAGAAGAAGAGTGGAAAGGTGAAGCTGTTAAACTTGGGCACTTGAAAGTATTCGGGTGCAGTGCCTATGATCTAGTGAAAGACGGTGACAAACTTGATGCTAAAGCCAAGAAGTACACCTTTATTGGCTATGGTTTTGACAGTATGGGCTACCGACTTTGGGATTTTGAAAACAGAAAATTGATCAGAAGTAAGCATGCTACATTTAACGAGGCTGAGTTATACAAAGACAGAAACACAACCACTTCAGAGGTTCAGAAAGAGCAAGTTGAATTTGATGTTGATGCTCAGAAACAATCAGATCCAGAACCTGTTAATGAACCAGAGACAGAAACTGATGACGACACAGTTCCAGCGTTTGAAGATGGTGGTATGGGTGGAGATGAAGAGACAGTTGAAGTTTCTGACAGTGGGAGTTCAGACTCTGAAGATGAACAGCATCCACAGACTCCAGACCAATCTCATTGGGTTAGGAGATCCATCAGAGTTTCTAAGCAGCCTACCCGGTACAGTCCTTCAGTTAATTATCTTCTTTTAACTGAGGATGGTGAACCAGAAAATTATTCAGAAGCAGTTAAGTTAAAAGATTCGCTTCAGTGGGAGCATGCAATGCAGGATGAAATGAACTCTTTAATGAAGAATAATACATGGGTCCTAACCAAGCTTCCGCCAGATAAAAGAGTTCTACAGAATAAATGGCTATACAGAGTTAAGGAAGATCACAATGGTAACAAACGATACAAAGCAAGATTGGTTGCCAAGGGGTTTCAACAGAAACACGGGGTTGACTACAGTGAGATATTTGCTCCTGTGGTCAAGATGACTACTATCAGACTGGTGCTTAGTATTGTTGCAGCAGAAAAGTTACATTTGGAGCAGCTAGATGTGAAGACTGCGTTTTTGCATGGTGATCTTGATGAAACCATTTATATGGCACAACCAGAGGGTTTTCAGGTCAAAGGAAAAGAAAACTTGGTGTGTAAATTACAGAAAAGTTTGTATGGCTTAAAACAGGCGCCCAGACAGTGGTACTTGAAGTTTGACGGCTTTATGGGCAGAAACGGATATAGGAGATGTGAGATGGATCATTGTTGCTATCTCAAGAAGTTTAAAAGCTCCTACATCATTCTCCTGCTTTATGTTGATGATATGCTGATAGCAGGTTCAGACATTGCAGAGATTAACAAGTTGAAGAAACAGTTGTCTGCAGAGTTTGAAATGAAAGACTTGGGTCCAGCTAAGAAGATACTTGGTATGAGCATCACCAGAGATCACAAGAACGGTTCTCTAACTTTATCTCAAGAAAAGTACATTCAGAAGATATTAGAGAAGTTCAGAATGAATGATGAGAAGACTACTACACGAAATACACCATTGGCAAGTCATATTAAGCTCTCTAAAGATCAGTCTCCAAAGACAGAGAAAGACAAGGCCGAGATGACGAAGGTTCCTTATGCATCGGCTGTGGACAGCCTTATGTACGCTATGGTATGCACAAGGCCTGATATTGCTCACGCAGTGGGAGTTGTCAGCAGGTTTATGTCTAATCCGGGGAGAGAACACTGGGAGGCAGTTAAGTGGTTGCTCAGATATTTGAAGGGTACTTCAAAGATGGCATTATGTTTCAAGGGTAGAGATGCCATTCTCAAAGGTTATTCTGATGCTGACTTGGGTGGATGCAATGAGACCTACAAGAGTACTACAGGGTATGTGTTCACTATGGGTGATACAGCAATTTGTTGGATGTCTAGGCTCCAAAAGAGCGTGGCACTTTCTACTACAGAGGCTGAGTACATGGCAGCCGCTGAGGCTAGTAAAGGGCTCGTTTGGTTGAAGAATTTTCTGGGTGAGTTAGGCAGAAAACAGACTAAGTATCCATTGTACTGTGATAATGAAAGTGCTGTTAAACTAGCAAAGAATCCTTCTCATCATGGGAAGACGAAGCACATTCATATCAGATATCATTTCATCAGAGGTCTAATCAGCAGTGATACTATTCAGTTGAACAACATAAAGGGGAAGAAGAATCCAGCAAACATGTTCACTAAGTCTGTCACGCTGGATAAGCTGAAGCTTTGCAGGGCTTCAGCTGGCCTTCAGGAATAGTTGAGAAGGCGGGGGTAACTAGGAGGAGCTAAACCAGTTCGGGTTTATTTATAAGTACAAGACAGTGCAGTTGAAGACACTTTGCGCATTCAGGTGGAAGCCGGTTGAAGTGTTCGACGCATTCAAGAAGTGGGTTAGAGAAGATGTCTCGAAGCCCAAGTGGGAGATTGTTATGTTGTGGGCTCCGACCCATCTCGGGTGGGCCTGGTGGGCTCGGTATTTACTATAGACAGAATTAGGAAATATGTAACCCTAATTGTCTAGATTAGTATATATACATAATTCTTGTACTTGTAAAATCATCACTCAATAAAATAAGAAAACCCTAGTTGCCCCAAGTGGACGTAGGTTACACAACGTAACCGAACCACTATAAATCTCGTGTCTCATTTATTGTTTCTGATTATTGTTCTCGTGTTTGTGTTCGTGATTCGCGTGTTTGAGCGTTCTGATCCTAACATGGATTTCTGTAATACTGCATATACTTGATACTATGGTGTTATACTTGCCCAACGGACCGTTAATATGGACTTAGCGAGGTAATTGTTAGTAGTACTACTGGGATTGACATACCCCACCCGGGCTAGTCGCGCTAGCACAACGTTCGTCAAACGGGTGAACGGTTAGCCTAATTACAAGTGTTGTGGTGTGATCCACATCCGGGCCTGTTTATTATTTGATTACATGTCAGCTCGGCCGCAATTTCATACACATAGTGATCATTATGGATTAGCTACCCACTATATGCTTTAGTTACATAATCCGGGCATTACATACTTGACGGATTACATAATCCGGGATTTTCATACTTGACGGATTTCATAATCCGGGAATTACATACTTGACGGATTAAATAATCCGGGAATTTCATACTTGACGGATTACATAATCCGGGATTTACATAATTATCGGATTACACAATCCGGGGATTTCATTACTGATAATTACTGTTTTCTGATAACCTGTGAACTCACCAATCTTGTACTGAGATTTTGCATGTTTTCTCTCAGGACATTGATATGGCACGTTTAGAAGCACAGCATCTACCGCATGTCATTCAGCATTCATCACAAACTTTTTCAAGATTAAGTCTTCATTTATGTTGTATAAACTAGATTGGACGCGTGTTTACGTGTTCCAAAACAATTGTTAAAAGTTATTTCGTTTACGCTTCCGCAATGCTTAAATATAATTGGATTGTTTCATTTTTATTAAGCAAACTATCTGTTTTGTATTATCGAGTCGTTTGGTGTAACTGATGCTTATCTGAGATCCTGGTTATGTCACACGCCTGACGGTAAAACCCCGTTAGTAGATTTTGAGGGTGTGACAATAAAATCCACATAAAGCAAATAAACATATTCCTATTAGTCATCTAGTAGGCGCAAGTCTCCTATCGCACAGTTGAGACACCATATTACAGGGCTTCGCTAGCCTAGATCGTTTCTGTACTAGTCGTGTTAGCAAAACCAACAAATAAACTACGTACCGGCCATTCAATATTTTCTTCTAAACTGGGCTTGAAAGTGACAGCAACTGCAGTCCCATAGATTTTATTCGATGGAATTAACGTTTTGGGGTCTACCCATCCGAGGAAAACGTTAATCTCACTTCCCCCAACAACTTGCAACGGATCGTTAAACCTTTCGGTGGCTCTTTCAAGCTCGTGAAACGTATACTCCTTCATACCTAGCAGTGGTAACGCACCTTCAACTGAAACATATATGTATGTAGGTAGTAGGTATATGTATATGGATATTAATATATACTTGCAATGAGGGATACACAAATATAAAGAATATGAGCTAGAAATACCAGAGACTTGAGAGATTCCACCGTCGCCAGGGAAGGGATGCAACAAATTATCAAATCTATTTTGTAGAATCTGTGCCAACTCGAGACGAGAAACGACTTCCTTCATATCAGGTCGATCTTCTGGAGTTTGAAGCAAGCAACTCTGTGTTGTTCCAAACAACTGTGTTAAACATTCCGAGGATATTTCATCCCTTATATCAGAATCAATGATGTCTATTAAATCCCTATTCTTAGTTTGCTCTTCAACCGACCACACTAAATTCACTAGATTACCATTATCATCTTCTTCGACAGCAGCCTTCCTAAATAAGAGTTCTAACATCAGCATTCCAAACGAATACATATCACTCTTCGATGACAGAATTCCAACCGTGCAATATTGTGGATCTATAAATCCCAAAGTGCCTTTATATCCTGAATTCGACTGCATAGATATAGATGCCCCATCCGGGTGACCCCAGGAACGGAGCTTAACAATCCCGTAGAGGGGGCGGGGGCGAAAATAATTTTTTTAGGGGGGCGAACTCGATATTTATATATACTTCAATGGGAAAGATAAAGATTCAACTTCGATGGTTATCGAAGATTTCAAGCCTTATACTTCAATGGTTGTCTTCTGACTTCACTTAAAGTATAAGGCTTGAAATCTTCGATAACCATTGAAGTTGAAGCTTTATCTTTTCCAATTATTTGAGAAGTAATTTTTTCCTAATTTCATTGTCTTCTATAGATTTTAGCAAATCTAATAAATCATTAGAAATAACATTTATTTCCATGTTTCAAATTGAGCAATTATTTTATAAATATCTTCTTCCTTATTTGTGTTGGATTGACAACATTTTTTCTCTTTTTTTACAAGGAAAATATTCTTCGTCTGAATTATTAATTCTTCATCTTCTAATATATTTAATCCTTCATAAGAAGAATTTTCTGATTCTGAATTAGACTCTGAATTAATTAGATTTTAGATAATGTATCCTTTAATTGTTCATCCTCAATATTATTGAGTTTCTTTTTTACCCAACATGTTTTTGCTTTATGACCAGGGCGACCACATTTTTTACATATTATGTAAGGTTTAGAAGATTTATAATCCCTTTCCTTTTAAACTTTCTTTCTTCTCTTTTTTGTTTTCTTTTTTGTAATTTTTTATTCCTTTGAGAAGATATAATTTTCTTTTTCTCATTTTCTCTAATTTCATCCATACCAAATTGGCTACAAAATTGACCTAACTGTTTCTTTTCATTAAGGGAATGTCTTTTAATTTGTTGGTTAAGCTTTATTTCATTACATAAGGCTAATCCTTCTTGAACACAAGTGCCTATTAACTTGCCATAAGTATAATCTTCATAATAAATACTTACTTCTCCTTTCCTAAGGTTTTTTCTAACCCTTTCTGCAAATAAAGGAGACAAACCATCAATAAATTTAGATTCCAATGAGTACTATTAGACTCAGGGAGTTCCATAACTCTGCTTAAGAAAGTATCTTTATACCATCTAAATGATGTAAGAGTTCTACATCTTAGATTTTGTAATAAAGTTCTAATATTTTCAGAATTATAAGACCATCTCCCCGTGAAGTGATCAACAATATTTACTACCAGTGTATAAACCGCATTTGGAGTTTGACTACCATTTTCATCTTTGATGTTATTTAGGATATTATTTTTATCTATTTCCGTTAAATAATTATCCCACCAGCCTTTCAATTGACCAGTAAAACCTGCTATTATCATCTTAGCAATATTTTGATCATAATTACAATTGCTTTTACAGATAGTACTATACATCATCATTCTGTGTACAGTATCTGAAATTTGTTTTCAGTTTTTCCATCTATATTCCATTCATAGATGTGTTTTTCATGGTACGAATATTAACCACATATTCTTGTTCTTCTATTAGAACGTCTTGTGGAGTTGGCCTAGGATAATAATACATTCTTTGGGTTGGCTAGTCAGCAAATTTTTCAAGTCTTCGAATTCCGTCATTAATTTTCTCTTGATAATTATCTTTATCTATAAAGGTTTGAAAATTCTTCACTTAAAGTACTGATTTTTTAATTTGAAAATTTTTCATTCAGGCCTTTTAATTTTTATCTAATAATTCTGATATTTCAGAATTAGATTTTAGTTTAAAATCTTTTATTTCAGGAGGAGGTTGTATAGCTGGAGTAGCTATAGTCCCTTTTTCTTCTTCTTTATTATGAGGAAATTTTAAATTTTTAACCTGGGTTACTAACTCATTTATTCTATCGTTTATAGAATTTAATTGTTCTCCTATAAAAATTAAACAAATGTTTCTATAATTTTGTTGTTTAAACGTTTTATTTATGTGAGAAATCGCTATAGGTAAAGTATTTTCTTCCAATAATTTTTGGAAAGCTTGATAGTATCTAGTTTCACTATCATTTTCTATTTTAAAAGGTTGATGAGGAGGAAAAGTAGTTTTTAAAATTTTTCTATTAATATTATATTCTCTCTGTATAACAGAAATCATACTATTAGTATATTTATTTATAGTCCATGGAACAAAAGGTTTGACTGTGTTTTCTTCACAGAGTTCCCTATAAAAAACTTCTTGAAACATTTTTGTATCTTGATTATCAAAATTTTTGAACAACCAATCTCTAAATAATTTCCATTTTTCTTGTTTAAATTCTTCACTAATTGCTTTTCTTGTCAATGAGCCTTGGCTAAAATTTATTTTTTTTCTGATTCATTAAATCGAAAAACCCATTTCTGACTCGGTTAATTCCGGTTCATTAGGCCTATATACACCTCTTACTATATTATCAAAATTAATTCTTAATTCTTCTATCCTATTTTCAGGTAATTCTTCTCTTATTTGAGAGGTAGAAAGCTCTAGAAGGACTTCTTACAGTATATCCTAGGGGAGATATATAGTAATTTGATGATCTTAAAGACATAGATCTAGACATTCTAGGTCTAACTTTATCAAATTGTATAGGAACTGATCCTTCAGATGTTTGAATAATGTCAATTGGATTGTTATCAATATATTGTTGTTTTGGAGTACAATTATTAAGTATCCAATTATCAGGAAATTCAATTTCTTCCCATCTTATTTTCCTTCTAGTAGTAATATTCAATAGTTTCTATTACTATGGTTTCATTTAATGGTTTATCTACCATTTTGCACCGAGGATTAAGTGTAAATAATAGTTTATAATATATTCTATAGCAAATACAAATTACTTCTGACCCTGGAACATAATTATATCCATGAGTCTTAACGTTTAATGTTAAAGCATCATTTATATTAACATCAGTTAGAGATAATTGTAAATTTGGATAAATATTAAATAGACTGGACCATGTGACAGACTAGATTGAACTATTCCTATCAAGGATTGTTTATAATCTAGATTCTACCGTCTCTTAGAGCTGCTATAAAGCTTTTTGGTAAACCTTCTAAAGTTAAAGGTTTGAATGCAATCTGCACTACCCCAATATGGATAAATTTATATTTATCCTTTTTATATCTGCTAATTCTTTATGATTTAAAAGTTTTATCATCATATCCTCTTTATTAAGAGCAATTGTTTCTTCTTGTTCTTGTTCTTCTTGTTGTTGTTCCTCTTCTTGTTCTTCTTGTTGTTTTTCTTCTTGTTGTTCTTCTTCTTCTTGTTGTTCTTCTTCTTGTTGTTCTTCTTCTTGTTGTTGTCAGAATTGTACCATTCGTTCATCTAAACCCCAGAAAAGTAAAGTGTATGTCTGTTTTTCTCTCATTGTCCATTCAGGTTGTTTGGTAAGTATAGACCCTGATTTTGTTGCTTGCTTTGCTTTTGAATTTCTGTTTTGGTGTTAGTGTAGCTTCTGACTTGAATTGATTTATTCACTTGGCATATTTCTCATAGCCTTAGAATATTAAAAACTCTTGGAGCTGCAAATAAATATAGTTTGTTATCAGAAGTCAAGGTGGTGTTTTGGATGTTCATATTAACTTTTTTAAGTGTTTACGCAAAATCATTATCCTCGATCATTTCATCAAGATTCAAGAGTTATGTTGAGTGGCAAGGAGTGTCAAGCCTCCACCTCCTCTACATAACCGCCACTACTATGCCGCACCTTCAACCTATCTGAAATCCTAAATGCAACAAGAAACTTCGATAAAGAACTTATAGTTGGCAGTGGGGGCTTTGGAAACGTTTATAAAGGTGAAGTTTCCAATGGATCAAGTGTAGTAATGGCTGTTATCAAGCGTTTAAGTCCCAACTCAAGTCAAGGGGCTGTAGAGTTTTTGGTTGAAGTGCAGAAGCTGTCAGATTTGTCCCACCCTAACATCGTCTCCGTGATCGGGTATTGTAATCATCAAACACAAGATAACATGCATTCAACCTCACACCCTCAGAATTCTGTGCAAAGTTACAACAAAAAAATGATAATTTTGTATGAGTTTATGCCAAACGGAGCGCTTAAGGATCTCTTACGGTCAGTCAATACCGCTCTCCCTTGGATCAACCGACTGAATATTGCCATTGATGCCAGTCGCGGCTTGAACTACTTACACACCAGTACAATAAAAGGTGTGATACACAGAGATATAAAGAGTTTCAAATATTTTATTAGATAAAAACGGGATTGCCAAGATTTCTGATTTTGGGTTGGCAAAGGCGGGTCACCCAGGGGCGGAGGATTGTGGCGGCCGGGGGTGGGGGGCCTCTTTTTTTCGTCGGTAGTGTTAAATTTTAGTCCGTTGGTGTAATTTTGGGTACGGTGGTGTAAATTTTTATATAAATATCAAGTTCGCTCCCCCTAAAAAAATTATTTTCGCCCCCGCCCCCTTCGGGATTGTTCAAGCTCCGCCACTGGGGTCACCCGGATGGGGCATCTATATCTATGTAGTCCAATTCAGGATATAAAGGCACTTTGGGATTTATAGATCCACAATATTGCACGGTTGGAATTCTGTCATCGAAGAGTGATGTGTATTCGTTTGGAATGCTGATGTTAGAACTCTTATTTAGGAAGGATGCTGTCGAAGAAGATGATAATGGTAATCTAGTGAATTTAGTGTGGTCGGTTGAAGAGCAAACTAAGAATAGGGATTTAATAGACATCATTGATTCTGATATACGGGATGAAATATCCCCGGAATGTTTAACACAGTTTTTTGGAACAGCACAGAGTTGCTTGCTTCAAACTCCAGAAGATCGACCTGATATGAAGGAGGTCGTTTCTCGTCTCGAGTTGGCATAGATTCTACAAAATAGATTTGATAATTTGTTGCATCCCTTCCCCGACGTCGGTGGAATCTCTCAAGTCTCTGGTATTTCTAGCTCATATTCTTTATATTTGTGTATCCCTCATTGCAAGTATATATTAATATCCATATACATATACCTACTACCTACATACATATATTTCAGTTGAAGGTGCGTTACCACTGCTAGTATGAAGGAGTATACGTTTCACGAGCTTGAAAGAGCCACCGAAAGGTTTAACGATTCGTTGCAAGTTGTAGGGGAAAGTGAGATTAACGTTTTCCTTGGATGGGTAGACCCCAAAACGTTAATTCCATCGAATAAAATCTATGGGTCTGCAGTTGCTGTCACTTTCAAGCCCAGTTTAGAAGAAAATATTGAATGGCCGGTACGTAGTTTATTTGTTGGTTTTGCTAACACGACTAGTACAGAAACGATCTAGTACCATGCACGAGGCGATTGCTTGAGCCCGTAGAGCGCCTTCTTTAATTTACAAACATACCCAGGTTGTGTTTGACTTTCAAACCAGTTGGCTGCACCATGTGAATTACATGATCTAACTCTCCATACAAAAATGCATTGTGTACATCCATCTGCCACAAGCTCCAACCTTGATTCATGGCTAATGCCAGTATCACACGGATTGTAGTCAGTTTAGCTACAGGACTGAACGTGTCCTCATAATCTAAACCAACTTGTTGTGACTTTCTCAAGCACAGAGGGGACCAGCGCCGATCGTCACTACAGCCACCGTGACAAACAACACATGAATCGGACCTACCACCATCACCACCGCCGTTGTCACCACCATCAACATCTAACGGAAGATGGGGGCAAGCCACAACCGGCGAGAACGGTGGAGGGTAGGGGATCGATAGGCACCGACCTGCAAACACCCACCGCCGGCAACAGTGTCAGAAAACCCCAACTTGAAGGAGATTGAGACCGAGAAACCCTATTAAAGAAAAGAAGAAAGAGGCAGTGGGACCATTGGCAATAAAAGATAAAAGTAGAGAAAGGTGCAACCACATTTTGCACCACATGCATCAGAAGTGTACATAAAAGTAACTATTCAACCTGTGAGGAGTTAATATAAAGGTTAATTGGTAAAACTAAAAAATACGCTATAAAGGTAAATGATTTAAAGGCAGCGCAAGCCAAACAATTTTCAAGTGTTTAAAGCCTCCAAAATTGATTTATGTTCATAGAGTGGATTGTTGATTCAATGAGCATTTATATCAAACCTATATCTAAAAATAAAATTGAACAACAAATGAATGGGATAGGAGTTATCCATCCTGTATTTAAATATATATTACCTTATGAAATCAAGAACAATGAACAAATAGAGAACTGTTGCCTGGTGGACAAATCAACTGATAAATCATTTGACCAGTATGATTCTAGTTTTGAACTCTTGGCTAGTGCATATCAACTCAAATCAGTTCACTTGAGTTTGAAAGATTTGACATCGACTAAAGTGGTTACCTGATGCAATGAGTTGAGAGCAATGAGAGATGATTCTTGAGACATAATACTGCTTGCATGTTGAAGAAGTAAGCTTTTAAGCCATGGTAGTGTACAAGCTACAACTGCACCCCTGTTGTCACATTGTTAAAACATACAGTCAATACATTGTTGCAAGATTAGATGTCTTTAAACAAATAAAACAACAATCCGACTCAAAACGGCTAAACATAAAAAAATGGAAACAGGTAATTTATTGATATAAGCTAATGCTTACTTTGGCAGATACTGTTGGGTTTGTGAAGTCTTAATTTGGGCTCGGGTTTAAAGACAGTGGCACATTTATTAAATTAAAGACCTGGTCCGTTTTTATTTAATTGTAGCCCATTAATGTTTTCTTGGAGATTAAGTTGTAACCCTAACTTTTTACATACGACTTCTTACAAACTGACAATTACATCAATTCAGTTCAAACTCTTATCTTTTCAAAGCTGGAATAACACAAATATCAGAAACTCGAAGCAAGCAACAACCGTCTAGCCATTTTAAAACAATCATTACAATTTCAACATACAATCAGTACAGCAGCATGTTCTTCAAGTAAACTTCATACAGAAAACAATAACCAAATCCGCTAAATCGATATCAAATTACATTAGAGAGAAAAAACAGATATATAACTTACTTTGAGGACTCCTTTAGGGTTCAGATGAGTAAATAGTTCACCTTTAGAAGTGAAGTATGACATCGAAGCTTCTGCCCTCTGGTTCGCCATTACCAGAAAAGAAGAACCCTAGAATACCGTTGTGAGAAAACGATTATGAAAAGGGTTTAAGCTCAAGGGTTTATTTTGTGAGAAAAGGATTAAGAACCCTAGTATTTGGGCCAAACACGATCTCTTTTGTTGTTGGTTAGTTAAAATTGTTGAGCTATACATTTCGTTGTGGGCCGGATAATCAATAAACTAACATAATGCAAGCCTAATTGCCGAAAGATGAGAATTTAGAGGGGCGCATATTTTTTTTTTTCAAATATAAATTGGATTTTAATAATTTAAACTAGAATAAATTATCATTTTCGTCCCTGTGGTTTTGTGAAAATTGTCACTTTAATCCAATAGTTTGTTTTTTCGCATCTGGATCCCTGTGGTTTACAAATCTTGTCATATTCATCCAGTCCATTAACTCCATCCAAAATTTCTGTTAAATGAGGGGTATATTGGTCATTTTACATATATGTTTTTATTTTTCTTTTTTTTAAACCTGATTTAATATATACTCTTTAAATACATTGCTATTTTAGTCCCTGTGGTTTGAGCGTATTTGCCAATTTAGTCCAAAAATAACCACCACACCACTACCCGTCACAAGAACCACCGAACCACCACCACCGCCCCATCACAAAGCCACCAACACCACACCAGAGCACCCACCACCACCACGCACATTGGATCGTCGTTACCATGTAAACCCTAAAAATCGACAATCAATATTGGACTTGTAACATACTACTTCAAAAATGCATATCAAACCCTACTAATACCTCTACAATACTCGTTTTCAAGTGTTCCATATACGTTTTCGAAGGGGTTTATTATAAGTTCGAGATTAACGGTTTGTTTCTAGGGTCTACATGGTGGTGGTGATCTAGTGTGTGATGGTGGAGATCTAATGTGTGGTGGTGGAGATCTAATGTGTGGTGGTGGTGCCCGTCTGGTGCGGTGTTGGTGGTTTTATGATAGGGTGGTGGTGATGATTTGGTGGTTCTGATGGAGTGATGGTGGTTTTGCGGCGTGGTGGTGGTGTGGTGTGTAAATACGAGGTCCAACTCTAGATGGTTCCGGTCTTGTTAAACTTCGATTTACCGATGCTCTCTGAAGCTTCACACCTACGCACAATGAAACAACACCAGTTAAGGCGTTCCAAAGGGGAAATATCCCTGGAACGACCCTCCGGCGTGAGAGTAAGTATTGGTTGAATGGAAATATGTGATAGGGATAATTAATGTCACACCCCAACCTTGACGACGGAAACGTCGAGGTGTGAGAGTTAGATCGTTCACAGCCACATAACGCTATTATTAAATCCAAATATATTATTCATAAGTTTCAAAGGTAACATTACATTCATAAGTTTCAACAATGAACTAATATTTGACAAGACATAACAAAGTACAATCAATTGGTTTTATTAACTAGGTCCAAGTCCTAGATTATGCCAGCAATATAAGTGCACTTCAAACTTGGGGGTTTTCCTGAAACATGATAAAAATAAAAGGTCAACTAAAAATAGTTGGTGAGTTTCCAAGGTTTTCATACATAATATGAAAAGATTACAAGTAGCAATTCATGTCATAGGTTATAAGTTAGTAAGGTTATAGAACACATATCGTTACAACCAAACCTCGACTTGATTACAAGTATATAAGATTGGCTAAGTGTATTTGGTTCCCTAGTGCACAAGCATACGGCTCCTAGGAGTTGGCAATACATCGACTTTAGCACCAAATAGGCTTGTCAGGCCCAAAGATCTAAGACGTCGCCAGGCTAGCAATAGTTAATGATTGTAAACAAACTATGTATCTCATATAAACACTTACAACACACAAATAACCATGACAAATAATAAGATGAATTGCAAGTGCTTTACAAGTCTCAAACGTTTATAAGTGTAAGTTGTATAAGTATCATGTTTCACCCCAAAGTGTGAAAATATATAAAAGGGGCAAGGAAAACTCACATTGATATATGCATTACAAGATGGTAATAAAGATTAAACGATAACCCAACGTATTCCATTACAAGGCACCTAAACATATATATATTACAAGATTAAGGTTAATAATAAAATTAACGTTCAAACGAAAACTAGGGTTTTAATAGAATTGTGGGGTTTGTCAAGTAATTAAATTTATAAAATCATTTATATCTTGATTCAATGAAAAAAATTATACCATTTCAATGTTTTAATATAGAAGATAAATTTAGTATAATAGTTGATAAGATTTAAATATAATATGTAAATAAAATTTTATAATCTTTTGAAATACACACGATTTAACAATGATTAAAATAACGTACTGACAATTAATAATTTATTAATGATATTGTATTTGAAAGATAGTAATATTTTAATCTAAACTATTATTCAAAGTATATTTTATAATAATAACTCAAAATGATATCTATGAATATATATATATAATTTCTACAAATATTCACGATTAATCCATAATTAAAGAGAATATGGTGTCTACTAATAAATTAACAATTTAAACTATTATTTAAGTCTATTTTTATAAAAAAATTATCTAAGTATGACATTTGCTAAAATATTTTATAAAAATTATTAGGGTGTTTTAAATAAATTTACAGAAAATAATTATATAACTTTTAAAATAGAGAAAGTTTATAAACTTATTTTTATAATTTTTAGAATTTTTTATATATATTTTTAAGACTTAAAAGGCTTTAAAAAAATGCTTGAGGGTGCCCGGGTTCGAACCCGGGACCTCAAGGTTGACAAACGAGTGTGGAACCAGTGAACCAAGGCTTACAGCTGTGGTAGGAGATGGTTTTTAAATGTTAAGAACAAGTTTTCAAGAAATCCCCCAAATCTCAAGAACCCTAACTTTGATTTGATTCCAATTAAACTCCATTTCGTGATTATTAATGAAATAAAACTTGGGGCTTTTGATCCCTGACCAAAATCGAGTTCATTGCCATGTTTAATTACCTGGTTTGATTTGATATATTGTCAAGATCGCACGAAGAACAGGTCGCGACAGAAGGTTCACAATCGATGTGTAATAGCCGATGATAATCAAATTGCTCTCGTGAGAAGCTTCGTATGATGATTAGGACTAAAAGCCCTTTACAAAATTTAGGTTAAATGGATTGGAAAGTGGGTTTTGATAGGGTGCAGGTCGCGATGAAGATGATGATCGAACTCAAGGTTGGTGTTTGTTTCAGGTGTAATTGGAGGTTGTATTCGATTAGGTGTTGACATATGATCGAACGGGTTGGGTTAATTAGGTTATTATCAGTTTAATTGCCAAATTGATTGGTGATTAAAGGTCGGCGGTTACTCGAGCTCGAATGCTCCTGTAACCGGTCTAAGATCTTCAATGTAGCACACCGTTCGGTTCGAATCTCATTCGTGAATGGTTAGAAACTTTTTCCTTAGCTGAAACCCATGGAATCATGGTCAACAGTCTCGCCGGAGCTTGGCCGGAGACTTGGCCGGAGACAGAGTAGTCGACGGGGATGGGGGGGCGGTTTGGGTTGTTTTTAATTAATTTACGATATTGGTCCCTCATGTTTACCATGTTTAACATTTTATGTAAAACCTTTTAATTTAAGTTTTAAAATTTACAATTTCAACCCTTAATCTTTTAAAACCTTAATTTAAAATAACCCAAATTATTTATAACTTATATACTTTATAAGTTTTGTAGAAACTTTAAAAATATAATTATTCCCTTTTAAATTAATTTCATAAATAACAATTAAGACACTAAATCTCATAACTTAATAAAACTTTATTTTATAAATAATAAATTATTTTAAATGGTTTAAATGATTTAAGAAGTCAAAATAAATAAGTAACATAATTTCTTTTAAGATTAAGCTACACTTCTAATATGATTCATTAAGTAAAATGAACTTTCTTTGCATGAAAGATTAAAATGGTTAAGGGTTTTGGATTTATAATTCGAATTTGGGTGGATGTTACAATTAAGGGGGGGCTTTTGTGTGTATTCTTTTGTGAGGATCTCGATCCTTCTTACCTGGTATTTATAGTGTTTGCCTGCTGCAATCGTGTGCTGATTTACAGGGATTATTCCTCGACAAATCCATTACCTTTTATATTCTCCGACCGTTACTGAATTATCGGTTATGATTGGGGTGATTACGATGTAATTAAATGTGGGGCACATGTCCTGCTGGCTTACTCGTTCCGCCCACATGGGCCGGGCTTTCGGGTTCGGGTACCCGGTCTTGTGTGGGTTATTTGTACCCCACATCTACATGGTGGTTCCATCACGGGTGGTGGTGATATGGTGTTTTATGCCAAGGTGGTGGGATTTTTGGACTGAATTGGCAAACATGTCCAAACCACAGAGACTAAAATAGCAATTTATTTAAAGGGGATATATTAAATGGGGTTTAAAAAAAAAAAATAAAATATATATGTAAAATGACCAATATACCCTTCATTTAACGGAGAATGTTGGATGGAGTTAATGAACTGGATGAATATGACAAGATTTGTAAACCACAGGGACCCAGATGTGAAAAAATAAACTATTGGATGAAAGTGGCAATTTTCACCAAACCACAGGGACGAAAATGACAATTTACTCTTTAAACTATTATTTATTGGTTGGTATTAGTTTATACTATTAATTTGGCTGTTAATAATTTCAATTTTTATTTTTATTACCAACAACAGTTCTATTAGCATAATTATCATATATTTATACTCGATTTGAATTTTTTAGAGTCGATTTAGCTTGTATCTTTTTTTTATTTTGTTCGTAATCATTATTGAGAACGAAATCAAGTTGAAATACGCGTACATTTTTTATAATTATGTCACTGAGATTGTTGTTGGTTATGAAAATGAAAGTTTGGATTGTTACGGCCAAATCAATAGTTTGGATTATATTAGTTAATAAGTGATAGTTTGGATTATTAAAATTCAATTTGTCTTTCCAAAAAGCGTTTTTGGTTTTTAACCGAACCTGGGGTTAAAAACTGTTTACTAATTAAATTGTTAGGTTAATAACATATTTTGGATTTTTAAAAAACCCAGCCATCCTGATTGTTTAGGTTAATAATTGAACTGGTTAATTGGTATCGGTTAAAAAAAATGATTGTTTTAGTATTTTTCAAAATAGTTAGAATATATATTATAAATTTGGTAAACTTTATTTTTTAGTTATTTTTCGGGTTATTGGATTTTAATAATCCCAACTTTATTTATTGGCTGAGATTAATCCCAACTAATGGAATGTTTACATGCACTCCCAATTTAAGTTTATTGTCATCCAACAATCCCTTACTAACCGAGAGTTATGTCCGTTATTTTTTTGATAGAATAGGACTAACTTTGAGTCATTTTTCAACTCCGCTGACGCCCAACCTATATTAGGTCCGTTTTTAGTGTATAGCCTCCGTCGTCACTTGAAATCTATCTTTAACGAGTCAAGTGGTTGAGACCAAGATGTGAAGATTGACGGTTTTCAGGGTGCAGAAGTTTCAGATTGACATACATAATACTTGATTTCAACTTTCTACTTAGTGTTTTGACAAGACAAGTAGTCTACGTCGTCAAAAACTAACGGTGTTAACACTCAACTTGTAAAGAATCGTTTAAAAAAAATAAGCTCAAAGTTAGGACTGTTTGTAAATATTTCTTAAGTTAGTACTAATTTCGTCCAATAAATGAAAGTTGAGATTATTAAAATCTAATAACTCTTATTTTTTAAACTTATAAATTACAAACTCAATTAAGATTAACTTAGAATTCAACAATTGTTATATAATGGTCTAGTCGACATCTTAGTTTACTTTAGTCTAATCTTTGGCTTCGGAAGAGTGAATATGAATAAAAAAATATATTTTCCGGTGAGACTCCTGGATCTAAACATTTTAACTTGTAATTTACAAAAAATAAAAATAAAAGATGCAGATACACCAATTTAAATTAATTTTTTTATTTCAACATTAACTAAAAACTCATAATATTGTATCCACAAAGTAATCAATTACGTAAACAGTCTACTAAAAGAATTCTGCCAAAACAATGGAAAATTTGAGTTGTTTTTTATAATTAAAATTTATATGAACTAGAATTGAACTCCGAGTGTTGCAACGAGTTTTTTTCCTGTAAACTATATGACGTGACGGTTGAGTTATGGTGTCACACCCGCACGCGTCAGAGTGAGAACGTATAATATATATACAAAGTAAAATGGATATAACAAAAATAAAACAATCAAGCCTTTTCATTAAAAGGTTATACCTCATGCACGTTGATTTGTACCAAGCTACGATAGTATAGTGTTACAACAATAATATTGATGTTGATGGGTATGTTAAGAGAATAGTATGAACATACAACATTGTGATTCTGCATGTCGAAACGTAAATAGAAAAGAGCATGTCGTAACGATATACCGAGAAATAAAGAAAACTATGTCGTTCAAGAAATGAGTGTTGAATATACGAAAGCATGTTTTACAAACAAAGATGTGGAAACTTTATCTAATTTGACGCGGCACGTTTTTTTAGCAAATTTACGTCGTAATGTAGACCGATTTGTTTTTAAGAAAAATTACATTGGAATGTAAAACAAATTCAGTTTTACGTTAAATCTATACTAATAAATAACTGAAAAACATAGATCGAGAGAAAGAACCATGATAAACTGTATTACCTTATTTCCAACAAAGCTGCATGCAATACAAGTATACTCAACACCATCATGTCTGCTTGGATGCTTCGACTCAGATAATTAAAGACTTCCATCACTTGTGTTCCAAACCGTTAAGATTCGTGAAACCATTAGTTCTTACATTCAATGAAATTATATAATATATAGAGAATAGAGATCCTAACATGAAATTCATAAAGACTATTAGCTTTGCATATAACACAACATATAACAACTAATCTAAGAGCCAGAACCCAGAAGCAACATCTCCGCTTCAATATACATCACGTTTAAACATTGTATTTTTTAAAACAAACATTTTTTAAATATCAATATTTACAAAGTCAAACACATAATTACGAGCATTACTCACTATAAAGCAACATCTCCACTTCAATATACATCACGATTCCATATTCTCAATTCTAAGTATGTTTTACTACCTCACAATCACATATCTACAATTTCATGTTTTCTAATGTGGTGTTTGTTATTTCAACCCGTGTAACACATGAGTATCTAACCTAGTTTATAATGAAACATACATACACTAAAAGATATCACAACTGCATATACAAAGCCTATGAATATATTTAAATAATACTAATTATCACCTTATTGTTGCATTGTTGTATCATATGCATAAAATATTGTACATGTCTTTTAATTTTTCTATTTCAAACCCAACACTTTTATATCTTTTACAATTTCACCCCCATAGTTTTTCACTTTCAACTTTGGTCCTCTATACTTTTCATCTTTTATAAAATTTTCGATTTATATTTCGGTCTAAATTTAGAGAGTTAATACGTCGTAACGTGTGTGTATGGTTCAATGTTGTTACGCATATTTTTTGTCGTTTAACATACCCGTCGCAACGTGTGGGTCCTAGATCGACTTAGTTATTTTTTTAATATTTTATGTTTCACGTGCGTAGTTCAATGTTTTACGTCTACTTTCTATTTGGTTTTACTTTTTTCCGTTTTTAGTTTTTTATAATACGAGTTTTTCAGGTGACGATGGTCGTTAACGGTATTGTGATATTGGTGCTACTTGACATGATTTTACGTCCCCACCTCAACGCGGGGGACTTAATACTAGTTATATTTCAAAAGTTATAAGATGAATATATATATATAATATAATTTTAAATATTAAAAACACTACTAAACAATTAAAAAGGAAAATAACCTAATACGTATAAGCAACAATCTAGACGATACAAAACTTATTTTGAGTATTAAAATGCATAAGTAAATAAAAGAATTTTACGATAAAACTAGTGTTTTCTCCGGTGCTAAAGTGAATGTCGCTTTCCCCGTTCTTACGCGGCGTGGTTTTGTTCGTTGTTGGCTTGTTTTATTGGAAACCATAAAGTGAATGTCGATATCAGTTCCGATAATACCAATACCACAATGATGATGTTCGCTCTGAATCGATTCGGTTCATCGCAGTACTATACAGTACGTTAGGGGTAACGTTGATAATATACGTAATTATAACTAATATTAAAAAACAACTAGGTTGCTACAATGATGTTTTCATAACCAAACGTTAAGTGTAACGTTGATAATATAGGTAATCATATATAAAGTGTTGATAATATTAGATACTTTATATAAAAATCAAAACCGATTATTTCATGATCATGGTTTATGAATACAAAAATTCATAGAATTCATAGATAACATCCTAATAGAGTTTGAAAAGTAAAAAATTAAAAGTATGCATCCCCGTTTGTTGCCATCTTTTCCCTCTTATTGAAAAAGTCAACAATTTAATTTATATTACATTAATTACCACATTATTTATGCATCATAGGTTCTATCATGTGTTTTGGTGGGTTGTATCATATTTTGTCTTTCTTTTTTCTTTAATTTTTAACAATCTTATTTTAAGCCAATACTTTTACATCTTTTGACCGTTTAGCCTCAACAAATTTTTACTTTCAACTTTGGTCACCTATACTTTTCATCCTTTACAAAATTTTTGAATTGGTCTAAATTTTATGAGTTAAGTTGTGGCCTGTGCGTGTGGTTCATCTTTTTTACGTGTATTCTTTTCCCGTTTAACGGCCCAGTCACAAGCACAGGTTCTAGATTGACTTAATTATTGTTTTAATATTTTACGTTTCACTTGCGTAGTTTAATGTTTTTAGGTATATTGTTCGTTTGGTTTTGTTATTTTTGTTTTTATTTATTTTTTAATACGAGTATTACCGGTGTTAGCAGTCATTGACACTGAAATTAGGAGTGTTACCTGCCAAATTAATCGTATAGATTATTATCAAATAGTAGGTAATAGTCATTGACACTGGAAATTAGGAGTGTTACCTGCCTAATTAATAGTATAGATTATTATCAAATAGTAGGTAATAGTTTGGATTATTAAAATTCAATTTTCCTAGTTATAATTATAAGGTAAAAGTTGTTTCTCCATTACCGTGACACAAAATAATTCACCAAAAAGAAACTTTTAAAGTAAGTGCATGTTTGTGATTGTAAAATATCCAGGAAATAAATCGTTATAGAGATGTTTAATAATAATAATAATAATATAATGATGATGATGATAATGATGATGATAGTAATGATGATGATGATAATGATGATGATGATAATCATGATGATGATAATGATGATGATGGTAATGATGATGATGATAATGATGATGATGATAATCATGATGATGATCATGATGATGATGATAATCATGATGATGATAATGATGATGATGATAATCATGATGATGATAACGATGATGATGATAATTATGATGATGATAACGATGATGATGATAATCATGATGATGATAACGGTGATGATGATCATCATGATGATGATAACGGTGATGATGATCATCATGATGATGATAATGATGATGATGATAATCATGATGATGATAACGATGATGATGATAATTATGATGATGATAACGATGATGATGATAATCATGATGATGATAACGATGATGATGATCATCATGATGATGATAACGGTGATGATGATCATCATGATGATGATAACGATGATGATGATCATTATGATGATGATCATCATGATGATGATAACGATGATGATGATCATCATGATGATAATCATCATGATGATTGATGAAGATTATCATGATAGATGATCATCATCTTGATGATCATCAAGATGGTGATCATCATGATGGTGATTATCATCAAGATGGCGATCATCATGATGGTGATCATCATGATGGTGATCATCATGATGGTGATCATCATGATGGTGATCATCATGATGGTGATCATCATGATGGTGATCATCAAGATGGTGATCATCATGATGGTGATCATCAAGATGGTGATCATAAAGATGGTGATCAATCTCCGGTGTAATTGTTTTTTGAATTTTTGATTTCGTGTTATTAAAAAATAAAGCTGGAGTATGATTTGAATTGATCTATTATTATCAGGAAAAAATTAGCGACCTCAGTTGTCACTGTTTGTTTCTATTTCCATTTGCACTTGAAGGAGAATTATGTTTTGTTGCACGAAATCTCAAGCCTCCACCTCGTCTACACTAGGATCCCATGAATTCCAACTGTCTGATATTCTAGAAGCGACAAATAACTTGGATGAATCGCTAATAATCGGAAGTGGATTTTATGGGACAGTTTACAAAGGTGAAGTTTTCATTGGAGCAATTGTTGTCCATGTCGCCTTTAGACGATTGAAGCACGATTCAATACATCGGGCAACAGAGTCATGGCCCTGGTCGGAAGTCGAAAGGCTTTCCACCACGCGCCACACTAATCTGGTCTCCTTACTTGGTTACTGTCATTATAGAAAACAAGTTAATAAAATGTTTATGAGGAAGAAATATTTCTTGTTTATGAATATGTTCAGAATGGAAATCTTAAGTACCATCTCCATGAAATCCGTACCCCCCTTGCCTGGCTCTAGCGATTGAGCATCGCTGTAGGCATCGCTCGTGGGTTACAGTACCTACACACAGATATCGGACCTCAGACCGGTGTTAATCATGCTGACATTAGAAGCTCTAATGTTTTACTAACCCATAGTTGGGCACCTAAAATTTCCAACTTCGGGATGTCTGAATTGGGCCCAGGAAATGATGCAGTTACTTCTGTCTTCTCGTTTTCCAAAGGAAGTCTTGGTTATTTCGATCACTTTTCTCTCATTGCTAGAAAGCTCACCAGGAAATCCGATGTGCTTTCATTTGGCGTTGTGTTGTTGGAATTACTGTGTAGGAAGGCTGCTGTGGAAGAAAGACCTGATGGTAAGCGGTGGAGTCTACTCACTTGGTTTGGAGAATCCGCAAAAGAAAAAAGTTATTAGAGGATTTAATCGATTCGGCTATTAGAAATGAAATATCCCCGACATGCTTGCATGAATTTTCACGAATCGTTGAGGGATGCTTGCAACGTGTTCCACATCAGCGCCCTGATATGACTGAGGTTGTGAGCAATCTTGAATCTCTACTGGTGTTACAAGAGAGACACATCAATCTGCTGCAGCGTAGAATGGTTGATGATACCCTTCCTTTCCCCTCCGACTCTGGTATTTCTAGCCCCTCTTCAATCTTTGAATTCTTTTCGGTAGATTTATATGAATACGTTCATCATGGGGCCTTTTTTATGTTTTATCAAGTCTTACAGCTTAGGGGTTAGTTATTATTGTATAAGGATCCCATAAATTGGTTCATAACTTCTAATTGCATACTGTAAAGGAGCTTCACTATGTCACTATATATGTAGTAACATATTGCTTGCTTTAGGTAGTCATGCATATTGGAACCAATATTAATTTAAGTTAAACTAGCTATTGTTTATATTACTTTACTCGGTCCAAGAGGATCCAACTAATAGCAATGGAAACACAAAATTTGCACAAGTTCCTGTAGATTCTGAAAATCCAAGCCCAAGTGTGAAGAAATTTGCGTTTGATGATTTAGAAAAAGCTACAAAAGGATTTAGCTGAGATTTGCTTTTGGGTGAGGGGAAGGTTTTCTTAGGTTGGATTGATCGGGACACATTAGCCCCGGCAGAAGAAAGTGCTGGAATTGTTGTTGCTGTAAAATGTATCACTTTAAAAAGCCCTCGATTACATAGTGAATGGCCGGTAAGTATCATCAATTTACACTTGCCATATATTTGGATTAACCGAAAAGTTTCTTTAAAGTTCTTGGTTTGGCATATTACTTGCAAGCTTTATATAAATGGGTTATTGGATGAAAATGTACCCAACTTAGCCTCTATTACCGGAAAAGCAACAAGCTTTCAAAGTAATCAAGTAATGAGTTTGAAACTTGTCAGTTGTGCTTTTGCAATCTGTGTTTTTTGTTGTTCTTTTTTACATCTGACAATATGCCTATTGGTGCCTTTTTCAATGAAGAAAAATAAGAAATTGTTACATGGACTTGGCCCGTAATCTAATTTAGTTTTAGAATGTGGATTCTCTTTTCAGCATTGGGGTACAGTTTATTACATTTTGGTGCCCGTGCATAAACACTCTACTTTTAGTGGGCATCATCCCAGAAGAAATTTATATGTTAACCCACTATGTAAGGACCTAAAGTACCAAACAAAACTAGGCTAGCCAAGCCTAGCCATATAGCGTTTAAACTACGTGATATGTGACCTATTTAGAATGTGGCTATTAGAAGTGTGATAGGAAATCCACATTTTATTTTTCTGTACTCAGTTTTTGTTTTATGAATGTCTAAAAAGTTGATTTTTGTGAGTTCAAGAAGAGGTGAACTTCGTAGGACAGTTGGCTCATCGTAATATCATTAGACTATTGGGATACTGCAGCACAGATGGACACGAACACTTGCTTGTTTACGAGCACAAGAAAAAATCTCTCTCTTACTTTATTTATGGAGGTGGTAAACCATCCTCTTTTTATTCTAAATCAAAATAGCTATCTAAGATGACTGATTTTACAGATGAACCACTTTCATGGGGTGCACGACTTAACATCTTGATAGGAGTTGCCCGTGGTCTAACATATTTGTATATGACAAAAGGTGTACTTTGTCATTTCCAATTCAGTGACATATTACTGGATGAGGTATAAGCTCTTTTTGATTAATGGTGGTGATCAAACCCTTAGTGATTGTTGCTTTTATGCCATTGTCATCAAAGTTAACCACTTATATTCACTCTTTTTTATTTCAGGATTTTAATGCAAAACTAGGGGTTTGGGTGGGTGAAAATGCAGGGGATACGGCTGAATGGAGGCTTTGGTTATCTAAAGGCATACAGTAACATAAGTACCGGTATGTTACAATAAACCAGATGATAAGAGTATGCACTTTTAGATTAAGTTAAAAGGCTTTTGTCTAAAAGTGGTATTTTCACAAGAATAGTCGTTTGTTTTAACAGACAAATTCACACAAATATATTATAAGCTAGGCATGATTTGGTGATCAGAACGCCCTTCAATTACTGGTGATATTAGTACAAAGAATGGCACTTGTAGCTTTGGATTGGTGTTGTTGGAAACTATAACAGGCAGATGCCTCAGTGATTTTGAGGACGCCTTGGTACTGGGCTTGGATAGTTTGGAGATACGGGACCCTAAGAGCAAGTCCAACAGAAGAAAGGTAAAGGAAATGATGGATCCACGTCTTAAAGATAATTACTCCCCTGAAGGTACTTTCAAATGCATGGCACTCGCATTAAGATGTATTGCTATACGACCTGAGTATAGGCCAACAAGGGAAGAAACTTTGTGGAGTTTGGAACAAATACATGCTCTTAACAAGTGATGGAAGGTATTGGAAATTATATTTTAATAACTGCTACAAAAGACCTTAGCATAAACACTTATTTAGGGAGAATAATCAACTGAGTTTATGTGTTTAATATGACTTGGTAGTACTTGTTTACTTTGTTCCTGCACTTCTTTCCTTTTGTTAGTGTACATACCAGTTTCCCGGTTAAAGGTTCCAGTTCAAGTTTGTGTGTTTGTTGCAAGCGATTCATTCTTTGTTATATGGAATTGTGATTTATTGTTGTGCTGATATAGCATGGAATTATGTTTGGGCCAAGGGCCAGCCCAATAGCATTATTGGCCCAAGCTAGGACTTTGGGCCTCCTAAATATATAGTGCCTCCAATTTTAACCCAATAGTATGCTTGGCCTTAAATTTCACGCCCAGTAGTCCACAAGAAACTAAGATTCAACAACAGCCATAGGCAGCGCCCAACGGCTTGCTGTCTTGCATCCGACTTCTGAGTTCCGACTCTTCAGTCTTCACTTCTGCGACTTTTCAACCTTCGAGGGTTCGAGATCATCAAGCATTCAATTAATCTCGGCAATCACTAAACAGTAATCAGCAATTATGAATCATCAAGCTTCATAATTCAACCTTCAAGCATGGCTGCGAGTCACGAGGTTCAAATCGTCAGGTTCAATCATGAATCATCAAGCTTCAGAGTGCAGCCTTCGAGAGTTTGTGTGACAACCCAGAAAAATTTCATGATTTATATATATACACAAATCTAGTATTTATGTGATTATACAAATTTGTTTTTATATTTTTATTATTATTTAATAATAATATTATTAATAATAAAAATAATAACAAATAATAATAATAATAACAATAATAATAATAATAATATTGTTAAAAATAATAATAATGATAATAATAATAATAAATAATAATATTAATAATAAAGTTCAGGGGTGTTTGTGTCATTTTTAAAACTTGTTTAAATACTTTAAGACATGAAATAATAAATCAAATAAACCCCAGGGACCATTTGTGTAATTTTCGAAATTACAACCCAACCCCCGCCGTCGACCCCGTTTCCTCCGGCGACCTCCGGCCATATTCCGGCAAAACCTCAACACTCAAAAATACTCGATTTTGACTCAAACAAATGTTCCCGACACACCCATGTGGACGATTCGAACCAAAACCCCACATCAATTAGAAAAATGTGAGTGCGATCGATCCTAACCGATCCACTTTAACTTTCGGCCACTTTACAGGCCAACAATCGCACTACAATTCTATAATATTCGAATTAACACTACCTAAACAATTGTATAAGTGTTACTAATCGAACACAACTTTCAATTACACCTACAATCCATAAATTCCCTTGTTCGATTATCTCTTTCACCCGCGACCTGCAACTTAGTTGACAGTGGTCTTAGAGGCACCATAAACCGAATTGAAAGGGGGCTTTGCATCAAGGACATCACACGAAGCTACCCATAAAGTTAATTGGATTAACATCAGCATTTGAACCTCAATTGAGCTCGGTCTCTGTCACGACTGTTCATCGAGGTGTTTCACTTCAAAACATCATCATTTAGGTAATTAGATACATGTACATGTTCGATTCTTCATGGGGATCAAAAGCCCCATGAATATAATTGATAACAGATTCGAAACGATGACCAATTTGATTCAATTCGAATTAGGGTTCTACGGTTTTGGGGATTGAATGTGGGTAGTATTTAAAAGCAATTGGAACCAGTTTATACCGCGGCCGCGGCCTTGGTTCACTGGTTCCCTGGTTACATGTAAACTGTGAGGTCCCGGGTTCGACCCCGGGGACCCTCACTTATTTTTTAATGCCTTTTGACTTATTAAAAATATACAAAAATTCTTAAAAATTATAAAAATATATTTTATAAACTTTCTTATTTTAAAAGTATCCAAGTAATTTTCTGTAAAATTTAATTAGTAAAAACTCTTTAATAATTTTTATAAAATATTATTTATAAATCTTATATATAGTCATCTTTTATAAAAATAGACCCTAAATGACAATTTAAATTATTATTTTAATATTGGACATTATATTATCTGTAATTATGGATAAAACATGATAATGTCTAAACACAAATTATATTTTATAAATTAAATCATAAAATCTTACTAAATAATACATGATTTACTGTAAATCATAAATAGATTTTAAATAAATTAATAACATGGATTATTATACATAATCATAAATAAAGTTTATACATAATCTATGTTCAATTATAATAACATCATCATATAAATCTAATGTTTAGATAATTTGTATCTATTTATAAATCTTACTATTAGATTTTATAAACTTAATTATAACTAGTAACTTTCCACCCGCGCGATGCTGCGGGGGAATCGTTTATTACGCAAAAAAAAATTATTTACGTATGGCTGCTTCTAACATTTGGATTACATCCCAAATGGCTCTGGTTCTACTTTGCTTTTGTACACCATTTCATAGCATATGCAATTTTATTCAATAAATTATCATTGTTACGAAAATTTTGAAAAAGCTTTTGATGAACCAACAATTACAATATGCCTTGAAAAATCATTTTATTGGTATGGAAAACATATTCAACCAATCGAGATGAAATTGAAGGGGAAATAGCATAATGATACCTTGTGGCGTTTGGGAGACGGTGGCTTGTGGTCAGAGGACGATGATCGCTTGTTGTTGTTGTTGTTGTTGGGTATAGATCCACTGCGACGCGTGGAGACCATATCTCCTGTGCCTCTTTGTTGTTGTCTTCTTCTTCTTCGTCTTCGTTGAGAGAGAAACAGAAGGAGTCTCTAGAGAGAGAGGAATGAGACGAATTGTTACTGTAGTCAAAACTATGACACTCTTTCAAAAAAACATTTAAACAAAACTAAAAACATAAATATTCATTCAACAGAAAGATTCATTCCTCCAAAATATGTGTGCTCCTATGATCTCAAATTTGGAATTATCGAAATATTTGTACTCCTATGGTAGATAATGGTCCTATTGATATAGGATATTATATTGAAATCTATGGACTTACTTTTTTCGTAGTCTTCTTCTTTTGGTGTGCTGGCTCTGTAAAAGGGAAACAAAATAAAAATTATCAGGTACTTAAAAGAGTGTAACCCAACCTTACAAAAGTAGCTTAGCAAATTGACCCATTGATAGTTTCAACATGACAACATGTATCTTTTAACTCATTCAACACCCTATGAAATCAGTTGATACCAAAAGCTTGACTACCAAGTTTGTAATTCATCTTCTACTCGTTTAAATCTCACTCCTACCAAAAAAACAGAAGCATAGATAGACCTCACTTATACCTTAATTCTATTTTAATACATAGAATACAAAGCATTATAGCACAAGCATAGATAGACTGCGGAATTTAAACCCATTTCCTGTTTTCAACAGAAATTGACCCATTGATAGTTTCAACATGACAACAAAGTTTGTAACTTTTAAATCATTCAACATGAAATCAGTTGATACCAAAAGCATGACTACCAAGTTTGTTATTCTACTCTTTTAAACCTCACTCCTACCAAAAAACAGAAGTCGGTTGCATATAGTGACGGCTTAGTGTGGCTATACCACAGTGTAGAAAGAAAAGTCAAATAAAATCAAAGAAAGTCGAATAAAATCAAGTAATCAACAGCAATTACTATTTGAAAGAAATGTAGATTAATCGAACAACAACAGATATTTACATTTGATGAAGATTATGAGTGCAAGACTTACATTTGATGAAGATTGTGAGACGACTCCTTCACCATAAAATCTTTTTCTTGTTCTCACCATAATGAATTCGGATAATTTTGAGGAAACTCCATCTGCAAAAGCCACAAAACTGGTGTTATTTGTATTTGAATTGGTCATTGTCAGTCCCAGTTCTAGTTCAGTCCAAGTCCAAGTCCCAGTTCTAGTTCAGTTTGCATAATAACTAACCCAAATGACTCAACCCACATAAAAACTGACCCAAATGACTCAACCCATTGCATAATTGACTGCATAAAATATTACCCAAATGACCTAGTAAAAACTGCATATAAGCTTAAACAATTGACTGCATAAAACCCTCACAGAATTCTCCTAACCACTTTGTTCTGCCGCCAAGGCATGTTTATTAAATTAAAAGAAATAATCAAAGAATGCAGAGAACATCAGAATCCCAAGAACCTCAGAGCCTCAAATCCCTTTTCCTTTGGCAAAATATATAATTCTAAACCTCACTCAGCTTCTAATCAAACCAGCAAATTAAGCACCTAATCCAGCCAACCAATTTCTAAAGAACTTCATGTAGCAAATTAAACATAAAATTAAGCACCTAATTCAACCAACCAATTTCTAAACACCAAATACATCAATTAGCAATTTCTAAACCATATTTTTGAGCATCACACAAACATGAAACTATGTAAATACACAATTTTCATTTTCAATCAATAAAGCACCAATTTGAGGGGAAAGAACCCTAATTTTGCACAGAATCACACATATCAATGAAAATCAAAACCACAATACTTCGAACACCACTCGGGGAACCAACTTCGTGACACAACAAACCAAAGACCAAAACCGATCGGAGCACCAATCGAGAACACCAATCGGAACCCCAAAACCAATCGGAACACCAATCGGAACTCACGAGATAACAGCCACGATCACACCAATCCAACTTCGTGAAACACCAAAACCAAAACCAGATCCAGAGACGAAAACCAAAGAAGAATACAGATCCAGGGTTTGAAGACCAAAACCAAGGAAGAAGACGAACCAACCTCGTGCAACAACAAACGCCGGTGTGAGGGTCGCTTACCCGTTGTGGCGACGGTCGCCGGTGCGAAGGTCGCCGGTGGGGGGGCGACGGTGCGGTGGTCGCCCGTTGGGCGAGAGAGAGAGCAGAGCGAGAGGGAGAGCGCCGAGCTATGTCGCCGGTGGGGGGCGATGGTGCGGTGGTCGCCCGTTGGGCGAGAGAGAGAGCAGAGCGAGAGGGAGAGCGCCGAGCTATGTCGCCGGTGGGGGGCGATGGTGCGGTGGTCGCCCGTTGGGCGAGAGAGAGAGCAGAGCGAGAGGGAGAGCGCCGAGCTACTGTAGTACTGTAGCTAAACGTTATATCTTTAATATATATATAATGTAAGGCCCCTGTAAGGCCCCGCTCACCGGGCACCTTACTGTTGGTTCTTCATCGCACATTTAACGTACATAACGTATATAATTAAAACTCAACGCAGCGGAAATGATAAAAAATATATATATTCTCATTCATTCATAAAAGTCATTACATCATTGACTCGATTACAAAATACAACTTTCTCTACTCTGTCTCTCCTCATAGGATCATACAGCGACCTCTAGAGGAGATATTAAGTTCAAAAATATATTTTCTTTCGTAACAAGATTTCTTAAATAATCATGTTTATCAGGATTATCAAGAAATCTTGCACTTGCATGCAACATAATGTGTTGCGCGCATTATGGGCCCACAACACATGATGTGGCTGCATAATCAAAAAGTGAATGCCATCCCAAAAGAGCTGAGTAGTCGCCTCGTGCCATCCTCAGCAACACTACCTGCGAACTGGAAAACACATAAAGTCAGCGTTGCTGAGTGAGTTCTAGTTTTTATAATAAAACATACTTTCATTCTCATTAACTGTTCTTCCATACATGTGTTCACACGTCATACGTACACGTAGATAATATTATTATTATCTTATCATTCATTACTTACTTTCATTCGTGTACACTTCATCATTCTCGTATACTTTCATACATACATACTTTACATACTATACATACTTTCGTATGTCTTTACTTTCATTCATACTTTACATACTTTCGTATGTCTTTACTTTCATTCATACTTTCACTTCATACGTTCGAACCTTCATTTTATTCATTCATTCATTTATTACTTTCGTTCGAACGTTCATTACATTTGGTGACATGTACCATACCCCCGTTCATCATACATACTACTGGTGCTGGACCTGTGGTGGTTAGCCACGAACGTTGTGCACAAAGCTGATCCAGTCACCTGGGATAGGTATATGCACCACTCATCTTTTCACTTTACTCCTAACATACGTTAGCCGAGTCTCTTGCAGTGCGCGACTGCTCACCTCAGTGACAATCTTATGATTGCCTGCTAACCGAGTCTCTTGCAACACGAAGTTGCTCACCTCATTATCAATCTCAATGATTGACCCGATGTACATCCTTCGGGGTAGCTAACCCGTACACCGTTGAGCTAACACCTGCCAGGGGTGTGCACCTCCTTCATTTTGCTTGCAAGCCTTACTTACTTTCTTTCATTAATGCATGCATCATTCATCATGTTCCTTCTTTCATTATCTTTCACTTTACGTTCGTAATACATTCGTTCTTTCGTTCATTCATTCACGTAAAGTTATTAAAGATAAAACGCATATACATAAGGAACATACATACTTACATATCATCAGTATTCACCATTCATCATGGCAACATCATACTAACATACATACATCATACTAACATACACAACATTCATTCATCATCCTACAAGGCATCATTCATATATAGTATACCATAGGTATACTCATGCAACATCATCATCATCATCATGCCTACGTTACTAGTCCACCCAAATGAACCTGGCCATGCTAAACTTAATTTCACAGTGCATTCTGCTCACCCGCATTAGTCTGCCCCGTCCGCATTAGTCAATGCGGATGAGTAATACCTTATCCGTATTAACTTGCCTCATCCGCATTAGTCAATGCGGATGAGGAATGACTTACCGCATTCCTGAGTTGGTCTCCCGCATGGGTTAATGCGGTTTACTGCCTTAACTGCATATCGAGTGTACCCGTATTGGGTTAATGCGGATGAAGGAAGGGCCTTGACCGCATTTGCTTGGTCATCCGCATTAGTCAATGCGGTTGCCTGATGCCTTAACCGCACTTTCCCTGGTCATCCGCATTAGTTAATGCGGTTGACCACAACCACATTTGCTTCGGCAGTCCGCATTTGGACAATGCGGTTGAGTAAGGCAACCTGCAACTTAACCTGTTCCATTTCTACAATCCATACATCATCTCAACATACATTAGCACGGTTTTACCACATCAGTTACTTAGAATCAACTAAACCTCACGCGTATCATAAAAATAACTTCTAAAACATACATCAGCAGTACACGTTCGGTCTACCTGCTGAAATCCGTCTACTTGTCTTAGAAATCGTACCTACCGTGAGCATAGCAGTCTAATCGGACCTTATGCACACTCATACTCATACGTATATACACACATTGAGAGCCCATGGCTCGAAAACAGTTTCACTATGTGCTCCAGCCCCAAAATCGTTCAAAAATGCTTAAAAGAAGGGGTCTTAGAACTCACCTTGTGTTGCTGGGTATGGCTTCTTCAAAACCCGTCGTCGTGAGACCTTGTACCTCGAATCCGCCCTCTTCTTCTTCTTGTTCTTCCTTCAAATTTCCGTGGTCTGCTCTTTCTCTCTCTAGAACACTTCGAAGATTTGGGGTTGTGAGAAAAAAAAAGAAAGTGGGCAGCCATCCCTATGTATATCAGATATTTCTCTTTTCTTTGTACTTTTACACAAAACCCCTTCTATTAATTCTTTCTTTTCTTTTCTTCTTATTATTCCCTTTGTCTAATCAAAATTGCGGGTGTTACAAGTCCACCCCCCTTATTTTAGGTTTCGTCCCCGAAACCTGTCATTCCCCGAACAGTCGTGGGTAATGCTGCCTCATTTCTTCTTCAGTTTCCCACGTCGACTCGGATCCCTTCCTGTGCCGCCACTGTACACGCACAAGGGGAACCACTTTATTTCTCAACCTCTTTTCTTTGCGATCTATGATCGCCACTGGTTGCTCTACATAATTGAGCTTTTCGTCTACCTCTATATCATCCAGTGAAACGACCATGTTTTCGTCCGCCAAACATTTCCTCAGATGAGACACATGGAAAGTCGGGTGGATTCCACTTAGTTCATCTGGCAGATCCAACCTATAAGCCACCTCCCCCACTCGAGCAACAATTCGGAAAGGGCCTATATATCGCGGACTCAACTTACCCGCTTCCGGAATCGAATGATCCCTTTCCAAGGTGAGACCTTCAACATAACCCGGTCTCCCACTTGGAACTCAATTGGCCTGCGTCGTTTGTCAGCATACGACTTCTGTCGGTCTTTGGCCGCCTCATATACGCTTTAATTCTTTCGAGCTTTTCAGTCGTAGCCTCTACCACTTCGACGCTTCCCAATTCTTTTTGACCAATTTCACCCCAACAGACGGGGGTCCTGCATCTTCTACCGTATAACATCTCGTATGGTGGCATGCCAATACTAGCATGATAACTGTTGTTGTACGAGAACTCAGCTAACGGTAGATGGTCATCCCAACTTCCCCCGAAATCAATAACACATGCCCGAAGCATGTCCTCCAAGGTCTGAATGGTCCTTTCTGACTGACCATCAGTTTGAGGATGATAAGCCGTGCTAATATGCAACCTCGTTCCCATGGCATCGTGGAATTTCTTCCAGAATTTGGATGTAAACCGGGTGTCGCGGTCAGATACAATCGACACCGGTACACCATGACGAGTCACGATCTCTTTGATGAAAAGATCGGCCAACCTTTCGGACGAATATGTTTCACGCATCGGTAAGAAGTGAGCACTCTTCGTCAATCGATCCACTCACCCAGATCGTATCATACCCTTTCGGGGTACGTGGCAACTTTGTGATAAAATCCATGGTGATGTGCTCCCACTTCCATTCCGGTATGTCCAACGGCTGAATCTTTCCATACGGCTTCTGGTGCTCCGCCTTTACTTGCAAACACGTGAGGCATTTACTCACATACTCCACCACATCACGTTTCATACCCGGCCACCAATAATCTTTCTTCATGTCTTGGTACATCTTGGTGGCGCCGGGATGAATGGAGTATCGAGACTTATGAGCTTCATCCATAATCTTCATTCGTAGGTCCCCGAGACGAGGAATCCACACATACGCCCAAACCGGTTTTAACGCCCGTCGTGTTTTCTACTAGCTCCGCGACCAGACCTCTCATTCGTTCAGAGTTAAGATGTTCGTCTTTCAAAGCCTCATCTGGAACTCTCTGACTTGTTTCATCATGTCTGAGGTCATGATTAGTTGGTACGCTTTCACCCGAATCGGCTCGGGCCTCTCTTTTCGGCTAAGGGCATCAGCCACCACGTTAGCTTTGCCCGGGTGGTAATGGATTTCACAATCGTAGTCTTTTATTAGTTCCAACCACCGTCTCTGCCTCATATTCAGATCTTTCTGCTCGAAGAAGTACTTCAAGCTTTTGTGGTCCGTGAAGATGGTGCACTTCGTCCCATACAAGTAGTGCCGCCAGATCTTCAACGCGAAAACCACCGCTGCGAGCTCCAAGTCATGAGTAGGGTAATTAACCTCATGAACTTTCAGCTGTCGGGATGCATAGGCTATCACCTTTCCTCTCTGCATTAATACACACCCCAACCCCGAGTAGGAGGCATCAGAATAAACCACCAAATCTTCACTCCCTTCGGGTAATGCCAATACTGGAGCTTGGGTCAATCTCGTCTTCAGTTCTTCAAACGCCTTCTCCTGAGCTTGACCCCACACAAATTTCACATCCTTCCGGGTCAACTTCGTCAGTGGAGAAGCAATTTTGGAAAAGTCTTGGATGAACCTTCGGTAGTAGCCCGCCAAGCCCAAGAAACTACGGATCTCGGACGGCGTCTTCGGAGACTTCCATTGCATCACTGCTTCCACTTTCGCCGGATCGACCGTAATCCCATCCGGATTTACCACGTGACCCAAGAATTGAACTTCACGCAACCAGAACGCGCACTTGGAGAATTTAGCATACAACTTCTCCCTTCTCAACGTCTCCAGAACTTCGCGAATGTGACCGGCATGCTCAGTCTCACTCTTTGAATAAATCAGGATATCATCAATGAATACAATCACTGATTTATCCAACATCGGCCGGCACACCCTATTCATCAGGTCCATAAAAGCAGCTGGCGCGTTGGTCAAACCAAATGACATAACGAGGAACTCATAATGACCGTAACGCGTACGAAAAGCTGTTTTAGGGATATCCTGCTCCTTCACCTTCAGTTGATGGTAGCCTGATCGAAGATCAATACGTGAAAACCAACTAGCACCCTGAAGTTGATCAAACAAGTCATCGATCCTCGGCAAGGGGTATCTGTTCTTTACTGTCAGCTTATTCAGCTCGCGGTAGTCGATGCACATCCTCATACTACCGTCCTTCTTCTTTACAAACAGGACCGGAGCACCCCAAGGTGAGATACTCGGTCTAATAACCCCTTATCTAGTAGCTCTTGTAACTGCTCCATCAACTGTTTCATCTCTGTCGGGGCCAATCGGTATGGTGCCTTGGCAACCGGTTGGGCGCCTGGTACTAAATCAATCTGGAACTCGATCTCTCTGTCAGGTGGCAATCCCGATAAGTCTTCCGGGAACACGTCTGGGAACTCACACACAACCGGAACATCAGACAGTTGTGGTGCTGGCTTCTCTACATCTTTCACATAACATAAATAGGCGTTACATCCACGCCTCATACATTTCCCCGCCACTGCCATTGAGATCACTTTTGGAATCGTAGTAACCCGATCCCCATAAACTGTCACTGGACTACCGTCAGGCGCTGTCAAACTGATCATCTTCTTGCGACACACAATGTTCGCCTCGAAATCTGCCAACCAATCCATTCCAAGCACCAAATCGAACCACCTAACGTCATCGCAAAGGGTTTAACTGGGAATTTGTGACCCTCCAGTTCTACATCGCAACCCTCAATTACCTCAGAAATCCTGGTGGTTTTACCTATAGCAGTCTCTACATCAAACGGTACATCCACACGTCTACTATTAACGGGCAATTTGGCACAAAAGCAGCAGAAATAAAACTCCTACTGGCACCCGAATCAAATAATAGAGGCTAAAGTTTGGTTCACCAGAAACGTACTGGACACTACATCAGGGTCCGTCCTCGCCTCTTCCTGCGTCATCGTAAATGCCCTGGCGCTCGCTTTCGACCCTTCACCCCTGTCTTCTTCACACCGGAACCCTCAGATCTCGGCTTCTTGCAGTCTTTATTCATATGACCACTTTCCCCACAGTTGTAGCACCTCATCGCTTTACACTCTTTGGCCATATGTCCGGACTTTCCACACTTGAAACATACATTCAGCCCCCATCTGCACTCACCACCGTGCTCTCGCCCACACTTCCCACACTTTCTCGACCCTGCACTTGTCACGACCACACGACGATCATCAACCCGTGCCTTCTTACTACTTGTCGAAGTATCACCCGACCAAACCTCTTTCCCTGCCACTTCCTCTCATCACTTCCCTTCTTACCGCCCTCAGAATTCACCATCGCAGCCCGTTCATCGTACAACCTCCCAGCTAAATCCACCGCCGACCTGAAAGTACTTGGTCGGGCGGAAATCAAGTGCCAACGAATTTCGGCTGGCAACCCCTGAATATACCGGTTAATCTTGCGAGACACCGGCGTCACTTGCTCTGGCACCAACCGTGCCATGTCGTTGAACTTGGTCGTGTATTGTTGGTGGGTCATCGTTCCCGCTTCCAACTGCAGGAACTCTCTCTCAACTCTGTCCATCTCTCGACGAGGACTAAACTCCTCGATCACCATTCTCTTCAACTCAGACCACTTCATCTTGCCAATAGCTCTGCTACCCTCGGCCTGGACAATATTGTCCCACCAGCACAATGCCGTCCCCGTAAACGAGTGGGTAGCAAACTTTACCTTCTTATCCTCCTGGCAGTCACTGATATCAAGGACCGCCTCCATCTCCCTCACCCATTGGTGAGCATCAGCAGCCGTACCCGATCCATCGAAAGTCGGAGGCTTGCATCTCATAAATTTCCCGTAATCACAACCCCGGGCTGTCCCCCTAACCTGCTCTTCCTCTTCTTCCTCTTCGTCATCAGACAATACCGTTTCTGCCTCTGTCTGTTGCTGTCTACCGGAGGACCGTCTCCTCCCTCGTCTATCCTCCTCTCGTACTGCCTTTATCGCTTCGGTCATTACAGTCGGTAAGATCGTCTGCATAACCTGGTGCACTTCCTCAATCACTGCCTCTTTTACCGAGGCTCTCAACTTGGCGCTTTCGTCCGTCTCTTCCTGGTGAGGAATCTCGTTCTCCTCACGAACTACTTTCTCTTTCCTAAGTCTTCCTCGCGTGATACGCGGCTCATCACCACGTTCACCATCACGGGAAGCATCAGATGATCTATCACCGACCATCTTCTATCACACTGAAAGATTAAAACACCAACACGGTCATTCAAGGAAATAGCTCAGTTTATGTTAAGTACAGTAAGTCCCTAATTACAGTGGCCAGTTGTAATTAGCCACTTACTCCACTCTTCGTACCCCGAGCATCACCTATCCTGACTACATTAGTATCTCAGTCTAACAGTACACATAACTCACATCACATGCGCACATAATAACCAGTTAATCTTTAAAGAAATACCTGATGGCACGCGACTACTCAGATGGCATTCTCATTCTCCCTGTCCCATTCTCAGTTTAAGTTTAGGTTTATTATGAAAATGTACCCATTTACTTAAACTTTTGCTCTGATACCAACTTGTAAGGCCCCGCTCACCGGGCACCTTACTGTTGGTTCTTCATCGCACATTTAACGTACATAACGTATATAATTAAAACTCAACGCAGCGGAAATGATAAAAATATATATTTCTCATTCATTCATAAAAGTCATTACATCATTGACTCGATTACAAAATACAACTTTCTCTACTCTGTCTCTCTCATAGGATCATACAGCGACCTCTAGAGGAGATATTAAGTTCAAAAATATATTTTCTTTCGTAACAAGATTTCTTAAATAATCATGTTTATCAGGATTATCAAGAAATCTTGCACTTGCATGCAACATAATGTGTTGCGCGCATTATGGGCCCACAACACATGATGTGGCTGCATAATCAAAAGTGAATGCCATCCCAAAAGAGCTGAGTAGTCGCCTCGTGCCATCCTCAGCAACACTACCTGCGAACTGGAAAACACATAAAAGTCAGCGTTGCTGAGTGAGTTCTAGTTTTTATAATAAAACATACTTTCATTCTCATTAACTGTTCTTCCATACATGTGTTCACACGTCATACGTACACGTAGATAATATTATTATTATCTTATCATTCATTACTTACTTTCATTCGTGTACACTTCATCATTCTCGTATACTTTCATACATACATACTTTACATACTATACATACTTTCGTATGTCTTTACTTTCATTCATACTTTACATACTTTCGTATGTCTTTACTTTCATTCATACTTTCACTTCATACGTTCGAACCTTCATTTTATTCATTCATTCATTTATTACTTTCGTTCGAACGTTCATTACATTCGGTGACATGTACCATACCCCCGTTCATCATACATACTACTGGTGCTGGACCTGTGGTGGTTAGCCATGAACGTTGTGCACAAAGCTGATCCAGTCACCTGGGATAGGTATATGCACCACTCATCTTTTCACTTTACTCCTAACATACGTTAGCCGAGTCTCTTGCAGTGCGCGACTGCTCACCTCAGTGACATCTTATGATTGCCTGCTAACCGAGTCTCTTGCAACACGAAGTTGCTCACCTCATTATCAATCTCAATGATTGACCCGATGTACATCCTTCGGGGTAGCTAACCCGTACACCGTTGAGCTAACACCTGCCAGGGGTGTGCACCTCCTTCATTTTGCTTGCAAGCCTTACTTACTTTCTTTCATTAATGCATGCATTCATTCATCATGTTCCTTCTTTCATTATCTTTCACTTTACGTTCGTAATACATTCGTTTCTTTCGTTCATTCATTCACGTAAAGTTATTAAAGATAAACGCATATACATAAGGAACATACATACTTACATATCATCAGTATTCACCAATTCATCATGGCAACATCATACTACATACATACATCATACTAACATACACAACATTCATTCATCATCCTACAAGCATCATTCATATATAGTATACCATAGGTATACTCATGCAACATCATCATCATCATCATCATGCCTACGTTACTAGTCCACCCAAATGAACCTGGCCATGCTAAACTTAATTTCACAGTGCATTCTGCTCACCCGCATTAGTCTGCCCCGTCCGCATTAGTCAATGCGGATGAGTAATACCTTATCCGCATTAACTTGCCTCATCCGCATTAGTCAATGCGGATGAGGAATGACTTACCGCATTCCTGAGTTGGTCTCCCGCATGGGTTAATGCGGTTTACTGCCTTAACTGCATATCGAGTGTACCGTATTGGGTTAATGCGGATGAAGGAAGGGCCTTGACCGCATTTGCTTGGTCATCCGCATTAGTCAATGCGGTTGCCTGATGCCTTAACCGCACTTTCCCTGGTCATCCGCATTAGTTAATGCGGTTGACCACAACCACATTTGCTTCGGCAGTCCGCATTTGGACAATGCGGTTGAGTAAGGCAACCTGCAACTTAACCTGTTCCATTTCTACAATCCATACATCATCTCAACATACATTAGCACGGTTTTACCACATCAGTTACTTAGAATCAACTAAACCTCACGCGTATCATAAAATAACTTCTAAAACATACATCAGCAGTACACGTTCGGTCTACCTGCTGAATCCGTCTACTTGTCTTAGAAATCGTACCTACCGTGAGCATAGCAGTCTAATCGGACCTTATGCACACTCATACTCATACGTATATACACACATTGAGAGCCCATGGCTCGAAAACAGTTTCACTATGTGCTCCAGCCCCAAAATCGTTCAAAATGCTTAAAGAAGGGGTCTTAGAACTCACCTTGTGTTGCTGGTATGGCTTCTTCAAAACCCGTCGTCGTGAGACCTTGTACCTCGAATCCGCCCTCTTCTTCTTCTTGTTCTTCCTTCAAATTTCCGTGGTCTGCTCTTTCTCTCTCTAGAACACTTCGAAGATTTGGGGTTGTGAGAAAAAAAAAGAAAGTGGGCAGCCATCCCTATGTATATCAGATATTTCTCTTTTCTTTGTACTTTTACACAAACCCCCTTCTACTAATTCTTTCTTTTCTTTTCTTCTTATTATTCCCTTTGTCTAATCAAAATTGCGGGTGTTACAGCCCCGTTCCCGGCACCTCACAGTTGGTCACTCATCGCACATAAAACGTTTTAGAACACATATTACTCGCAGCGGAATTTAAAAACATTCATTAATAAAAAACATGTCATTTATTCATTTCAACATTCTTTTTCATTTCAAAATACATTGACATGTCAAATATGGATGCCAGCCTCAACAACTGAGTAGTCACCTCGTGCCATCCTCAGCAACATACCTGCCAACTGGAAAATAAATAAAACGTCAGCGTTGCTGAGTGAGTTCTAGTTTTATAATAAAACATACTTTCTTTTGTTAAAACCGTTCTTTACTTCTTTCAAAAACATACTATACTTTCGTAGATGAACACACATCATACGTACATACACATAGATAATATCGTTATTATCTTCATCATTCATTCTTTAGCTTTCGTTCGTGCGTTTCTTACTTTCACTCATACGTTCGTTACTTTCGTCTTTACGTATGTTACGTTCATTCTTACGTTCATTTCATTTGTTAGTACGTTCATTACTTTCATGCATCCTCTATCTTTCACTTTTATCTAGGTCCAGTCAAATTTTACCCTCTTCATGGCACACAGCCATGATTACTGAGGTCAAGTGACATGGATCCCATTTCATACGTTATCATTGTGTTCCTCCGTTCATTACTATCATTCGTTCGTTCTTTAACTTTCATTCGTTAAGCATGCAAATCTCTAAGGGTCACCTCCCTTCTGTGCCCTCGTGGTTCATACCCATGAGCCGACAAGGCATACTCTAACATACTGGTGCCCTATGGCTCTCAGTCCATAGACCGACACCTGGTGCCCCTATGGCTCTCAGTCCATAGACCGACACTCTGTTACCCCTAGACCATGCAAGACTTTCTTTCATATTTCTCATTCTCATCTAGATCCTGTCTCATGCATATCCCCGACTCATGTCCGAAGACTAGCACAACACCAGGATACGCGACAAAGATCCCGTACGAGTCAATCACAGAGATTGAACTCCATCCGAGTCTGTTGCAACACAAAGTCGCTCACCTCATAACTATGTTTGGCCTTATGCACACCCCCGAAGTTAAACATAACTCGGTAGCAACACCCCCACCGAAATGGGTATCATCACCCCCACCGAAGTGGGTAACATCACCCCCACCGAAGTAGGTAACTACACCCCACCGAAGTAGGTAACTACACCCCCACCGAAGTGGGTAACCTGGCATACTACACCCCCACTATGTGGGTAACTACACCCCCACCGAAGTGGGTAACTAGACATACTACACCCCCACTATGTGGGTAACTACACCCCCACCAAAGTGGGTAACTAGACATACTACACCCCCACTCTGTGGGTACCTGGGACATTCCACACCCCCACTAGTGGGTACCTACTATACACCGTGTACCACACCGAAGGTCAGTCTCAAGACTGGAACCTCTACGTGCACTCTTAAAGATTAGCTGAACCTCACGCGGTTGAGCTTGTGGCATTTAGGACCGTGCACTTTGGTACACTTCGCTTGCAAATCTCTCACGTTTTCATTCGTTCATTAAGGATTCATTCAATCATAGTATTTCTCCCTTTATTATCTTTTGCTTTACAATACATAATACTTTCGTTACATTCACTTACGCTCCACTTCTCTTTATCATTAAGCTTTCATTTTATTAATGATAATACTTCTTCGTTAAATCCTTAAACATTCTTCGTCATGTCATGTCATACTTAACAATATTTTATTAATGATATTGTTAACAATAATAATACACTGATAATAATATCAGTAACAATAAGGGTTAATCATAATCGTCATTACATGCATGAAACATCATCATTTATTAACCCTAGTCATCCCTGGTCAAAACCTCGAACTTCGGATTTACAGGGAATTTATGTAAAATTCTAAGTATTCTGGCGTTTAGCCCTGTTGGGCGTATAAGCCCTCTGGGCGTATGAGCCCTGTTAGGCGTAAGAGCACTGCTGGACTTTCGTCTTATACTTAGAATTATCTGGTCATACGACCACACTGTTGGTCGTATGAGCACTATTGGTCGTACCATCCCTAGACTTAGAAATATGTTCTGATCATACGACCACACTGTTGGTCGTATGAGTCCTATTGGACTCTTCAACATACTTAGAAAATTATTACTTGGTCATACGACCACACTGTTGGTCGTATGAGCCCTATTGGACTCAACACTTAGAAAATTCACTTGTCATACGACCACACTGTTGGTCGTATGAGTCCTGTTAGACTCTTCAACACTTAGAAAAATATATCACCTGGTCATACGACCACACTGTTGGTCGTATGAGCACTAGTGGACTCATCAACTTGTATTTATTCATTCTAAGTCCAAATTTCAGACATATTAGTAACCTGTTCATGTGTCTAATTCATAGTCCAAGTCCCAAATATCATAATGCCTAGTTCTAAACATGCTCACATGATTCTAATTAACATAAACAAACATACATACATTCACATCATACGGGTATTATACCCAAATTCATATATACATGCATTTTCCAGCCCCAAAACGTTTAAAACAGGTAAAAAGGGGTCTAGAAACTCACCTGAAACAATCTTTCAGTAGCTCACTACAAATCCGAAACCGAACTCAAGTTCATCAAAACTTCGGTTTAAAAACTCAACCATTTCAGCTGCTTCCTCCTCTTTCTCTCTCTAGAACCGAGAGCTTTCTCTCTTCTTTCTTCCTTTCAGCCGATTGAAGATGGTGAAGGAGGGATGGGCGGCCATGCCCCTTTAAACCTTAAAAAAATAAGGTTTTGTACCTTGTACACTTTATCCCCCTCCACTTTTGCCCATTATCTATTCTTTCTATTTACTTTTCTTTTTCTTTTCTTTTAAATGAAATTTCGGGGTGTTACAAGTCTACCCCCCTTAAAGGGGTTTCGTCCCCGAAACCTGTTGTTCCTTAATCCCTTATGGAAATACTGTCTCATCTCTCTTCCAGTCTCTCACCTGAAATTCAATCGCTCTACCTCGTTTATCAGCATTCGTCTTCTGCTCTATCTTTGACTATTCTGCATTGGCAACCCATGCATACTGATCAATGATCATTTGACCAGGAACTACGGCCTCAAATATGCCATGTAGAGTATGGTCACTATAATCAAAAGAGACACCACAAGATATTGAGCAAAGGCTTTGCGTCATAATCATTGAGCTTCAGAGCATCACTGAGAACCCTCAGCTTTGGTGCGTGAAGAACACGACCTTCAACTTGTGTAAAGTTGCTGCTTATGGAAATACCACAAGCCCTTGTTTGATGTTCCTTCTCCTTTTGTTTCTGTTCTCCTCTGATCCTCGTCCCTCAACGCTGTACCTTCGGTCACGAATCCATCATCATTGTTTCGCCTTCCTTCCCCTTCTTAACCCAGACTCTCTCTTCCGCTTCGCCCGTTATCACCGTCGCCTCCCGCTCGTCGTACGTTCTGGTGAAGCCTTCATCTTAATCCATTGTCGCAGATTGGCACCGAACTTTTATCGGGCACCACCAATTAATTCATTTCTTTTGCAGCACTTGGTGCTTCCCTCATAAGTTACCATTCAATTCTCCCGGAGGTGTACGTCTATCCACCCACGTTTATCAGGGATGGTCTATCAGAAAAACAAGCGCTCTCTCAGTTCTATTGCGGGGCCCTTTAGTGCACTGGGTAATCTAGTGGACTTACCTATAGTAGCTCCTAAGTCGAATGACATATCTTTATTCCTAACATGCAACTTATCACAAAAAGGCAGCAGGAATGAAACCAGAGCCACAATGCAACTTATCACAAAAAGGCAGCAGGAATGAAACCAGAGCCACAATCAAACTACACAAAGGCTAAAGATTAATTGACTAGAAACATACCTGACGTAACATCGGAGCTCACCCTAGCCTCCTCCCGCGTCATCGTGTAGTTGCTGCGTTTGCCCTCCGTCCTTCTCTTCCAGCCTTCTTCACTCCCGAACCTTCTGCCCTTGACTTCTCACAATCCCTGCTCATGTGACCTTCCTCCCCACAAGAATAACACCTCCCCATACCGCAGTTCTTCGCCACATGTCCGGTCCTACCACAACGGAAACAGACATTTGTCCCCAGTCTACATTCCCCGGGGTGCTTGTGTCCACACTTGTCACACCCCTTTCCGACCCCGTCTCAGTTATGGCTACACGCTGATCATCCACCCGTGCACCTTTGTTACTTGGAGCGACTTCGCCACGTTCCAATCGCTTCCCGTTCCAATCCCGATCGCCTTCTCCTTTCTTGCTAGCTTCTGTCACCACCATCGATCCTTCATCGTATAACCTTCCCGCCAAATCTACCGTCGACCTAAAAGTACTCGGTCGGGCAGCGATCATGTGCCTGCGAATATCTGCTGGCAAACCCTGAATATACCGCTTTATCTTTCGGGATAGAGGAGTCACCTGATCCGGCACCAGACGTGCCATCTCGTTAAACTTTGTGGTGTACTGTTGATGTGTCATCTTCCCCGCTTCTAACTGCAGGAATTCCCTTTCTACCTTGTCCATCTCACGGTGAGGACAGATGTCCTCAATCACTAACCTCTTCAACTCTGGCCATCTCATCCTTCCGATAGCCCGACTACCCTCAACTTGGACTATGTTGTCCCACCAGCACAAAGCTGAGTCCACGAAAGAATGTGTGGCAAACTTAACTTTCGGATCTTCCCGGCACTCACTAATTTCCAGCACCGCTTCCATCTCTCTGACCCAACGATAAGCCGCGGCAGCAGTGCCATTACCATCAAAAGTTGGGGTTTGCATCGCCGAAACGCCCCATAATCACAGCCTCGAGCCGTCTCCGGCGCAGGCTCTTCTTCCTCTTCATCATCGAAGAAGACCGTTTCAGTCTCGGGCCGTCTCCTTGAGCCTGATGATCTACCCCTTTCCTGTCTTTCCCGTCTCTAACAGCCTTTACTACCTCGGTCACTACAGATGGTAGGATCGTCTGCATGACCTGATGCACTTCCTCAGCTACCGCCTCTTTCACCGAGGCTCTCAAGTTAGCACTCTCATCACCACCTCCCGGTTGAGGTGTTTCGGGTTCCTCGTGAACCACCTGTTCCACTCTAGATCGTGCTCTCGTGACTCGTGGTTCAACACCACGTCCGCCACCACCTCCACCACGGGAAGCCTTAGAAGGTCTACTACCGGCCATTCTCTAACTCACACTGAAAGATTTAAACTTTAACACGGTCATTCAAGGGAATAGCTCAGTTCATGTCAAGTATAGTAAGTCCCTAATTACGGTGATCAGTTGTAATTAGCCACTTACTCTACTCTTCACACCCCGAGCATTACCTGTCCTGACTATATTAGCATCTAAATCTAACAGTAACACATAAACACATAACATGCGCACACAATGCCGGTTAACTCTAAGAAAATACCTGATGGCACGCAGCTACTCAGTTTGGCATCCCTTCCCTTTTTTTTTGTCCCATTCTCAGTTTAAGTTAAGGTTTATTTTGAAAATTTACCCGCTTCACTTAAACTTTTGCTCTGATACCAACTTGTAAGGCCCCGTTCCCGGGCACCTCACAGTTGGTCACTCATCGCACATAAAACGTTTTAGAACACATATTTACTCGCAGCGGAATTTAAAAACATTCATTAATAACAAAAACATGTCATTTATTTCATTTCAACATTCTTTTTCATTTCAAAATACATTGACATGTCAAAATATGGATGCCAGCCTCAACAACTGAGTAGTCACCTCGTGCCATCCTCAGCAACGTACCTGCCAACTGGAAAATACATAAAACGTCAGCGTTGCTGAGTGAGTTCTAGTTTTATAATAAAACATACTTTTCTTTTGTTAAAACCGTTCTTTACTTCTTTCAGAAACATACTATACTTTCGTAGATGAACACACATCATACGTACATACACATAGATAATATCGTTATTATCTTCATCATTCATTCTTTAGCTTTCGTTCGTGCGTTTCTTACTTTCACTCATACGTTCGTTACTTTCGTCTTTACGTATGTTACGTTCATTCTTACGTTCATTTCATTTGTTAGTACGTTCATTACTTTCATGCATCCTCTATCTTTCACTTTTATCTAGGTCCAGTCAAATTTTACCCTCTTCATGGCACACAGCCATGATTACTGAGGTCAAGTGACATGGATCCCATTTCATACGTTATCATTGTGTTCCTCCGTTCATTACTATCATTCGTTCGTTCTTTAACTTTCATTCGTTAAGCATGCAAATCTCTAAGGGTCACCTCCCTTCTGTGCCCTCGTGGTTCATACCCATGAGCCGACAAGGCATACTCTAACATACTGGTGCCCCTATGGCTCTCAGTCCACAGACCGACACCTGGTGCCCCTATGGCTCTCAGTCCATAGACCGACACTCTGTTACCCCTATACCATGCAAGACTTTCTTTCATATTTCTCATTCTCATCTAGATCCTGTCTCATGCAATATCCCCGACTCATGTCCGAAGACTAGCACAACACCGGGATACGCGACAAAGATCCCGTACGAGTCAATCACAGAGATTGAACTCCATCCGAGTCTGTTGCAACACAAAGTCGCTCACCTCATAACTATGTTTGGCCTTATGCCACACCCCCGAAGTTAAACATAACTCGGGTAGCAACACCCCCACCGAAATGGGTATCATCACCCCCACCGAAGTGGGTAACATCACCCCCACCGAAGTAGGTAACTACACCCCCACCGAAGTAGGTAACTACACCCCCACCGAAGTGGGTAACCTGGCATACTACACCCCCACTATGTGGGTAACTACACCCCCACCGAAGTGGGTAACTAGACATACTACACCCCCACTATGTGGGTAACTACACCCCCACCAAAGTGGGTAACTAGACATACTACACCCCCACTCTGTGGGTACCTGGGACATTCCACACCCCCACTATGTGGGTACCTACTATACACCGTGTACCACACCGAAGGTCAGTCTCAAGACTGGAACCTCTACGTGCACTCTTAAAGATTAGCTGAACCTCACGCGGTTGAGCTTGTGGCATTTAGGACCGTGCACTTTGGTACACTTCGCTTGCAAATCTCTCACGTTTTCATTCGTTCATTAAGGATTCATTCAATCATAGTATTTCTCCTTTATTATCTTTTGCTTTACAATACATAATACTTTCGTTACATTCACTTACGCTCCACTTCTCTTTATCATTAAGCTTTCATTTTATTAATGATAATACTTCTTCGTTAAATCCTTAAACATTCTTCGTCATGTCATGTCATACTTAACAATATTTTATTAATGATATTGTTAACAATAATAATACACTGATAATAATATCAGTAACAATAAGGGTTAATCATAATCGTCATTACATGCATGAAACATCATCATTTATTAACCCTAGTCATCCCTGGTCAAAACCTCGAACTTCGGATTTACAGGGAATTTCTGTAAAATTCTAAGTATTCTGGGCGTTTTAGCCCTGTTGGGCGTATAAGCCCTCTGGGCGTATGAGCCCTGTTAGGCGTAAGAGCACTGCTGGACTTTTCGTCTTATACTTAGAATTATCTGGTCATACGACCACACTGTTGGTCGTATGAGCACTATTGGTCGTACCATCCCTAGACTTAGAAATATGTTCTGATCATACGACCACACTGTTGGTCGTATGAGTCCTATTGGACTCTTCAACATACTTAGAAAATTATTACTTGGTCATACGACCACACTGTTGGTCGTATGAGCCCTATTGGACTCAACACTTAGAAAAATTCACTTGGTCATACGACCACACTGTTGGTCGTATGAGTCCTGTTAGACTCTTCAACACTTAGAAAAATATATCACCTGGTCATACGACCACACTGTTGGTCGTATGAGCACTAGTGGACTCATCAACTTGTATTTATTCATTCTAAGTCCAAATTTCAGACATATTAGTAACCTGTTCATGTGTCTAATTCATAGTCCAAGTCCCAAATATCATAATGCCTAGTTCTAAACATGCTCACATGATTCTAGGCAAAACTTAACATAAACACAAACATACATACATTCACATCATACGGGTATTATACCCAAATTTATAAAAACATATATACATGCATTTTCCAGCCCCAAAACGTTTAAAACAGGTAAAAAGGGGTCTAGAAACTCACCTGAAACAATCTTTCAGTAGCTCACTACAAATCCGAGACACACCTTCGAATTCTGCTCCTAAGTTCAGAGAACAGACACAAATCACCAAGAACTTCGGTTTAGAACTCGAAACCCAGCTGAAACCGAACTCATATAAAAGAAAACTCACCTTTTCAGCTGCTTCCTCCTCTTTCTCTCTCTAAAACCGAGAGCTTTCTCTCTCTCTCTTTCTTCCTTTCAGCCGATTGAAGATGGTGAAGGAGGGATGGGCGGCCATGCCCCTTTAAACCTTAAAAAAATAAGGTTTTGTACCTTGTACACTTTATCCCCCTCCACTTTTGCCCATTATCTATTCTTTCTATTTACTTTTCTTTTTCTTTTCTTTTAAATGAAATTTCGGGGTGTTACATATAAAATCTTATTAAACTAAATATAAACTTACATGTTTAAATAATGTCTACAATTTATTTAGAATATAATGATATGAAATATAAATCTTTAGTTATTAAAGAATTAACAAAAATAATTAAATGATTAGTTATATGTTTATAACAAATCTCCGAAAACCAAACCTTAGATCAATTGAACGCCAGGTTCAAGATCTAACTTATTTAGGTTATGGATTTGTATTTGTTTGCTTATGTGAATTATAATTCCTTAGGAGGAATTTACTAGCTTGTCAACACCACACAAGGACTGAGGTGAGTTCATAACTATTCCCCTTTTTAATCATTTAAATATTTTGGGGCTAGAAAACATGTTGTAATTGAAATTACAAATTATTTTGTGTATTATGTTAAATAATAGTTGAATCACATTTATGATTACTGATGATATAGATAGGTTGGACTCACCTAGTTTAGTTTAGTTTCTTTCATTTTGGATGTAATAGGACAAATGTTAGATAACCTTGACTTATGTAAGTTATAGTTTAGTTTTGCTCTGACCCAGCGAAACTACTAGCGAATCTACAGATTCGCTAGTAGTCAGCTGAAGAAAGTCGCTCAGCGAAACTGTTGCTCACCGGGTGAACTTACCAGTTGGTCAGGGTAGATTCGCTGTAGCGAATCTACCAGCGAATTTGCGTCTGGTTATATATATGCATTTGATGTATCTTTGGCAGCAAGTTTTGCCATACCTAATTGAGAAATACTTTTGCATTACTGTGTCATAGCTCGTTTTAGGCTGGAATTATGTGTGTTTTGTTATCTTTGAGCCTTGTTTATTGATATTGATTGAGTTTGGATCATATGGCTACATATTGAAACTCTTTTCTTCATTTTTGCACTGTTTGTCTGTATTCTTGAGATATTATTGTGATTATCATCTCAATAGCACGTAAATCGATCACCAATGGACCAACAATATGGTATCAGAGCCTTTGTGCTCTTGATTTGTTGAGTTTTTGGGGTTTTGAGGTGTTTTTGAAGAAAAGTCACTGTTTCATTCGATTTGCATCATCAAAGGGTGTTTTACTCATAGAAATTCTTAGAAAAACCATTGCTCAAGTAGTAAGGAGACATCCCAATCGTCCAATCACTAATTCATAGCGATTTGGATGAGTTTAGAGTGATTTTCAGACCGAAAAGTGCTGTATGTTCGTCAGGCGAATTTAGTGTTCTTCCAGCGAATTTGTGATTCCCGAGCGAATATATTTTTTTTTTTGCGAATCTGCTGTCATTGAACGAAAGTTCACCTTTGTTACCTTAGTCTCAAGCGAAGATACCGTCGAATTTACCACTAGAACGAAAGTTCTACTAGTTCTGCGAACTTGTTCAGCGAACTAGAGCAGCAATAGCACTGATTCGAGCGAATCTGCTGTTGGTTTGCCTAGCGAATTTACCGGCGACCTTGCCAGCGAATTTACATCTTTTCAGCGAATCTAATTTCTGATTCCATCATGTCTACTTCAATTGTGAATCTGACTGATATGGAGTGCGTTCAACCAAACAGGCCACCGAGGCTTGTCAACGGAGAGAATTTTGAGGATTGGAAACGGTGCTTGAAAGCTTTCTTCTTCTACACTGATCATGGTTAGTGGGAATCTATCACTAACGGACCTCACCTACCAACAACAACTGTCAGATCTATCACTTCACCAAATCAGGATCCTAGCACTTATACTGAGATTGACATCAAGCTGCTCGATCGCGACAAGAAAGCTCTTGGAGCGTTGATTCTGTGCCTACATCAGGATATTTATAACAGGTTTGCTGAGCACACTACCGCTAAGGCATTGTATGATGCCTTATGTGAATTTTATGACGGGAACGAAGATCTGAAGAAAGACAAGAAAGCTCAGGCTCAGAAGGAGTTTAACTCATTCGTGGGATATAAGCATGAGACACTTACGGATATAACAAACCGTTTTCTGTCAGTTTCAAGCAACCTAAAGAAGTATGATGAACAGCTTGGAAATCATGAGCAAGTGAGTAAATTGTTAGACTCTCTTCCTGCTCAGTGGAGTCTGCAAATCAAATTACTCAAACAAGAAAGAAATTTTGCTGACTACAAGTTGATGGATGTAATCAACAAGTTAAAGTCATTTGATCTTGATGTGAAGAGAAGAGAGTATAATCAAACCATGATGTCTCCCAATGTTCCTCCTCAAAACGCTGCATTGATTTCATCCGCTGCAAACTCTAATTATTATGGTGCAACTTGTGGGAGTTCATCTGGTAATGGTGGCGTTGCCAACTCTGGGTATGGTAAAATTGTTCACTCAGGAAGTGGTTGTAAGGATGCTGGGTCAAGTTCAAATGCCTTAGTTTCTACTCAAATTGCACACGATACTATGGCACTGTTTGGATTATTTGTGCAAAGTTATGAGGCTTTGGTGGCTGGAGAATTGAAAGGTCGTGGTATGACAGTAGAAGATATGTATCAGGTTGATCCTGATGACCTTGAAGAAACCGACATTCAGTGGCAAATGGCCATGCTTACTCTTCGTGCCAGGAGGTTCATGGAAAGAACTGGCAGAAAGAATTTTGGAAACCAGAGTCAGAACAATGCTCTGGGATATGACAAGTCTAAGCTCAGATGTTTTAATTGCAAGCAGCTCGGTCACTTCAAAAGAGAGTGTCCTTCTCCCATTGTCACTGAACCTGTTAATCCTGGAAACTCAAGAACCATTCCAGTCATGGAAAAGGTTGAAGAAGCTAAGCCCAAGAAAGAAACTGCTCTGTTGACCAACTTTGATTGGAGTGCAGAAATTGAAGAATCAAAGGAGGAAATCAACCATGCACTGATTGCTGAGATAGTGGAGGAACATGCTCTTGATGATGGGGACATTTACAGTTTTAATCCTTTCAAGGAGTTCTATGGTGAAGCTGATAATGAAGTTGATAACAATGGTGAATCTATTGGGTCTGAAGCCATTCAAACAGTTAAGGAATGTGTAGGTGTGTATCAAGCTGTTGTTCAAGAAGAGATTGTTCAAACCGATCTGGTCTGTGAAGCTGTTAAGGAAAAGGTTAAGTTGGCTGGTGAAAACGAGGAGTTGAAAATGAAATCAAGGATTGAAGAAGCCAAGAGAGAAGCTGTGGAGGAGTACAAGAGGAACACTCCTTATTGTCAATGTGATCGTGCTCTCGCAGCAGAAAAACTGGTAATGGGTCTTCCTTATGAAATTGTTGAAGACATGTGTTCCTCTGCATGCAAAATTCGTTTGACTGGCATATATAAAGCTAATAGGTTGCTTATAATGAATGAAAATGAATTAAAGAAAACCAATAAAGAGCTTAAACAAAATGAGTCAAAGTATTTTGTTAAATTAAGAGAAGCCTTGAAAGAAAACGAACATTTAAAAAGGACACTTTTGGAAAAGAACTGTGAGGTTAACTATTTAACTGAACAAGTCACACTTGCTGAATTTGAAGTCAGAAAACTTAAAAATAAAATAGAACAGTGGTCTCTTTCGAGCATGAAAAGGGAGGAACTATGCAAAAAACAAAGGGGGGCAAGGATAAAGACCGGTTTGGGTAATGAAAATAATGCAATGGTATATCCTCCACCTAGTACTTTCTGTTATTCTCCTATGCCCACTCCTCATCCATCAAATGAGTTGATACAAGAGATTATACAGAATGATACTAACAGCTCTGTTGCAGGTTTAGAAGGAGATAATTCTAAGGAGTTGCGAGAAGGATATGATTATGGTGGAAGTGTTGGTCTCGGGAGCTCTAGTATTAATGATTTTAATTCCAAGAAGTCATTTGTAGACATTAGTTTAAGTAATCATTTTGTGTCTGGTGGAACTATTTTGGATTCAAACTCTGGGAAATGTAATAGTAACTTAGGATGTTCTGTTTCAAACACTCGTGATGATTTAAATGTTTTAAATTCCACAGTTAATGTTAATGTGTGTATAAAAGATGCAGCTCAACTTTCAGGTCATGTCTCTGAAAGTGAAACAAAAACTAATTGCTTTAACAAATTCTTCTCTCATCCAATCCCATCTTTTACACCAATAAGGATTTCTAAACCAAAAGGTAAAGAAACGTCTTCTTCCTCTGAAGATAACGAAGATAAAAGTGAACAAAAACCAGTTAAAGAGAATGTTATGTCAGAGAAGTCAAACGAGTCATATGACTCGAACAGTGATTCAGATTCTAGATTGTCAGAATGTGATGAAGTAATATCTATTGATAGAGTTCCTTCATCAAATTGTTCCAAAACAAGGCTGAGATCCCATTGTTTTAGATGTGGAAAGGATGATCATTTAATTAAGCAATGTCCTATATCAGGTGGTCTTCACAAACAAAATAAATCTTTTGGAACTAGATTGACAGCTTTTGTACATGGTTTCTTTTGCAGAAAATCTGTTCCTCCAAGACCTAAGTACACTAAGACTTGGGTCCCAATTTCAAAAGTCTAACCAATTTTTTTTTATGACAGGAACATTCAGAGGCCGCTGTAAATAGTTATTGGCATGTAGATAGTGGATGTTCCCGCCATATGACTGGGTTGAAGGACCTGCTGACAAATTTTAGAATAATTGATGGTGGATATGTTGCTTTTGCTGGAAACAAGAAGGGTGGTAAGATGATTGGTCAAGGAGATGTCTCAAATGGTTTCCTGACTTTGGAGAAAGTAAACTATGTTCCAGAATTGGCATTCAATCTTCTCAGTGTATCACAGATCTGTGATAAAGATATTCCCGTGATGTTCCTCGCCAATGAATGTCTGTTCTTGAAACCGGAGTTCTCTATCCCTGAAGAGATGGTGATCATGAGAGCTCCAAGGAGAAATGATACCTACTTGTTAAATATGGGATCGAAAGAATCATCTTCCACCGTGACCTGTCTTTTATCAAAAGCTTCTTCTCATGAATCTTTTCAGTGGCATAAAAGATTAGGGCATATCAATTTTAAATTGATAAACAAGTTAGTTAAGAACAATTTGGTCAGGGGACTACCACTGAAAGACTATTCTGTGGTAGAAAAATGCATGGCTTGTGCAAAAGGAAAACAACATAAAAAGCCACATAAACTTAAATTTCAAAACTCGATTGAGCATCCCCTCGAATTGTTACATATTGACTTGTTTGGCCTTATCAGTGTTAAATCAATTGCTAAGAAATCTTATTGTCTTGTTGTGACAGATGATTTTTCCAGGTACTCTTGGGTGAGATTTCTGTCTAACAAAAGTGAGACCGCTGAGGAATTGATGAAGCTGATCCCACTGATCGAGGTTCTTGGAAAGAGAAAGATTCAAGCTATCAGAAGCGACAATGGCACAGAGTTCAGAAATCACATATTCAATTCATTCTGTGAACAAAAGGGTATTCTCAGACAGTTCAGTGCTGCCAGAACACCTCAACAAAATGGTGTTGCTGAACGTAAGAATAGAACTCTAGTTGAAGCAGCTAGAACGATGTTGATCGAGTCAAAGCTTCCGATTATCTTTTGGGCTGAGGCAGTTAATTGTGCAGCTTATGTACTTAACCGGGTATTGATTGTCAAGAGCAAAATGAAGACATCATACCAGTTGTTCCGAGGAATTAAGCCTCTTATTAATTTTCTGCGTCCTTTCGGTTGCTCTTGTACTCTGTTAAATACTCAAGACCAGAAAACAAAGTTTGGTGCGGTCTCTGATGAATGTTTCTTTGTTGGGTACTCAGAAACACAAAAGGCGTATCGTGTGTATAATAAACGATCGCGGATTGTGCAAGAGTCCTACTATGTCGACTGGCAAGAATCAAACTCAACAAGCATTGGAAATGAGCCTGCATGGTTTTATGATTCTACCACTGTCTTCAAGTCATTCAATTTGCCAATTCTCGATGATGATGACGTTATTCCTCACTCGTCTGTGAATCTGACTCCACCACAACCGCAACCGTCTGCAACCACCTCATTACCTCCCACTTCATTTGATATCCCACCTTCACCACCTTCACCACCACTTCCATCATCTGATTCATTATCTCAACCATCTTCATCTAATCCTACAAGCTCATCTACCATACCATCCACCGCTTCATCCATTCAACACCCTCATATCGATCCAATTCCCACAAATCCATCCACTTCCACATCAACATCACAACTTAACCCTTCATTGCTTAACACTAATTTTAAAACCTTAAAAGATCACCCTCATGACTACATCATTGGATCTATCACAGACGGGGTGAGGACTCGAAGTCAAAGTGGATTGATAAATGAGTGCCTTTATACAGCTTTTCTATCTCAGATCGTTCCAAAGAATTACAAGCAAGCACTTGAAGACCCAAGCTGGGTGGACTCTATGCAATCCGAGTTACAACAGTTTAGGAAGTTAAAAGTCTGGGAGTTAGTTGATCTTCCTCCAAACAAATGTCCCATTGGTACCAAGTGGGTTTTCCGAAACAAGCCAGATGATCGTGGTATTGTTATTAGAAATAAAGCAAGATTGGTTGTTCAAGGATTTGCTCAGGAGGAGGGGATAGACTACACTGAAGTGTTTGCTCCAGTTGCTCGTATCGAAGCCATCAGAATCTTTCTTGCACATGCAGCTCACAAGAACTTTAAAGTTTTTCAGATGGATGTGAAGTGTGCATTTCTGTATGGAAACATTGATGAGGAAATATATGTGTGTCAGCCACCAGGTTTTGAGGATCCAGATTTCCCAGATAAAGTGTACAAGCTAGACAAATCTTTGTATGGGTTACATCAAGCTCCCCAAATCTGGTATGAGACCCTGACGCAGTATCTCCTCAGCAAGGGTTTCTCTCGTGGGACTATAGATATGACACTCTTTAAGAAGGAGGTTGATGGTGAGATGCTGATTGTCCAAGTGTATGTCGACGACATTATCTTTGGATCAACAAATGAAAAGCTGTGTAAAGATTTTGAAGAAGTGATGAAGGATCGCTTTGAAATGAGCATGATGGGGGAGATGTGCTTCTTCTTAGGATTGCAGGTGGAACAGAAACCGGAAGGCATTCTTATTCATCAAGAGAAGTACATCAAAGAAATAATTACAAAGTTTGGCATGGATGATTCAAAGCCAGAACTTACTCCCTTTACTGCTCAAACATGCTTGTCTCCTGATGATAATGGGAAGTCTGTGGATGCTCATCAATATCGCTCGATGATTGGATCTCTCATGTATCTAACTGCAAGCCGTCCAGATATCACATTTGCCGTGTGCTACTGTGCTTGTTATCAAGCCAATCCCAAAGAATCACATGAGCTAGCGGTTAAACGCATTTTTCGTTATCTCAAGGTTCCTCTCGTTTGGGTCTTTGGTATCCAAAAGGTGGGAACTTTGATTTACATGCTTTTTCTGATAGTGATCATGGTGGTTGCCGGATTAACAGAAAGTCAGTCACCGGTGGATGTCAATATCTGGGTGACTGTCTTGTTTCATGGCAAAGCAAAAAGCAAACAACAGTGTCCTTATCCACAGGAGAAGCTGAATATATTGCTGCATCAAGCTGCTGTTGCCAAGTGCTCTGGATTCAACACCAGATGATGGATTATGGCATCAACTTCCTTCACACTCCAATCTTCTGTGACAATGAAGCCGCTGTTGGAATTGCCAAGAATCCAATTCATCACACTCGAACCAAGCACATCGAAACAAGAATTCATGCCATTCGTGACGCTCAGGAAAAGGGGTTCATTGATATTATTCCTATTGAAACTAGGAAGCAGAAAGCAGATCTTTTCACTAAAACATTTGATAAACCACGTTTTTATGAACTGATCTCCATGCTAGGATTAATATCCTTCTGAAACCTTTTCTGAGTAAAATAAAACAATAATTAAAAAAAAAAAAAATTCGTTTGTCTGCTTAGAGAATCCTTGTGTCCCATATATAATTTTTTTAATTTTCCTTTCCTTTTCGATATTAAGAAATTTTCTATTAAGTACGTTTTTGAATAAAAATTTTGGGGGAGATTTATGCCAATGATAAGTTTTAACTTTTATTCTCTCAGGAATTCAAGAAAATGAAGTAAGAAAGAAGGGAAAATCTTGCGCTGGGATATGCATGATAGACTCATCCCAAAAACGAAGTAAACAAGTGATCATGCAGCTAAATTAAAGATCATAACTCAGTAATAAGGATTATCCTCATGATACTTTGGTCCGCACAAAGATATAAGTCTTTTCTAAAACTTGGTTGAGAGTTGCTGATTGTCATCTTGCTCATGTACTGTGTTTACTATTAGGATCAGATTATTAATGCAAAGCTTATGGTGTTTCTCATCGGGATGGTGACTCGGTGATAATGCCCTCTAAGTCAAACATTAAATAATCCTAAATAGCCTATTACTGTACATACTTTCATTACATTTAGGATTAGATTATTGATGCGAAGCTTATGGTGTTTCCCACCGGGATGGTGACTTGGTGATAACGCCCTCTAAGTCAAACATTAAATGATCTCAAATAGCCCATTACTATATATACTTTCATTCTTTACATAAGAAAAGATGTGTGTTTGTCTCTTTTGCTATGCGAAAGCATTGACCTGGAGTGATGATCTTCTCTGCTATGCGAAAGCATTAACCTGAAGCTCTCATCAACACGCCTAGACGATCTTCTTTGCTATGCGAAAGCATTGACCTGAAGCTCTCGTCAATCAGTCAAAGGTTGAGTTTGCATCTCATGAGTATATATCTTGCATTTATGTGTGTTTGCATCTGTATATCATAGTGTCTCATATGTGTATGTGTCAGTCATTGTGTTTGCATTAAGTAGATTCAGTATAATGAGCAGGCAAAAAATCAATGATTATGCTCGATAAACCTTGATGTCGAGACTAATTCTTTACCAAATATCAGTGGGGACCAAGTTGCTGAGTTACTAAGAAAATTCAGAACATGATAAACAGTTGCAGATCACAAGTTGAAAAGAACAGGGAATGGGTTTAAGCGGACAAACATATCAGCAATCTCGCTAAGTCATGTCCCTCTGAAAAACTTCGAGAAAAAGATGATATTATATTTTAAAACCGTTTAACTTTAATTTTTATTCTAATCTCTTTTATCTTTTATTATTTTATTTTTATTTTTATTTTTATTTTTATTTTATTTTTATTTTTATTTTTATTTTTATTTTTATTTTTATGTAAAGTTTTATTTATCGTGGGGCAATAAGGTATTCAAAAGGCAAAATTTCAATTTTTATGATATTTTATTTTATTTTATTTTAATATTTTTTAATTTTATCTTATTTTAAAATTTGTTTTTGAATCGGGCGAAATTAAGATTCGCTATAGCGAACCTATAGTTTCGCCAGTAAGCTCGACCAGCTGCATGGTCAAACCAACATGTTGAGTTTACCGAGCGAATCTATAGATTCGTTACAGCGAATCTACGTCTTATAAAAGTTACAGTGAAGGCGAAATTCTTCACAGTAACCCTAAAAACAAAATATCAGTTCATCGAGCGAAATTTCAGAGTCTTCTTTTAGTTTCGATTTCCGTTGGATTTGCACGTTAGATAAGCTTTAGGTAGGTGTCGCGAACATCGATGAAGCATTTAATCGGTGTATTTCACTTCGCATTGTGGGATCTGGCAGGTTCGACTGGGTTAGGGTTCGTGGAACTCGTCCAGCGAACTTGCTGATCTTCAGGCGAATCTAAACGAAAGTTCACTTGAACTCAGCGAATTTGTAAATTTACCCAACAACTTCGCCTGTTCACTTGAACCGAGCGAAACTATAAATTCACCACAGCGAACTTAATGTTTTCCAACAAAATTAAGCTAAAAGTCACTTGAATTTCAGCGAATTTATATAATCGCCTCTGTAAATTAACTAAGGTCGAGCGAATTTGAACGAAAGTTCATATGATGTGAGCGAATCTATAGATTCACCTTAGCGAATTTATAGATTCACCTTAGCGAATTTATAGATTCAATTGAGCGAATTTAATTTAATTCTGTTGTTTTTGCTTTCACATATTCTCACACACTTATTATTTTGTATACTTAGACTTTTCCAATTTGTTTTTCAGCAACCATGGCTAATTTAAAGTTCGATGAGAAGAACAACACAGTAGCTATCTTGGATGAAGACAATCCCAAAGCTGCAGGGTTCAGAGACTGCATAAAGTGGCTGAAGCAATCTCCGATTTTTCATGCTATCACTCACTCACCATCCATTTATATTTTGCACATCCAAGATTTCTGGAGATCAGCTAAGTTGGATGTTAAAGCTAATCCACACTGTATTCGAGCGAGGATAGAAGGAAATGATATCGCCGTTACTGAAGAAATCATAGCAAGCAATGTTTTCAGAACCGGATCGGACGTCGAACCGGACGCCTTACTGGTTTGGTGGTCGGACCGGTCGGACCGGTCGGACCGGTTTTAAGAACCGGATGACGTCATATATATTAAATAAATATATAATTATATATATTTTTCTAAAAATTTAATAGAACTTTAAATACAAGTCAAACACTATAAGTATCAAACTTCCAAACTTCATCATCAAGTTCCATAATCCAAACTTCCATAATCCAAGAACCATAATCCAAACTTCCAAAGTTAAGCAAAGTAGCAAACTAATCGAAACAAAGCATCAAGTTCAAACAAACAAGTTTAAACAAACATAACATAAGTATCTTAAAAATCATCTAGACCATCATCATTATCAACTTCATCATCAACTACAATCAAATCATCTTCGTTAATATCTTCACCTAAAATTAAAAAAAAGACGAGTTATAATTAAACATTATATACAATTATATATTTTCACATAATACTTGTATATAAATAAATACTAACCTTCAAATTCTTGTGCTTGCGAGGTAGACATACCATCGATGTTATTTGGTGGCTCTTCTTCTAGCATATTTTCCAATTCATTATAATCAAGTTCACCTTCCTCTTCTTCATCAATAACCCAAAACTCAGTTTTATCAATGCTTTCATAATCCACAGGGTCGTATGACCTTTTGTTCTCATTTTTCCTAATGAAATCAATGTTATTTGTAAATATTACGTAAGAGAAACAAATAATAAAAATAACATAATTGTCATTTATATAATACCTATTTTGAAGAAGCAAGTTATAATGAACATAAACGAGATCACAAAGCCTTTGATGCTCTAAGCGGTTCCTCTTTTTCGTGTGAATTCTTTCAAAAACACTCCAGTTACGCTCACATCCGGAAGAAGATGCAGTTTGACTTAAAATTCTTATTGCAAATGACTGCAACTCGGGGACATCTCCACCAAACAATTTCCACCACTCATCTAACAAAATTAAAATAGTAGATTATTATTACATCAATACATTCACATAATATAATTAAGAAAAATAAACATTAAAGTAATCTTACCGGGACGAGTTGTCTTTGCTGAAGCAAAAGCAAGTGATCGACTAAAATCACCCTCTCGATCACGAAACTGATATAACTGTGATGTAAGCTTCATAGGGTCCAAATTCGTCTTTTCCTCAAACATATCAAGCACCCCTTTAAACGCCTCCCTTTTTTCCTCATTGTTTTCTTGATCATACTGAAAAGCTGGATTCAACCAATAAGCAGCAGCATGTAGACTCCTACGCAACATTCTATCCCAACGAGCATTAATAATGTCGGTATATTGCTTGTAGTTATGTTCTTTATGGCGGAATAATTCTATGATGCCTTTCCTTGCCCTGCTCATACCCTCAAACACATAACCTAGTGAAGGTTTTTCATCCGAATCACAAATACGCAAAAGCCTCAAAACAGGAGCCATCACCTTCACAATTATCAAACAATTATTCCAAATTTATCATTTAATACAATTTGCTTCACATCTTTGGCTTTTGGTAATTTCAAGACTTTTTTGAAATCATTAGAAGTAACCATAGCTTGCAAATCTGATTTATGGTCATGTAAGCTTCTTAATGCAATGAAAGATGTACCAAAGCGAGTAGCACCTGGACGTATGATTTCTGTCCAACCTTGTCTTTTCCTCAACCAATTCAAAGGCCACTTATGGTTATATATAAAAACAGTTACCTTAGATGCAAGTAGAACTAATTCAGCCACGGAAGTTAACTCTGAAATATCCTTCAAAATCAGATTAATACAATGGGCTGCACACGGGGACCAACAAAGCAATGGATATTTCTCACACAATAATCTGCCTGCAGCCTTGTAGTTAGCAGCATTGTCAGTAACAAAGTGAACAACATTCCTATAACCAACTATCTCAACAATCTCTCCAAACAAATTGCATAAGTTTTCTGCATTAGCCTCAACATCCGATGCATCAACAGATTTAATAAAAGAAATCCCTTTGGACAATATACCAAGAAATTAATGAGTGGTCTTTGTCTAACATCACGCCATCCATCACTCATTATTGTGCAACCTGTTTCTGACCATAACAGTCTTTGAGCTTCTACTATTAGTGTCACTGATTTCTTAGCATCTTTTAATAAACTCACTCTCATTGCATGATAAGAAGGTCCTGTATACCCATGACCCATGGAAGATACTTTGCTCATTGCAATCGGAAACAGAGGTGAATTAACAGCATTCATTGGTATACATGCATGATAGAACCACATAGCCACAGCCAAATCTGTATCATGTAATCTTTCTTTACTTTGCCATGCTGATTTTATTGAAGGTTGAGAAGAATCATTTATGCCTCGCTCAAAATAAGATTGTAAGTTCTCAGAAGTGGAAGCTTTTCTTTTAGCTCGTGCACTTTGTGGTTTATACTTAGGTGTTTCTTCATCTTTTCCCTGTGAACTTTCTTCATAAGCACTTCTCATTTGAAGCTTGACATCCGCAGGAACCTTTAAACAAGCAGCAATATTTCCTTTTACTCCACCAAGATGTTGTTTCATTCTATTAATTCCCCCTCCACGAACAGGTTTATCACAAAAACTACAAAGTAAAAACTTTTTCCCTAATGCATCATGAGCTTCAGTTGCATATCTCCATGCACTATCCGTTTTCAAACGAAGACTTGAATGAACACTCGATTGTGTTTCATTTTGTGAGGCCGGTGGCGTTGGTGAAGTCGAATCCATGTATGACAGCAGGTAAAAACTACCTAACATAAAATTTGAATAAATACAAACATCATGAACACGTTTCCATCATTATAAGCAAGATTAATTACAAGGAAAACATGATTCAATCAAAGTGAACCGAAGTGAACAACCAACAGATCATAAATCGAAGGGGTTACAACCAGATCATAAACACGTGAACCAACAGATCATAAATCGAAGGGGTTACAACCAGATCATAAACACGTGAACCAACAGATCATAAATCGAAGTGATACAACTAATCAACTAACCAAGTGAACCAACTAATCAACTAACCAAGTGAACCAACAAGTGAACCAACTAATCAACTAACCAAGTGAACCAACAAGCGAAGGGGTTACTTGCGAAGGTCGATTGCAGGGTCGATTGCAGGGGTCGTCGCTCGATTGCAGGGGTCGCTCGATTGCAGGGGTCGTTCGATTGCAGGGGTCGTCGCTCGATTGCAGCCTTGCAGGGGTCGCTCGACCGATTTAGGGGTTGGACTGTTGGGAGTGAGTGGACTGATTTATGCTTTTATAGGTGGCAAAATGGGCAAAAAAAAAGCACCGGTCGAACCGTAAAAACGGTCCAACCCGGTCCAACCGATGGTTCGGATTAAACCGGCCGGTTCACGGTAAAGAAAACGATTCATAGTGGTTCGGATCGTCTAGGGGGCCGATTGGCGGTCCGACCGGTTGGACCGGCCGGTCCGATCCGACCCAAAAAACATTGATAGCAAGAGTGCTTCGTCTGAAAAGAGATCAGGGAGATGAGGTTGAGCTTTCTGAAGATCAAGTCTTGGAGGGATTCAGAAGCATGGGGTATGAGGGACCATCTTTTGGGTCAAAGAAAGAGATAAAGAAATCCATGCTGTCAAAAGAATGGAGATACATTGCTCATATCTTCATCATGTGCTTAGATGATCGGAAAGGTGGATCAGACGGTCTTAACCTTAGATGGGCCAAAGCAATGTTGATATCTTGCAGAGGGCAAAAGGCAAATATAGCAAGACTGATCTTTGAGTGCATATGTGACAACATAATGGCACTAAAGAAAGAGAAATGGCTTTTGTATCCAGATTTGTTCAGATGTTAATTGATGATTTGGTTCCAAACATCCCCAAGCACGGAGAAATCAAAAGACTAACCCCGATGAGCTCTAGAATATTTGCAGACTGTTCCTCTGCAAGGCATGATTTCAGTGGGAAAATCACCTACTTATGGGAAAATATGTATTCTGCTGAGAGATGGGAATACATAAAGAAGGTGATAGAAGCAGAGAAAAAGAGATCTGCAGAGAACAGGGAAAAACAAGAAGAAGTAATTAAAAAGAGAAAAAGATATGCCAAAGAGAAAGAGTATGACTTTGAGGATGAAATTGATCAGGCAATGCATGAAATGCGAGTTGAGAAGGAGATAAGAACTAAGAAGAGGCCCGAAGAAAGTAGTCACACTGAAGCATCAGAGAGGAGAACGAAACACAAACATCAGGCCTTCACAGAAAATCCTCCAAGAAAAGATGCAAGATCTGAGCTTGACCAAGATGTGATTAGAAATGTCAGTGCTTCTGTGGCAAATGAGCTGAGTATGATGAAAACCAATTGATAAATCAAGAGTTGAGGGAGAAATCGAAGGATGATTTGATTGAAGGTTTGACAAAGATGGTGCTTGATCAACAAGATCTGATCAAGACACTGTTCAAGGAAGTGAACTCTCTGAAAGAAGCGGCTGGCCTGCCAGATGTTAGATCTGAACAGGAACTACATGACCTCACCGATACCTCAAAATACACATTTCTGAAGGTGGGGAGATTCTCTGTGGCAGGAGAGGGCCCAAGCTCAGCAGCTGGTACTAGTAACGCTGCAGGATCAAGTGGAGAGAAAGACAAAATGATGAACCTGTTGATGCTGAAGGAGAACAGGGTGAGGATGATGATGTGGAGGTTGTGAATGAAGATTTTGATGATTTGGGACTTGATACTGAGAAGGATTTAACAGGTGAGGAGGTTGTGGGAGAGAAACAACGGTTGGAGAAAGGAAAACAAGCTGAGATAAAGTTAGTAGATGAAGAGGAGGAAGTTGAGGAGCAGTTGATAGATTACAGCTCAGAACCGGAATTTTATGAGGTGGATGAACGTCCAGTGACCTATGTGACTGATACTGGGTCAGCTGAAACTGGAGCGGTGGAGTTAGATCAATCTGAGTGGTTCGTTAGAGAGAAGGAGGCTGAAGAAATAACTCCACTGTTCCAGAACATAAAAACCCCACCAGAAAAGAGAGCGATAAGAAGATTTTCAGCTGGAAATACAACTCTGAGCTGAAATTGTTTATGATCAAGAGAAGGGGAGGGGGAATATCTTACGTTCACAAAAGAAAAGCCTTTAAAACCCTCCCAAGATGGGATTTGAGAAGGTTGGCTGAGATTCCTTTGATTGGAGCAGAACAGAGTGAACGAGCCAAGCAGTTGGAGATGGAAATTAAAAGGGGTTTAACTGATAACTTCCAAGCTTTTGGTTTCATGAAAATGGAGAGAAAGAGGTCGAAAAAGGAGGTTGACTGGGTGACCGGAAAAGGAAAGATTGTACTCAAACTAAAACCGGCTAAGACTGTGGAACGTATTAGGATACCTGATCCTCTTCCCCCGAGACTGCAAGCATTTGAAAAATGGTTCTATGATAACAACACTGGGGAAGCAGTGATTAGAGTAAAAGGGGGAGCTGAGATTAGATTGTTTGATCCGATGGAGGTATTTTCTTTCTGTGATGAAGACTTAGTGATTCTGTGTGAGAATCACATAAAAGTTGGTGCTGGAGCTGATACATTGAAAGAAGCAAGCCTCTTCATGAGAGTAGCCAACAAGGCTAGGGGATTAAGAGCTGAAGTCCGGGAGCTGGCTAGAAAAATAGTTCAAGCGGACGAAACAAGAATGGACGTGGATGATCTGATGAGGCAGATGGACAGCTCGATTAAAAAGAGATTTACTGGTGAGGCAAGTGGATCTGGAGCTCATACTGAGGATCAAAGCATGCAAGATAAAGAGAAGGTTGTAGTTGAGGACTCACCAGTTCCAGACATAAGTGAGGCTGGGTTTGCTAAGAACTTTATTGTTGATATTGAGTCTGATGAGGCAGAATCTGAAGATGTTACAAATCCATTGGCCGGGATTGAGTTAAGGGCAGGAGCTTTCTTGGAGAACTTTGAAGCCGAAGTTGATTTGGATGGAGCTGATTAAGAAGACCCCTCTAGGCGAGGTCCAACCTAGGGGGAGTATTGATGATATAGATAGGTTGGACTCACCTAGTTTAGTTTAGTTTCTTTCATTTTGGATGTAATAGGACAAATGTTAGATAACCTTGACTTATGTAAGTTATAGTTTAGTTTTGCTCTGACCCAGCGAAACTACTAGCGAATCTACAGATTCGCTAGTAGTCAGCTGAAGAAAGTCGCTCGGCGAAACTGTTGCTCACCGGGTGAACTTACCAGTTGGTCAGGGTAGATTCGCTGTAGCGAATCTACCAGCGAATTTGCGTCTGGTTATATATATGCATTTGATGTATCTTTGGCAGCAAGTTTTGCCATACCTAATTGAGAAATACTTTTGCATTACTGTGTCATAGCTCGTTTTAGGCTGGAATTATGTGTGTTTTGTTATCTTTGAGCCTTGTTTATTGATATTGATTGAGTTTGGATCATATGGCTACATATTGAAACTCTTTTCTTCATTTTTGCACTGTTTGATTCTGTATTCTTGAGATATTATTGTGATTATCATCTCAATAGCACGTAAATCGATCACCAATGGACCAACAATTACATATGGTTACTATGAAAATCCTTCTCTGTATACTGGACTATAAACAAGCAGGGATCTTTTGGATAGTACTATCGGGGAGTGACTTACCCCCACAAAGGTTTGGACATGTGGTCCTTACCAAGATGCATAAAGATCTTATTGTCATTCGGGATGACTTGTTCTGGTGTGAGAAGGCAGATGTGCACTATATAAAGTTTGCCATTATAGTTCCATTTACAACCCATATGAGGATAAATGTAAAGGAGGATTTGCTCCCTCTGATTTGGAATTATTATAAATAACATAATATACACATGAAAAGGATATTAACCTATGATACATGGACAAATCCTATGTGAGGAACTTGTTGGGCTTGTACGTAGTGGGTATGTGGGATAGCGGGTTCACCTTATTAAAAGGGTTCCGACAGGCTATTCATATACCGGTGAGTAAATTAAACTCACACTTTTGCAGTAAATCCTAATTGATGATAATTGATGATTTATCATTATGTTTTACTTACCTATGAACTCACCAACCCTGTGTTGACACTTGATTTACATGTATTCTCAGGTATCTACTAGGAGCTTATGGACATGCACGTAGGATCATATAAGAGCTCAAGATACCTATTGATTATTATCTGAAATATGATTAAGACATGTTGTCATGAAACAATCTATATTTATTTTCGCTACGCATAATATTACTCTGAACATTATTGTAATGATTATCTAATATCCATCATATAGATAATTGCATCTCATGTGTAACTACTGTGTTCGATCCTGTTTGCTCACCCCTCCGTGATAAATTCCAGACCCGGAATTTGAGGGTGTGACAGATTGATGCGTTCGTATTATGTTCATGTTTTAAGTTAGTAATTATGTGTTTTTAACTTAAATTTTCTATCGAACGTATTTACTTTGTGCTATGTTTGTTCTGAAGGTTATGGAAGCTTAATGAAGATAAGCAAGTGTTTAATGAAGATTGGTTTGCACGTAGACGGATAAAGATCAAGAAACAAAGAAAATGATGAAAGCTGGAAAAGGTAGTAACTTACGTCCTTTTTGGACGTAGGTTACGACCTTTTGGATGATTGTTGTCAAAAGGACGTTTCAAAGGACGCAAGCCAGAAGATAAGTTAGTTTTAGGTCATAGAGGACGTAGCTTACGACCTTATGGTCGTAAGTTACGTCGTTTTGGATTTTTCTAGTTTTAGTTTGGATTTTGGAGGGTATAAAAGGATTTTATGATTCTTTTGTAACCCTAACTTATTCTGCAGCCCCAGAGACGAAGATTGGCGATTTTGGAGCAATTCCTTCCCTCTATAACACCATTTCACATCACGTTATACAATTAAAAACATCAATTGAAGATCCAATCATGAAGATGCGCGGCTAATCAGTTGAGTTCATTCCCGGGTCGAAGATTGTGAGTTTAGGTTTAACTTTCTTGTTTGATTTGATTGGAAAATTTATTATTAATTGATCTTGATTCAAATTGATTGTTAGTATTGTTTCAGACTTATGAATGTTAAGATTTTCTTGCATCATTAACTTTATAAAAGGTTTACTTCTATGAAGTCAATTTGTGTTAAAGTTTGCTAGTTGTTCTTGATTGATAAAACATACAGTTGTTCAATATAGCAAAGGTTTCTTGCACCATTTTCATATGTGACATTTGTTGATGTCTAAGGTCAAGATTCACACAACCAAACTTGTTCTATCAAATGCTCTTATTGAATATTAAATCTTTCAAACAGTTAACCTAATACTTGTCATTCGGAAACCTAGGTGTGAATTCTCTTTTAATTCATTGTTAACAACATTCCAATTACTTTCTTGTCACATTTTCATTATTATTAGTTTTAGTAATCACTTCAAACGATTTACAGCCAAGAGGCAATAGTCTAAGTAAGTTAATTAATTATTTTTCTTAAAATTAAACTACATAACACCAACCACTAATTCCACGAGGATCGATAACCCTTACTTATCCTAACTAAGTTAAGGTGAATAGGATACACGAATTAACATCTTATTTGATCGACGCTTCGACATCGATCAAATTTTGGCGCCGTTGTCGGGGAATAAGTGCGCTTGGTGTCAATTTAGTTCGATTTTTGTTTATTTCTTTTATTTCTGTGTTACGCGGGTTGTGTTTTTGTGTGCCGGTGACAGGTTGCATGCATACTCGTCATTCGGGTAAAAAATCACCGCTTTTGTTTGATCCAGAGATAGAGAAGTCTGCGAGGGAGAACCGTCTTCTTCAACGAATCAGCCTTGTGAAGCCGATTTCACAGGACATCCAAAAAGAAGTTTCGAGTTCGAGTTCTAGGTCATCCGAATCTCTCAAGATGAACAACCAACAACCACCCCAAAATCCACCACCACCACCTCAAAACCAAGATCAAAATCAAAACCAAGATCAAAACCAAAACCAAGGTCAAAACCAAAACTAAGGTCAAAACCAAAACTAAGGTCCCCAATATGAAGTCGACGATCTCGGCTTCCAACATCCAATACCTCCACCACAAAACCAAAACTGCTTCCAAATACCAAACCAAGATGAAGATGAACCTTAATTTCAAGCTGTCAACAGAGGTCCTCAAAACCAGAACCAAAATCCTCAAAGGCAACAACCTCCAATCAATCAAAACTTCAACTATCAATAATTTCAAAATCGATACAACCATGAGGATAATTATAATGATGCGGAAAGCTTGTCAAACTTTTCATCAAGGGATAACAACTATGGAAGCAACTATGATCGTGAAGAGGATTATGATTATCAAGGGGAAGATAATTATAATGATTGGAATATGAATGAGGGAATTCAGTAGAGGAAATGGTCATCAAATTAACAACAGGGAATTTAATCAGAACCGAAGGGGGCCACCACTGAGAGGTGGACAATTGAGCATCAATGGTCAGAATAATCAAAGAAACCCACGAGATCAAAATAGAGGGGTTGAAAGTCATTTTAGGTCGGCAATCTTTGAGAACCCCAACCCGGTTGCTCCACCAAGAGGAAGGGGAAGGGCATTTGATATAAGACCCCAGTACCTCATAATCCTTCCTAAATTCACAGGGTCAGCTGTTGATGAACCATACACCCCTTTATCTGAGTTTGAAGCTATTTGCAGCATAATCGGGGGTCACCACTTTACTCAAGATGAGGTGAAACTGAGGTTATTCTAGTTTTCTTTGACAGGAAGAGCTAAACAATGGTTCTTTTCCTTGTCTAACAATAGCATCTACACTTGGGAGGACATGCAACAAACTTTTCTGGATGAATATTACCCAATGAGCAAAACTAGTGAAGCAAGAGATGCTATTCGTTCATTCCAACAACAAGTAGGTGAAGAGTTACTTGAGGCATGGAAAAGATTTAATGAGTTGGTTAGAATGTGTCCACACCATGGCATTGATCGATGAGAGTTGATTAAATCCTTCTTATCCAGTTTAGCAAGTGACGAAATGAAGTACACTCATTCAACTAGTAGAGGTACTTTCCTTACAAATGACATAGATTATGAGTGGGATTTTCTGGAAAAGCTTAGTAGAGATTCAAAGGCACAAGCAGCTGCTAGTAGGAAGGTTAAACCTGCTTCCTCAAAGTCATTTGTTGATCATGAAACAAAGGAAAGACTGGCATCTTTGGAAAGACAAATTGCTAAGATGGGTCGTTTAAGTGGTAAGGATGTGAATGCAGTAGGGTATGCAGTGTGTGAAACTTGTTAAGAGATCGGGCACGACAGTAGAAACTGCCAAGCAAATTTAGGGGGCAGTGCAGAAGAGGTTAATCAAATATATGGAAATAAAAAGCAATATGATATGAATTCAAACACATATCATCCAGGTTTGAGAAATCATCCTAATTTTTCTTATTCTAACCCTTCCAAACCAGTTAAATCCTAATTTTCAGGTACCCAACCAGGGAGGACAATCATCACAAAACCGTCAACAAAGTAACTACAACCAAGGTGGTTACCAAAGGAATGTTTATGGACAAGGTGGGCAACAAGGACAACAAAGAACTAATCAGAACTATCACCAACAACAAAATCAAGGAGCTTAACAAAGTGGGACTCCAAGTATAGAAACCTTGAGTGGTCAAATGGCTGAAATGATGAACATGTTCAAGCAACAAGCTGAAATGAGTGGAAAGAGTTATGATGCATTAAACAAGCAGGTAGGCCAGTTAGCTAGTGAGGTAGCTGAAATGAAGAAGAAAGGATTAAGCGTCAACTTCCAAGTGATACAGAAGTCAATCCAAAGCATCAGAACTCCAATCCAAAGAATGTGAGAAATGTGGATATAAATCAGGTAAGTCATCTTCGTAGTGGTAAGCCTTATCAAAAAGAGTTTGAACAACAAACACCGCCACCATCCGATGAGGAAGTGGTGGTGGAAGTTGATGATGTTGAGAATGAGGATGAGGTGGAACCTGAAGTAACTAAGAAACCAAATGCAATTGTTTTTGAAAAATTTGTTAAGAAGAAGATTTCAAATAATGATGATTCTACCAAAACTGAGGTGAAGGGCAATGACCAAAAAGTTGCCCCATATCCAACAGCTTTGTTAGAACCATCCAAAGCGAAAGTGTTAAACAAAAGAGGCCCACAACATGAAGAAATGTGGGACATTTTTAAACAAGTAAAAATTAATTTACCTCTTTTGGATGCAATCAAACAGGTTCCATTTTATGCTAAGTATCTGAAAGATTTGTGCACTCAGAAAAGAAGTAATAAATTTCCTAAGAAACTGGATTTGGATGAGAATGTGAGTGCCATCTTATCAGGTGCTTTACCACCTAAGTTACAAGATCCAGGTGCGCCTATTATACCCATTCAAGTAGGAGATTTCAAAATGAGTAGGGCACTTTTGGATCTTGGAGCTAGTGTGAGTATACTTCCGGGTAGCTTGTACGACCAATATGATTTTGGTCCACTGCGTAGGGCTGAAACCACTGTGGTTTTAGCCGATCAAACCCTTAAGCTACCTCGAGGAATACTAACGGATGTCATTGTGAAGGTGGAAGATTTTTACTTTCCAGTGGATTTCTTGGTTTTAGACTATGTTTCCAATGATAAACATAGAGAACCAAATGTCATATTGGGTCGTCCCTTTTTAGCAACTTCAAATTCTCAAACTAATTATCGAGATGGGACGGTTGTTATGACATTTGGTAATCGGAAACTTAAGCTAAATGCTTTTGGAAATATGACTGACTCTCTGGTCAATGATGAATGTTTCATGGATGACATCATTGATGGGTGTATCCCTCTTCATGTTCCATCATTAATTGAGGGGAACACCACAGAGACGGGTTTTGTGTATGACAGGTTAGGTGCTGAGATAGCCCAAGATATGGAGTTGGAAGATAAAAAAGTGGAAGTGATGGCAGTTAGAGATGGTAGACCACCATGGACCATTCAGGTGGAGAAGTTATCCAGGCAAATCGACTCCAATTTGAAGCCATCACTTGAGGAGCCAACTAAAGTGGAGTTGAAGGAGTTACCCTCACATCTGAAATACTTATTTTTAGGTGACAACAACACATTGCCAGTGATCATTGCTTCCAATTTGGATGAAAGTCAAGAGAAAGAGTTGTTGGATGTTCTGAAAGCCAACAAAGCTGCTATTGGATGGACAATAGCCGATTTACGAGGTATTAGCCCTTCTGTTGTAATGCATAAGATTATTATTGACCCAAATGTTTCAGCATTAAGAGATACACAGAGGAGGTTGAACCCCAACATGAGGGAAGTGGTGAAGAAAGAAGTCCTGAAGTGGTTAGATGCGGGTGTTATCTACCCAATTTCTAACAGTACTTGGGTGAGCCCAACACAGACAGTACCTAAGAAAGGGGGTATCCAGGTAACCATTAGTGAAAATGGTGAACAAATCGCCACTCGCCCGGTAACCGGGTGGCGAGTTTGTATTGACTACAGAAAGTTGAACGCTGCAACTTCCAAAGACCATTTTCCTTTGCCTTTTATTGATAAGATAGTGGAGAAGCTTGCAGGTCAGAAATATTATTGTTTTTAGACGGGTATTCAGGTTATAATCAGATTGCTATACATCCCGATGACCAACAAAAGACCATGTTTACCTGCCCATATGGTACCTTCGCATTTAGGCGAATGCCATTCGGGCTGTGTAATGCCCCAGCCACCTTTCAGAGATGCATGATGAATATCTTTTCAGATATGGTTGGGGATTCCCTTGAAATCTTTATGGATGATTTTTTATATTTTTGGTACATCTTTTGAAACATGTTTGGAGCAATTAAAACGAGTTTTAGAAAGATGTGTTGAATCCAGCTTAGTCTTAAGTTGGGAAAAAAGTCATTTTATGGTCCAACAGGGAGTTGTCTTAGGTCATGTGATTTCTGAACGTGGGATTAAAGTAGACAAAGCAAAAATTAAAGCAATCTCAGCACTACTTCCTCCCACGAGTGTCAAAGGTGTCCGTTCATTTCTTGGACATGCCGGCTTTTATCGTAGATTCATTAAGAATTTTAGTGTCATTACTAAACCTTTGTGTAATCTACTTTTAAAGGATGTCAAATTTGATTTTGATGTCGATTGTTTAAAAGCTTTCAATATTTTTAAAGATAAATTGGTTGAAGCCCTTATTTTGCGATCACCCGATTGGTCACTACCATTTGAGATCATGTGTGACGCGAGTGATTATGCAGTTGGGGCTGTTTTGGGGCAAAGGGTGGATAAAAAGCCGATAGCCATTTACTATGCAAGTAAAAGTCTTTCTGATGCTCAACTTAATTACACCACAACAGAAAAAGAGTTACTTGCAGTAGTCTATGCTTTAGATAAGTTTAGATCATATATATAGGGTAGCAAAGTCATTATTTATTCTGACCACAGTTCTATGAGGTACCTCATGGAGAAAAAGGATGCTAAACCACGTTTGATAAGATGGATCTTGCTCTTGCAAGAATTTGATTTGGAGATTCGTGATAAGAAAGGAAGTGAAAACGTTGTTACGGATCATTTGTCAAGGATCAATATAGTAACGGATGATCCGACTGTGGACATCAACGAAAATTTTCCTGATGAGTACTTGCTTTCAATTTCTACTTTACCTTGGTTTGCTGACATAGTGAATTATTTGGCAACAGGTGATATGCCAGGGCATTGGACAAAGATGAAGAAGAAACATTTCTTATCTCGAGTGAAACATTATGTATGGGATGACCCGGATTTATTTAAAATAGGGGCAGATCAAATGCTTAGAAGATGCATTCCAGATGAGGAGGTCAAGGATGTGTTGTTGCATGTGCATGCGTCTGCATGTGGGGGTCATTTTAGTGGCCAGAAAACAGGCCACAAAGTGTTGTCAAGTGGCCTATTTTTGCCAACTTTGTTTAAAGATGCTTTTGAGTTTGCTAAAAATTGCAAGAATTGCCAACAATTAGGGAGTATATCAAGGAGGGATGAGATGCCTATGCAGCCAATTCTCGTTGTGGACATCTTTGATGTTTGGGGAATTGACTTTATGGGTCCATTCCCAAATTCTTATGGCAACTTGTACATTTTGGTGGCCGTTGATTATGTGTCTAAATGGGTTGAGGCAATAGCCACCAAAACAAACGACCATACCGTGGTTTGCAATTTTGTTCAAACTAACATTTTCTCAAGGTTCGGGATTCCTCAGGTCATCATAAGTGATGGGGGATCCCATTTCAAAAACTTCAAGTTTGGAAAGTTCTTAAACTGTATGGTGTGGACCATAGAATTGCTACTCCCTATCATCCACAAACTAGTGGGCAAGTGGAAGTGTCGAATAGGCAACTTAAAGAAATTTTGCAAAAGACCGTACGGGCAGATCGAAAAGATTGGTCAACAAAGTTAAATGATGCTTTGTGGGCTTATCGTACGGCTTACAAAACTCCTATTGGCACTACTCCTTACCGACTAGTTTATGGAAAAGATTGTCATCTACCAGTTGAACTTGTCCACCGAGCATTGTGGGCAGTTAAAAATGTGAATATGAATTATGATGATGTAGGAAAGGAAAGAAAGTGGAAGCTATGTGAACTTGAAGAGTTAATGGAAGAAGCATATGAATGTGCATCCAAGCATAAAGCAAAAATGAAAAAAGCACATGATGCAAAGATCCGAATGAAGGAGTTTCAAGTAGGACAAAAGGTATGGTTATATAATTCTAGATTGAAGTTCTTTCCCGGTAAGTTAAGGAGTAAATGGACGGACACATATTTAATAAAAAGAGTGGGGGACTATGGAGAGGTCGAGATTGAGGACTTTGATGATCACTTAAGACAAGTTGTGAATGGACATCGTCTGAAGTTGTTTATGGAGACGAATGAGGAGGATAAGGTGCTACAAGCATCAGAGACGATGGTGAGCACCTTGGTCTATAATTACAAGTGACAAACGAGATAATGTCTGGCTGAGGACAATAAACTTAGCGCTACCCGGGAGGAAACCTGGTCATTTGTGTATGTTTTGTTTTTATTTATTTTATTTTATTTTATTTTATTTTGTGTGTTTCGTGTGTTTGTTTAGTTATTGTGCAGGTTCCAACCACCCATGGAAGCACCCAAGTGTGGGGAAGTCGTGTGGATTTCCGGGTAAGTGTATGCGCGATTGAGGGCAACGCGTGTTTAATTGAGGGGGTGGGTGTCGAGTGAGTCTCATTTATTCCAAACCAAAAAGATAATTTTCTTTTCTTTAGTTTTTAGTTTTTATTTTAGGTTTAGTATAGATTAATAGCCAATGTTTTCAAAAAAAAAACTTTTGAGTAAGAGTTTTATAAAAATGCCCCTTATAGCGCGCAAATGTGCGCGAAAGCTGGAATTTTCAATGTAAATCAAAACCTGTTAAAGTAACTTGTGCATAAGTAGAGGTTTTTATTCATGGCTAGTTCACTAAAAGAAGATTATGAATTGGTAGGATTGTCTAGCCGGGGGTAACAAGATAGACAGTGGACTTTATGCATGCTTTCATGTCGGCAACCTTTTCCCTTCAATTTTAGTGTGAGAATCTGAGCCTTTGTTTTGAGCATTAGAACATATTTAGGATTGAGTGCTCACTTTCTTCTCTTGTGTGATACCATAATGTTGCATTCATTCTAGAACTTGCATATAAATGCATTGTGAGATCAGGCAAACTGTACACAAATATGATTAAGGCATTAGGATTTACCATGTTCTGTGTAGCCTTTTCTGTGTTTTTATCTCCTACCCTTAAATCTCCCCTAGTTGCCCATCTGAGCCCCAACCTTTCGTTTGTTTTAACCCACTTCAACCTCGTAGCCTTTGAAGCCTTTTTGTTGTTCTTGACCCATGTGATGGAATCTATTAAGTAGTGTTTAACTTTGCTTTAGTATTGTTGGAATATTTCAAGTGTTTAGAATCTATTGTTACAAAAAAAAGAGTAGTAGCAATTCAAGTGATTATTCTATTGCGTAAAAGAAAGAGAGAAAGAGAAAATGTGAATAAATGATCATTGATCATTGTGGTAGTTAGTTCAGTATGTGGTGAATATGGGTCAATTTTGCCCAAATTCAGTGTTTAGTATTAGTTCAGTGTTTAATGAGTTTTAACATTCTTATTATGATTTCATCACCTTAGCCACTTTAAATGCCCTTTCCGCACCCGAACCCCAACCTAACGCTACAACCCTTAAAAGACCTTATGATTTATGTACATATTTGTGTAAGTTGGTGGAGCTTTGATTTTTATGCAAGCTTATGGTAATGATGTTTCATTTATGGTTTGAGTGTTAGGATTTTAAACTAGTACATCTTTTACTAGTCCAGAAAAAGCCGAGAGGAGAGTTTATTGTGAGGGGTGTGAAAGCATGTGTAGGGAATATTGGACAGCTTGTTAGGCCCGGGTAGATAATTCTTGATTCGTGGTTTAACAATTTTGCTTGCAAAGTTGTGGTGCATTAAATAACATAAACAGTGAGCTGGGTATGACTTTGAACCTTAGCTAGTACTTGTTAAGAAAATGGGGATTGTTTTTGTTTAAGGATGGTGATTGTGTTACAAGTGAGTTTGCTTGGGGGCAAGCAAATGGTAAGTGTGGGGATGTGATGCGTTCGTATTATGTTCATGTTTTAAGTTAGTAATTCTGTGTTTTTAACTTAATTATTCTATCGAACGCATTTACTTTGTGCTATGTTTGTTCTGAAGGTTATGGAAGCTTAAATGAAGATAATCAAGTGTTTAATGAAGATTGGTTTGCACGTAGACGGATAAAGATCAAGAAACGAAGAAAATGATGAAAGCTGGAAAAGGTAGTAACTTACGTCCTTTTTGGACGTAGGTTACGACCTTTTGGATGATTGTTGTCAAAAGGACGTTTCAAAGGACGCAAGCCAGAAGATAAGTTAGTTTTTGTAAGGCCCCGTTCCCGGGCACCTCACAGTTGGTCATTCACAGCATAAAACATTGCATATTATAAATTTAAGCAGCGGAATTAATTTAACAAAACCATTCATTTCATTATAAACACTGTTGTTAAGCAATACATTGTAGTTCATGAGTCACAAAATGATTAGTTAAATGAATTACAAAACAACAGTATTGTCAAAACATAAATGGATGTCAGTCTTGCCCCGCCGAGTAGCCATCCCCGCGTGCCATCCTCAGCAACGTTTTACCTGCCAACTGGAAAATACATAAAGTCAGCGTTGCTGAGTGAGTTCTAGTTTTTATAAATAAAATACTTTACTTTCCATTTCAAACCGTTCATTTCTTTCGTAGGCGATCACATATCGTACGTACACATAGGTAATATTATTATTATCTTCATCATCGTTCAATTCCTACTTTTACCATTATTCTTCCGGTCTTTTGCAACACAGAGTCGCTCACCTATTAGCAATCTCAAGGATTGCAAGACTTTCGGTCTTTTACAACACAGAGTTGCTCACCCATTAGCAATCTCAAGGATTGCAAGATTTTCGGCCTTTTGCAACACAGAGTTGCTCACCCATTAGCAATCTCAAGGATTGCAAGTCTTTCAGTCTTTTGCAACACAGAGTTGCTCACCCATTGTCAATCTCAAAGACTGACCCTGTGTGCATCCTTCGGGTAGCTAACCCGCATCACAGTTGAGCTAACGACAACATGGCCGTGCACCTCTTTACATTTGCTTGCAAGACTTTCGTTAATTCGTTTACGTTCCACTTTTCTTTATCATTAATCTTTCACTTTATTAATGATAATAATTTCCTTTCTTGATCATGATCATGCCACGTAGAGTCACACAATAATAATATCCATAATATTATTAATAATTATGATAGCAATAATAATAACCCTAATGATAATAATAATAATAATAATAATAATAATAATAATAATAATAATAATATAATAATAATAATAATAATAATGGTCATCATGGCAATCAAGCATAATCATATGCATTAATTAATCCCTGGTCAACATCTGACCAAAACCCTAAATGCACAGACTCCTATGAAAATTCTGCAATAAATTCTAAGTGTTGGGTGCATGAGGACTATTTGGGTGTATGAGCCCTGTCTGGGCGTATGAGCACTGTTGGGGCTCATCACCCCAATACTTAGGAGTTTTTAGCAAAAACCTAGGCACATGAGCTACTGTTCAGGCACATCATCATACACTTGGTTTTTCTAAGGAATTTCTAAGCGTAGGAGTACTGTTTAGGCATATTATCCTATACTTAGTTTTCTAAGTCATAATTTCAGGCACATGAGCACTGTTGGGGCACATCACTGTCCAGGCGCATGAGCCCTGTCTGGGCGCATGAGCACTGTTGGGGCACATCACCCCCAACACTTAGGCTCCTGGTCAAGATCCTGGGAGCATGAAGACTATTCAGGCTTATGAGCCTTATATAGGCGCATTATCATCCTGTTAACTATGTTTCTAAGTCGGTTTCAGTCCCAAACATCATATTACCCGGTTCTAAGCATACGCATACTATACTAAGCATGAATTTAATATAATCATAACATTATATTCGTCCAAAACATACCCCACCTACATACACATGCACATGAACATACGGGTAACATACCCAATCTCATAAAACATACATACATGTATTTTCCAGCCCCAAAATCGTATAAAACATGTAAAATGGGGTTCTAGAAACTCACCTTAGTTGTGTTCGAGTCCAAACCCTTCCCTTGAACTTCTCGGATGTTTTTAACACCTAAAACACACTAAAACACACAACCCGAACATGCAATAACACATATGAGCATATAACCGAGACTAGATCGGCCAAAAACAACTTAAAACACATAATCTTACCTTAAAACTTCGAATTCTTGTTTCTTCTAAAGTTCCCGAGAACTTCTGCTCTTTCTTCTTTCTCTCTCTAAATATCCGAATGAAAAAGTGTTTTGCAGATCAAAATGGGCGGCCATACCATCTTTTTCACCAACTTTATTACTTTTTGTCCATTTGACACTTTTGACCCCTTAACTTGGGGTTGACTTTCATTTCCATCCTTTTATTTCTCTTTTATCCTTTTATTTATTGCTTTAGAAATATCCGGGTGTTACAGTTTTGGGTCATAGAGGACGTAGCTTACGACCTTATGGTCGTAAGTTACGTCGTTTTGGAGTTTTCTAGTTTTAGTTTGGATTTTGGAGGGTATAAAAGGATTTTATGATTCTTTTGTAACCCTAACTTATTCTCCAGCCCCAGAGACGAAGATTGGCGATTTTGGAGCAATTCCTTCCCTCTCTAACACCATTTCACATCACGTTATGCAATTAAAAACATCAATTGAAGATCCAATCATGAAGATGAGCGGCTAATCAGTTGAGTTCATTCCCGGGTCGAAGATTGTGAGTTTAGGTTTAACTTTCTTGTTTGATTTGATTGGAACATTTATTATTAATTGATCTTGATTCAAATTGATTGTTAGTATTATTTCAGACTTATGAATGTTAAGATTTTCTTGCATCATTAACTTTATAAAAGGTTTACTTCTATGAAGTCAATTTGTGTTAAAGTTTGTTAGTTGTTCTTGATTGATAAAACATACAGTTGTTTAATATAGCAAAGGTTTCTTGCACCATTTGCATGTGTGACATTTGTTGATGTCTAAGGTCCAGATTCACACAACCAAACTTGTTCTATCAAATGCGCTTATTGAATATTAAATCTTTCAAACAGTTAACCTAATACTTGTCATTCGGAAACCAGGGTGTGAATTCTCTTTTAATTAATTGTTAACAACATTCCAATTACTTTCTTGTCACATTTTCATTATTATTAGTTTTAGTAATCACTTCAAACAATTTACAGCCAAGAGGCAATAGTCTAAGTAAGTTAGTTAATTAATTATTTTTCTTAAAATTAAACTACATAACACCAACCACTAATTCCACGAGGATCGACAACCCCTACTTATCCTAACTAAGTTAAGGTGAATAGGATACACGAATTAACATCTTATTTGATCGACGCTTCGACATCGATCAGAGTTCAAGACATCAAGCATTCAATTAATCTCGGAATAACGGTAACATTAGGTTCAAATCATTGATTCTCTGAATAAATCCTCACTCGCCCCTTTCGATTCAACCTAAAAATTAACTATTCAAGTATTCAGCCTATGAGGCTGTGATTTATGAGTTACGACTTTTGATATTATGATTACGAAGGCTTGGAAAAGAAAGGGCGAAGGGCAGAACCTTTGATCTTATGAAGTTACTAACTTGTGATTAATGATTAGTCGATTAGAAGGCTTCGGTTGTGGATCGATTTGTGATTCTATGGATCTATTACTGATTTATAGAACCCTGAAGAAGGGTTGTCGCCTGTCGGTTGTGGATCGATTTGTAGAATCCTAGAAGAAGGGTTGTCGGTTACTCGGTTGTGGATCGATTTGTGATTCTGTGAATTGATTTGTGATTTTGTGCCTCTGTGGATCAATCAGGTAAGTTTTCTGGTTTTTATTTAAGTGGGTTTTTTATAAGTTTTTATTCTGTGGATTATTTTGTTTATGAATTGGTTAATTGTTTTTTACCTAAATTGGTTATTAGTTTTTCATTTTCTGATTAGTTATTTGATTATCATATTGCTTTAATAGTTGAATCTGATTAGTTTCATTACTTCATTAGTTCATTAACATTTCTTGAATCTTATTTAGTGTACCCTACATACTTAAACTAGCCAACTAGGAATTATAACTTGGTCTTTTAGAATTTATAACAATGTCAAACCGAATCTGTAAGTTTGAATGTGGTGCATCAAAAAGGATAAAAAGGCTAAACGAGAAGCTTTAAATAAATCACTAAAAGAATCAATGTTAAAATTCGTAACCACCACAACGTCTAATAATGATGAAAAGTTTGATGAAAATCTTAACGAACCTATGAATAATGATAAAAACTTTGAAAATCTCGATGAAATCCTTGATGAAACTTTGATAAACCTATATGAAAACTTTAAAAAATCTTGATGAAAACCTTGATGAACCTACAAATAATGATGAAAACCTTGATAAACCTACAAATAATGATGAAAACTTAGAGAATCTTGATGAAAACTTTAAAAATCTTGATGAAAACTTTAAAAATCTTGATGAAAACCTTCATGAGCCTACACACAGTGATGAACTTACAAATGAGAATCATACTAAAAAAACCTCTAAATTATGTTGATCCTAGTCAATGAAATAATATTAGTAATAACTTTAGAGATCTACTTGTAGAAAAAGGTCCGCTTAAACTTTTTAATCATAAATTTCCAAAAGATGAATTTTCAAGAAGCTTTAATAATTCTTTTTATATGCAAAAATTACCTAATGGAGAAAAATATAAAAGAAAATGTTGATTTATTCTATAGAACTTGATAGAGCACTTGTTTTTGTTGTAAGTTATTTAATATAAATTAATGTACAAGTAAGTTAGCAAACGAACGTAGTAACGATTGGAGAAATTTTTATTCGAAACTAAAAGAACATGAAAGGAGTAATATACATATTTTGAATATGAGAACATGGATGGATCTAAAGATAAGATTGGTGAAAAATAAGATAATTAATAAAAATATCCAAGATCAAATAAATAAAGATAAGGAGCATTGGAAAAATGTACTAAAAAGAATTATTGCCATTGTGAAGAAACTTGTTAAGAAAAATGAATCATTTCGTGGAAGTAAAGAAAAACTTTTTGAATAAAACAATGGTAATTTTTTGGGTGATATTGAGATGATCGCAGAATTTGATCCGGTAATGCAAGAACATGTTCGACGTATAAAAATAATGAAATTTATAATCATTACATTGGACACAATATGCAAATGAAATCAAAACAAAAATTATTAGTAAAATCAAGGAAGATAAATATTTGTCCCGATACAAGTCACAAAGAACAAATGTCCATTATCTTACGATGTTTAGATATGTCATCAATCCCAATACAAGTTAAAGTGTACTTATTTGAATTTTTAATAGTAAATGATACAACCGGTAAGCGTCTTTTTGATGTTATTATTGAAGAAATTAATAAGATAGGACTTGATTTAGATGAAATTAGAGGACAAGGTTATGATAATGAATCAAATATGAAAGGAAAACACAAAGGAGTGCAAAGACGATTATTTGATATTAACCCTAGAGTTTTTTTTCACACCATGTGGTTGTCATAGTTTAAATTTAGTAATTAGTGATATGGGTGGTTGTAGATATGCTAAGGATTTTTTTGGAATAACACACTGTATTTATTCAATGTTTTCATCATCCACTAAAAGATGGGATATATCACAAAATCATTTACCTAAGCTAACTCTAAAATCATTATCTCAGGAAAGTCGAATAGAAAGTGTTAAAGCAATTCGATTTCAAGCTCCACAATTAACAGAAGCTTTATTGGACTTATGTGATAAGATTGATGATGCTAAACTTCAAAGTGAGGTTAAGACCTTAATTATAAATGAGTTTGATAGTTTTGGATTTTTATTAGGAATGGTTATTTGGTATGACAGTTTATATACTATTAACATTGTTAGTAAAACCTTACAAGCAAAAGACATGTGTATCGATGATGTTATAAATCAATTAGATGGACTTATTTGTTTTTTTAAGAAGTATAGAGATGACGGATTTGAAAAAGCTATAATTGTAGCTGAAGAAATTGCTTTAGAGATGAACGTAGAACCTGTTTTTCGTGATAAACGTCTTATTCGTAGAAATTAAAAGTATGATGAAAATGTTGATAATGAAACTATAAAAACAACAATTGAAGGTTTAGAACCAATTACTTCTTATACATAGTAGATCAAGCTAGTTCTGCACTTAAAAGTAGATTTGATCAATTTAAAAAGTTCGAAACTATTTTTGGTTTTTTGTTTAGTATAAAAAAGTTAAAATCCGTCAATAAAGAAAGTTTAAAAAAATGTATTTTTCTTGAAAATACTTTAAAACATAATGATAATGTAGATGTTGGTGTGGATCTATTTCAAGAATTAAAAATGCTAAGAGAAATTATACACTTAGAATTTGACACAATGATTGATATGCTAAATTATATTAAAAATTTTAACTCTTTTCCAAATGCATTTATTGTCTACCTAGTTATTTTAACAATTCCAGTAACCGTTGCTTCTACGGAACGTAGCTTTTCAAATTAAAACTTATAACAAATTATTCACGGTCCACTATGTTACGAGAAAGATTAAACGGTTTAGCTCTTTTGTCGATTGAAAAAGAATTTTTAAAAGAATTTGATTACGAAGAATTCATTAAAGATTTTGCATCAAAAAAAACTAGAAAAATAAACTTAATCTAAATATAATTATACAAGCACTATAAATAACTTAAAAACAAAATTTTAACTCCGCCAATTGTAAACTTATTAGTTTATTATTGTCGGTCCCAAGCCCCGGATAAAAAAGGAGGGTTTATATCAATATTCTTTTGAACGCCTTATATTTTTTGTTCGCTTTGGGCTTCAAAAACGTTAAACCGACCCTGTTTGGGCTTTTGGGTTGTATGATCCGATTATGTTTGGGAGTGTCGAATGACAAACTTCTTGGAATCACAAAAAATGTTTCATGTTTGTCATGCTTGATCTTTCGACGGTTTCTTTCAACGCCTTTAAATATGTTTTTTTTACTTCAAGTGGTTTTTAAAGTTGTGATTGCATCTTTTTGAAAAAAATGTTTACATATTTGCAACGCGCTTTGTTTTGTCCGCTTGACGTTTCACACAAATTAAAAAGGGTTAAAAGCATATTTCTCCTCTAAACTCTTTAATGGCATATATACCCAAGCAAAAATTAAAAATGTATATATCCCCTTACAAAACCTCTTAATTAGCAAATATACTTATTTTCATCAAAAGTAGTTTATATAATGACTAATTTGCCCTTATTTTTACTAAAACTTTATAATTGGTAAATTTTCCCTTATCAACCTTACAAATGGCAAATGGTAAATTTTCCTTATCAACCTTACAAATGGCAAATTTTCCCTTGTAAACTTTCAGTGTTTTTGAGAATATTAAGCGTTTTTTATCTTTTATTAATAGAGTAAATTTTAATTTTACTCTTTGAGTTTTAACACGAGTAACAATTGTTTAATTTCAACCCAAAAAATTCAATATTTTGGATTGTTGAAATAACTGATTAAATTTTTGAACTAAAATTGAAATAACTTATTAAACATTTTGAGTTACATTGATATTTTTAATATAATAGAGGAACAAATGGTAATTTTTATCAAGACTTCGGGGAACAACAATGAATTTAACTCTTTTTTAATATATATTGTGATTGAACCCACTGTAAAAGCCATTGGTCTTAGACTCTTAGTCTTAAAGAGAAGGAAGCCAGCAATAAGAAGCCCATCATGGACCAAGGCACCTTCGACGTATCGTTCCACCGCCGCCTGAGTGTGGATAATGGAGACCATGATAGCAAAGATCAAAGCAGAGAGAGCAACATGTAGTGCATAATAGTCCAAAGTGACCAACGTATCCTACTAACATATGGTAAAAAAACCATGAAAAAATTGCTAGTTAACGACTATTTTTAGGAAAAAAAATACAATGGTCGAAACCGGTTTTGGACTCATTTTAGATGGGGTTGGATCTTGAACTGGTTTAGATCGAGTTGGACGCACAAGTGAAATTCCATAACGGTAGCGAATAGGTTGGTTGGAATCGGGTTTGGACCGAGTTGTCTAGAAACCAATTGTCTAGCATATGTTGTGTCAGATTACTTTGAGTATTGATTTTCTAACTCTTAGCTTCAGTTTGGAAACACTTTCTTTTGTTATGAAGCTCTATTCAAGGAGATTGCTAACTAATTAATTCATAATTACACATTGTGTGTTAAAGTTAATGGAAACCTCAGTTTTCACTACTTTTCCATTTCATTATATTTATTTGTTTCGTCTCATGCATAGTCTATTAGCATGTAACTAAACTGACGTTCCCAGCCGATCATTAAAACTTGTGGTTTCAACATTAAAGAATCTTATCTAATTTACAGGTGATTATGTGATGACTTTTCTAATTCAATAATTACAATATATTTTAGCAAAAAAATTAAAACAAGATACATTAATTATAACATTAGTGACTTGTTCATAAAAAGCCAACGCAAATAAAGGGGGAAAAAGTTACTAAAAGCCAAAATCCACGAATACTTTAGCAAGCATTAAGCATGTTAATTTATTAACATCAACAAAAGTCAAAATTGACATTCTTCTCCCACGATTGAACTCCCTTGGTTGGAAATTATGGTCATGACAAGTGGTGTCTGGTGACGACAAAAGAAGAGAGAAAAAGAGAGGCATGACGAGAAAGATAATCAAATATAATATAGAGCGTGGGATAGCATGCATCTAGCATTTTAGCAAAGAATAAGTTGAGTTTGTTATATATATGAAAGGACATTTTTGTTCTCATTTGTGTTACTTATGGAATTGTTAAATGGTAACTTTAAATGACATCAAAATAAAGAATTATTAGTGTTACACGTTTTAGAGATGATCAGGGTATCTATTAAATAAAAAGATTAAAACATTCCACAAGGCCAATCGATAATTTACTCCAGCGATAATATAACAACTGCTTTTTACAATAACTTTATTTATACAACACGTCTTTCTCATTTTAAGCCATCATTTTGTTAATTGTTTGAATAAGAAACAAAAAATGATTAAACATTTGAAGTTTTGCGTCAAGGAGGTTGTTAAGAATGAATATTGGTTCTAAGTAAGATTTTATTTTCAGTTAACTTGAAGTGTGAGGTAACAGTAAAGAAAAGTTACTAAACCATAATCAAGTTTCATACTCGTTAAATTAAGTCTAATCGGAAAAAAAGTTGATAACCAAAATCGTAACTATAATTCATATATGTTTCATTTGCTTCAATAAATTTTGTAAAATTTAAACATTTATAAAAATAATAGATAAGACAAAACAGCTAATGAAACTTAAAGTGAGTTTAAAGGGACAAAAAAACTTTGAATAATCATAAATAAAATATTAATAAACTTGATTATTATTGTTATCTGAAGTTGTTAAACTCATCACAAATTTTTATCACCAAACAAATTTAAATAAAAATAAAAATAAAAAAATATTTTTTTTTTAACGGCGAAAAATAGAAATATTCCTCTATTCGGAATTGAGGGGTTATGTAGTCACTTTAATTATATGTTTCTTGTTCCAATGTCTGTAGACAACAAGATTTTAAAGAGGAGATTTTTACTGTTTTTTGTTTCAAAGTGTTTGCTAGGTACGATAGGTGGAATTATTTCTTGGGCACCAAATAAGTGGAATTCTAACTTGTAAATCCCAATAGTATCGGATGAGTTTATTTAAAGGGACTTACTAAAGAGATGCCCAGATGTATATGTGGACGCCTTTTTTACGGGCCGTAAGGCCCTTCACGGGCCGTAATGACTGTCGGGCAATCAAATCAGTCATTAAAAAACGTAACGGCCCGTGAAGGTGTTCACGGTGTTACTTTTTCACGGCCCGTTAAGCGTTTCACGGCCCGTTAGCCCTTTGACTTACGGCCCGTGAACAGCTTTACGGGTCCTATTTTCACCTTTAATAATTTAACGAGATATATTATTCCTCGTTTTTCGTGTAATTTTATATTTATTACGTTATTTGATATGACGTAATATTCCTCGATAGTCATGTAATTTTGTATTTGTTACGTTATTTGATATGACGTAATATTACTCGATAGTCGCGTTAATTATGTGACGGGATGCAATATTCCATGTGAACTACTATATAAACGTTAGTTTATAAATTCATTTCATAATTCAAATTTTTACGATAAGTTTGAAATAATATTTAACGTTACGATGTCTTTCTGGGATAGCAACTATTTATTCGGTTCGAAATCTAACTATTACCCTGAAGAGGGTTACGGTTATTATGATGAGGGTGCTTCAAACTATTTAGGACAGTCCGCGTCCAATTACGGCGGGAATGACGGCGGCGATGACGGGGGTGATAACGGTGGCGATAGCAGCGGTGATAATGACGGTTCTGGTTCCGGTAAAAGAGGTTTATACGACACGAATCAGGTTATAAGATATATCATATTTAATTTTACTTTCATTTAGTAACAACTAAGGGGCTGTTTGGTTAGATCTGAATCATTAAGTGCTGAATGGTTAAGAGGTCTGAATGGTTAAGAGGCTCTGAACCATTAAGTGCTGAACCAAAATATGCTGTTTGGTTGAATCTCTGAATGACTATACAAAATGACAATTTTACCCCTCTGAACTAGACTACTGTTTAAACTAGACTACTGTTGAAATCGTCAATAGCTTCGAAAATCGATCTTTCATCAACTGAACCTTTGCAAATAACATCACAATTCAAGAATCACAAACACACACATCTGCAAAAAAAAATCAATTTTCCCATCTGAAAATCATCGTAAATCAACACAAAAATCCAAACAATCGGTTCAATTTCACTACTTTTTACTCAAATCAATCACCATCGATCTTAAATTTTGACTCAATTGAAACAGAGCAACTTTCAATCAAGGTTGCAGTATAAAGGGCATTTGACATTGATTGAACACAAGTTCTTGCAAAGTACCACTATCTCGTATCTAAAGGCATATGAAATCACATTCAGATAACGTAGGTCATAAACCCTTAAAAAATCTATCCAATCAATCATCAGACTCAATCATACCAGTGAATCAAATAAAAAAATTCTCATAATTCAATCCCATTAACCTCAAGAGCAACTTCAGATATGAACAATCACGCGAATTCAACATCAAAACCACCACATTGAACTATATCACATCCAAAAACCTATCTAAATTCAATCAAGATTCAAAATTTAATGTAAAAAGCTATCTAATTACAATTCATCGTGTCATCAACAATTCAACATCAAAACTACCACATTGAACTATATCACATCCAAAAACCCACACCCTGCATAAAATTCAACATAGGGTTTCAAGATTCTCGATTGTCATCAACAATTCATCGTGTTAATTGGAATTTAACTCTCTTACATGTGCACTAGAGTTGGCAATTTTGTACTCGTGCATGATCCAATTGGTTCTCAACCCATTTGGGGCTTTGAATCTGTAGAAAACCAGAGTCTTTTTTGTGCCAATTTGTCTGTTTCGACCATCAACAACTCGCTTGTCTGCACCAGTTGGTCTCCAGTAACCCGATGTAGCGGTTCGATTCGATCGATTGCTATTTGGGTATTTGCTTTCCACTCTGCTAAAGAAGTATCTTTCTTTCTGCGCATCACCTACACCAAACAGAAACAAAAATTGTCGTAAAAAGTTGAAAGTTGAAAACCCAAATCACATTTGAGATTTTGCTCTGTTTTATTCAAGAAAACAATAATTATGAAAAGAGTCAAACATACCTGGTAAACTCCATGGATCAGACCTGCAAACATCCGCTTCAGGGACCGGAAAAGGCAGAGGGTTGGATTGTACTTTGCGCTTCAAGTAATGTACCACAAGTTCTTCGTCAGTTGGGTGGAATCGGGAGGTCGGGGATGGCGGAGGAGGCTGTGGTGAATCGGGAGGTCGGGGATGGCGGAGGAGGCTGTGGTGAATCGGGAGGTCGGGGATGGTGGACGGTGGGCGAAAGATGAAGATCGAAGATGAAGATGAAGAGGCTGTGGTGAATCGGGATGGCGGAGGAGGCGGAGGAGGCTGTGGTGAATCGGGGATGAAGATGAAGATGAAGATGAAGATCGAAGATGAAGATGAAGAGGCTGTGGTGAATTGGGATGGCGGAGGAGGCGTAGGAGGCTGTGGTGAATCGAAGATGAAGATGAAGAGGCTGTGATGAAGATCGAAGATGAAGATGAAGATCGAAGATGAAGATGAAGATCGAAGATGAAGATGAAGATCGAAGATGAGTGCTGTGAGTTTTGAGGGTAGTTGTGTCTAGAACTTCATTCAGCGATATTTCATATCTGAACCATTCAGCACTGAATGGTTCAGTTCAGAGGCTCCGTTTTTTGAAACAAACACATAAACCTCTTAACGGTTCAGAGGTAGCCTCTTAATGGAACCATTAAGAGGCTACCAAACAGCCCCTAACTAAAAATATAAAATTTATTAGGTTTTCTCATCTCGTGAAGAATTAGTTGATTGGGCAAGTAACGTAGGGCGAGAAAATGGGTTTGTTATTGTCACCAAACGTTCAAAAAGAAATTCGAATGGTGTGGTGGTTAAAATTTGGTTGAAATGTGATCGGGGGTGGTGTATATAAGGGAGCATCCACTCTAAGAAAAAGTGACACCAAAAAAACAAACTGTCAATTTGAATTGCAGGGTAAGTACGAGATGAAGAGAGATGGGTGAATTATAGTTGTTGTAGACGATACTCATAACCATGAACCTGTTGAACACCTGGAAGGACATGCATACGCAATGAGGCTCACCGAAAATGAGCTTTCTACTGTAAAGAATCTGACCGAACAAAATATTGACCCTCGAAACATTCTAGGCACGTTGAGGGAACAAAATCCCAATAACGTGTCTGTGTTACGAACCATATATAACGCTCGGGCAAAAATTAAAAAGTCCACCAGAATTGGTGAAACCCCAATGCAGGTTTTTTTTCTATACTACAACAACATCAATATATTTACACCCCTCACATAGATGAACACAAATACCGTCGACGGGGTTTTTTTATACATCTCACATCTCACACATTATGGCGTGCGTACCCACACGTGTTGATGATTGGTACAACTTACAAAACTAACTTGTATAAAATGCTATTTGTTCAAATGGTTGGTGTGACATCCACCCTGAAATCTTTTTCTGTTGCTCACGCATTCATTGATTATGAGCGTGAAGCCAATTTCAGATGGGTGTTAGAGCAACTAAAAGCAACGCTGGAAGAAAAGTGTATGGAGCCCCATGTTATACTAACCGACCGAGACCTCGCTCTGATGAAAGTGTCAGAAGAAGTTTTTCCGAGTGTTGTTCGATTACTTTGCAGATGGCATATTTTGGAAAATATTGCTAAACATTGCAAGGCGAATTTTTCAAATGAAGAGTGGGGTGCTTTTCAGCATGTGTGGTCGGTACTTATTAACTCTGCAACGGCGGACATATACGCTTATAATTACGACCGCCTTTATCGCAAATTGGTGTCTAAACATTCAAGTAAGTTTTTTAGTGTTATTCTTAAAAATATATGTATATTTACATAAAAATAACTACGTTTTTTTTTAAATAGAAGTGCTGATGCACCTCAATAATAACTGGTTGGACCCCTACAAAGAGATATTTGTGTCGGCGTGGATAAATAAAAGTTATAACTTCGGTCAGCACACAACGAACCGAGTTAAGAGCCAACATTCGTTGTTGAAAAGTTACCTGAAAGCAACCAATAGCACCCTGGATAGATTTATTCATTTTATCAATAATATATTAGTTACCCAGGAAATTGCTATAAAAGAAAGTTTTACCAAAAGCAAAATCATGCTTATGGTGCAGCATAATCATAAAGTGCTTAAATTGCTGCGAGGTAACGTTTCTTTTGCAGCTTTAGATCTTTTAGTTGGTGAGATTAACAAGATAAATCATCTAATTATATCCAAAGAATCATGTGGCTGCCATCTTTTTACCAGCTGTGGTCTTCCGTGTGTTTGTAAATTAAACAATTACTTTCAAACAGGTGAATGTTCTTTTACATTTTTATTTTTTCATGAAAAATTTTATTATATTTAATTTAATCTATTACTTTATATGTCAATGTATCCCGCCCGATGCCATTGATGTTTTTGGAGGAAGCTAGATTTTTCACCCGCGTATATTGTACGAGAGGTTCAAATAGATGTACATAAAGAGATGGAGATGGTGACAAAACATTTACTTGTCCAACCTGAAAATGTGAAAAAATCTTTGATTAATATTTTCAAATCTTTCATTCATCCTTCAAAAACTGATAAAAAACCTCCTAAAGTCCAAACACATACACGGGGTCGTCCTAAAAAAGAGAAGCAAAAAGAAACAATATTAGACCCCCCAGACATAGTTCATATGTTCAACCTAGAGAAAATTTTGAAGTTCCGCCAACATATTCAAGTTCGGTGGTGAAGTCAAAACAAGGGTCTTTGCAGCGCAGTCAATCCATGTCTTCCAAATCAAGAGCCAAAGATGGATTATCTCAACAGAGTTCCAAGTTTTCATATATCCCGGGCGACGAAGATAAAAACAATTTTTTCCGGTTTAATCGCTGGATTCCATCATTCTTTTTCCCGTATATTTCAGGTGCGTATGATGTTTTAGACGACGACAATTGTGGTATTCGTGCTATAGCACTCGCACTGGGATATGGTGAAAATCACTGGCGTTTTATTCGTACGGAACTTATAGCTGAGTTGGATGAAAACAAACATAGGTACGCTGCGATGTTTCCTGATATAAATGAAATAAGGGAATCATTAAACTGGAACGACTTAGGTGCAGCTCCCAAAAAAATTGGATGACAGTGCCACCTGCTACAATCCTTATTGCTAACAGATTTCGAGTGGTTATAATTTTTATATCTATCGGCAACTCCGCTACTTTTTTCCTGTTCTGGTTATCTCCTCGTGATATCAGTGAACATCATATTATTTCAATTGCTTATGTTGAAGATAACCATTTCATTAGAATTCGATTAGTGGGTGACTATCCAATGCCTGTTCCGAGCAAATATTGGTACTTGTACAAAACAGAAAACGCTAATGATTGGGAGGTCATATACGGAAGTCGATTTCAAAAATATCTCGAACTAAGGCCCGTAGACCTGGTTGAACGTATAGATTTAGTATAATTTACACATTTTTATTTAATTTATCAATTCTTTATTTAATCATTTTTAATGTAGTTAATCAAGAATCTCCAAATATATAAATACGTTTCATCATACATCATCAAACAAACATTTAAACGTCATCCAAAATACGTCATAATATATCAACAAAATTTATCAATTTTTTAAATGAAAGCTAAATAAAACAATACAGGCCTACTATATATGCCTCATCACCACCACCAGCATCATCCTCATCACCACCAGCAGCCTCCTCGTCATCACCCCTAGGTCGTCTGACAAACGGAGGCAACTCCGGCCGAGGGGGGGGGTCGATAGCCTGGCGAGTAGCCCAAATGCTGCACAGATCCGCCATCCATACAAGCAAGGCGTGGGACTGTCACGCCAAATGGAGTGACTCCGCCATAAACTCCCCCGTCGGCGGAATCTGCCGAATCATAGTCCTAGCAACAGGTGGTACTGGCGGTGGGTCGGGTGCTCTGGCGTGTGCCTGCGGCTGCGGCTGCTGCTGCGGCTGCGGCTGCTCCTCCTCCTCACCAACGCCCGCCATAGGCTGCCAGATGGTCCGACCACCGTCAGTGGACCATCGAAGTTCGTCGCCAAATTTGGCGGCAATCCCCATGGCCATGACGGTCTGTCGGCCCAAAATCCTAGGCGGCGTGTCCATCGTGTGCCTCGCAATTAGCGCGTCCGTAAACAACCCTAAGCGCGAGGCAATGACGGTGATGTAAGAGCCGTAAACAATGGGGCTATCCATCTGCAAAACAATCAAATTATAATATAATAATAATAGATAACTAGGTATTTTTCCCACGCGTTGCCGCGGGGGATTTATAGAATTGCTATTAGGTATCATTTCAAGATTTGGTTTAGGCTCAACGTTAAACCCCGGAGCATATCGGCTGCAACTCAGGTTGTAAGTACACAAAAGTGTACTCACCGTCCACGGGAATGCCATGCCAAAGCCCGGTTTACGCCAAAGTCTTCATCGCCAAATGAATTGACATTTGTCAATATTAATCCACTTGGACAGTCACAATAATAACCGACATTCGTAACAAATTGCAGGTAGGTGGTAGTTTCATTAACCGCAACCGGCAAATATAATGTATGGATACAAAAACTTAAATTAAAACTTAGGGTCCAACATTAGCAATTTACGATCCATTGCAAACATTCCACCAATCTATACTTCACAAGACAAATCTCAAGAACAGATTTAAACTTCTAAACCAAAATCAAAGCTCAGAATAAACATATTGTTAGAGGTCTCATAACAACCCTATCTGGGGTTTCAACAGAAAACCAGCTATAACCTGTTAAAAATACCAAAAAATCAATGTCGGTAACATGATCAAGTCTCAGACCAGAGGCCCCAATCATCATCGACTGAAAAAATAGAAAGCCCCAACATAATCGAGTACCACATCGAGCGGTTGTAGATCTAACGCCACCAAGGCAAAGCCGACACCGCCACAAAAGGCGTAGTAGTCAGCTACCGGCAACGACAGGCCACCATAGAGTCTTAGGCTATTAGTCATAACCGTCATCGACAGGTGCAAAGAGATAATCAAAGTCTCAGACCAGGCGGACCCAATCATCATCGACAAAAGAAACGAAAAGCAACAATGTAATCGAGCACCAAATCGAGATGTTGTAGAGCCTACGCTACCAAGGCAAAGGCCGTTGGCCGCCGTCACAAAAGACACGGTGGTCAGCGACCGGCAACGACAGGCCACCACAGAGTCTCAGGCTACCAATCATAACCATCATCGACTGATGCAGAGTGATAATTGAAGAGGCCAAGAGACGGAGGCACCGGATGACTCTGGCTACCAATCATAACCATCATCGACTGATGTAGAGTGATAATCGAAGAGGCCAAGAGACGGAGGCACCGGATGACTCTGGCTACCAATCATAACCATCATCGACTGATGCAGAGTGATAATCGAAGAGGCCAAGAGACGGAGGCAGCGGATGTCACAATGCAAGGTCGGACTACCGTTCATTGGCCGGAAACGCCATCCGAAACGGTGGTTCCTCCGCCTCTTTCTACATTCTCTCTATAAAATAGCGTAGAAATCGAGAGGGGGAGGCAACGTCAAACGACCAGACGATGGTTGGCCGGCGAAAACACCACAGGAAATTCCGGTGCATCCTCCGCTCTCTCTACTCTTTCTCTCTACTATCTTCTAAAATGAAAAAGTAGATGGAAAACCCTTGAAGACCATAAAATAGAGATTATGTAAAGATAGAGAGCGAGCATGTGTCATACTGTCATCTATGCAGAGAGAGAGAGAGCAATGTGTCATCATATAAAGAAAAGAAATCCTGCAACCACGTGGGTTCAGTAAGGTGTCACATAAAGGAAGAAAGTAAGCTTTTAATAGTTGTACCATGTGCTTGCAGGGAGGTACTCCACCACCGACCAAAGGTTTTAATTAGTAATAGAATACTTATTTATTAAGAATTAATATAAATATTTTTTTACCTTGCCCTGAATGACACTGAAGAAATAGATGGCCATGCAGTGAGTAAGATTCACCCGTCTAGGTGAAAGCAAAGCCCTCAGAAAAAATAAATCAAGGAGCGACACCTGCTCCATAGTCTGGTGCCGGTGTAGATACCGGTGCAACGGATCTCTAATGGAGCTCGCCCTAATGGCGCCCTCCCATGGCTGGTCGGAAATCGTCGGCCACCATCCGACCAAAGGAGTCGCCTCTGACTGGACCTCGTCAGAATAAAAACAAGCATCCTGCGTCTCCTCCTGGGTGTAAAACCCAAGAGTCACCGCCCACTGAGCGAGGGCGAACTCAAACCTACGGCTCCCTAGCCTAAATCGAACAGCTAGGTGCTCCCGGGGGTCCTCATCCTCTGTCGCGGGAGTGAACAAAAAAGTCGACAAAAACTCCAACGTGAGCTCCCTGTAGCCCCTCCTAGATCCCAAATCAAACAACGCCCGCCATAGGCTGCCAGATGGTCCGACCACCGTCAGTGGACCATCGAAGTTCGTCGCAAATTTGGCGGCAATCTCCATGGCCATGACGGTCTGTCGGCCCAAAATCCTAGGCGGCGTGTCCGTCGTGTGCCTCGCAATTAGCGCGTCCGTAAACAACCCTAAGCGCGAGGCAATGACGGTGATGTAAGAGCCGCAAACAATGGGGCTATCCATCTGCAAAACAATCAAATTATAATATAATAATAATAGATAACTAGGTATTTTTCCCACGCGTTGCCGCGGGGGATTTATAGAATTGCTATTAGGTATCATTTCAAGATTTGGTTTAGGCTCAACGTTAAACCCCGGAGCATATCGGCTGCAACTCAGGTTGTAAGTACACAAAAGTGTACTCACCGTCCACGGGAATGCCATGCCAAAGCCCGGTTTACGCCAAAGTCTTCATCGCCAAATGAATTGACATTTGTCAATATTAATCCACTTGGACAGTCACAATAATAACCGACATTCGTAACCAAATTGCAGGTAGGTGGTAGTTTCATTAACCGCAACCGGCAAATATAATGTATGGATACAAAAACTTAAATTAAAACTTAGGGTCCAACATTAGCAATTTACGATCCATTGCAAACATTCCACCAATCTATACTTCACAAGACAAATCTCAAGAACAGATTTAAACTTCTAAACCAAAATCAAAGCTCAGAATAAACATATTGTTAGAGGTCTCATAACAACCCTATCTGGGGTTTCAACAGAAAACCAGCTATAACCTGTTAAAAATACCAAAAAATCAATGTCGGTAACATGATCAAGTCTCAGACCAGAGGCCCCAATCATCATCGACTGAAAAAATAGAAAGCCCCAACATAATCGAGTACCACATCGAGCGGTTGTAGATCTAACGCCACCAAGGCAAAGCCGACACCGCCACAAAAGGCGTAGTAGTCAGCTACCGGCAACGACAGGCCACCATAGAGTCTTAGGCTATTAGTCATAACCGTCATCGACAGGTGCAAAGAGATAATCAAAGTCTCAGACCAGGCGGACCCAATCATCATCGACAAAAGAAACGAAAAGCAACAATGTAATCGAGCACCAAATCGAGATGTTGTAGAGCCTACGCTACCAAGGCAAAGGCCGTTGGCCGCCGTCACAAAAGACACGGTGGTCAGCGACCGGCAACGACAGGCCACCACAGAGTCTCAGGCTACCAATCATAACCATCATCGACTGATGCAGAGTGATAATTGAAGAGGCCAAGAGACGGAGGCACCGGATGACTCTGGCTACCAATCATAACCATCATCGACTGATGTAGAGTGATAATCGAAGAGGCCAAGAGACGGAGGCACCGGATGACTCTGGCTACCAATCATAACCATCATCGACTGATGCAGAGTGATAATCGAAGAGGCCAAGAGACGGAGGCAGCGGATGTCACAATGCAAGGTCGGACTACCGTTCATTGGCCGGAAACGCCATCCGAAACGGTGGTTCCTCCGCCTCTTTCTACATTCTCTCTATAAAATAGCGTAGAAATCGAGAGGGGGAGGCAACGTCAAACGACCAGACGATGGTTGGCCGGCGAAAACACCACAGGAAATTCCGGTGCATCCTCCGCTCTCTCTACTCTTTCTCTCTACTATCTTCTAAAATGAAAAAGTAGATGGAAAACCCTTGAAGACCATAAAATAGAGATTATGTAAAGATAGAGAGCGAGCATGTGTCATACTGTCATCTATGCAGAGAGAGAGAGAGAGCAATGTGTCATCATATAAAGAAAAGAAATCCTGCAACCACGTGGGTTCAGTAAAGGTGTCACATAAAGGAAGAAAGTAAGCTTTTAATAGTTGTACCATGTGCTTGCAGGGAGGTACTCCACCACCGACCAAAGGTTTTAATTAGTAATAGAATACTTATTTATTAAGAATTAATATAAATATTTTTTTACCTTGCCCTGAATGACACTGAAGAAATAGATGGCCATGCAGTGAGTAAGATTCACCCGTCTAGGTGAAAGCAAAGCCCTCAGAAAAAATAAATCAAGGAGCGACACCTGCTCCATAGTCTGGTGCCGGTGTAGATACCGTGCAACGGATCTCTAATGGAGCTCGCCCTAATGGCGCCCTCCCATGGCTGGTCGGAAATCGTCGGCCACCATCCGACCAAAGGAGTCGCCTCTGACTGGACCTCGTCAGAATAAAAACGAGCATCCTGCGTCTCCTCCTGAGTGTAAAACCCAAGAGTCACCGCCCACTGAGCGAGGGCGAACTCAAACCTACGGCTCCCTAGCCTAAATCGAACAGCTAGGTGCTCCGGGGTCCTCATCCTCTGTCGCGGGAGTGAACAAAAAGTCGACAAAAACTCCAACGTGAGCTCCCTGTAGCCCCTCCTAGATCCCAAATCAAACATACGCCTCCAGGCGTCTCTCCCTCGAGCCCAACGATGTCCTGGGCACGTGCTATATCTCCAACCTCCTCTAGGTCCCAGTCAACGGTGTGGGTCCCCTTCAGGGGCCGTCCTACCAGCTTCCACAACCTAAGCCGTGGCTATGTCTCTCGAGGAAAACGAAGATTAGTATGTGGGTCCAGGAAGTCACCCTGACCCTCAGGCTCGGTTTCTGGACGTGAACGTTTGCGTGGCGGTATAATCTGCAAAAAAAATTGAAAATCTTAAGAACACCTAAAGGGTTACGGCCCGTGAAGCTAGGTCACGGCCCGTGACCCTCTGAATGTTCGAAGGGTTATGGCCCGTGAACAGCAGTCACGACCCGTGACTGTTAAAAACCTAAATGGTTACGGCCCGTGAGAGCCGTTCACGGCCCGTAACCCCCCAAATTTTTCAGAATTTATTCGTTCTTAAATTAATTTTAACATATTTAAATGATAAATATACCAAAATAAAATACGAATTTGAATACGTACCGTAGTAAGGAGTCGGCGGTATGAAAGTGATGAAAATCCGGAGGTCGTGACAGAGTGAATCGGATGTGTGTTTAGGGGGCGTAAATGAAGAAATGGGCTATAAGGTCCTATATATAATCCGGCTTCACGGTCGTGAAGGGCCTCACGGCCAGTTACCGAGCACCAAAACGGGGGCTGTGAGAGACTTCATGGTCGTGAGGCTGGATATATTATAAAAAACAACCGTTGAAAGGCCTCACGGCCCGTTAATTCCTTCACGGCCCGTGATTGCCTACAAATACAGGCCGTGAGACCCTTCACGGCCGTTAACCTTTAAAATGATATTTCTTTTCATACGGATCCAGCCCATAGAACAGACAGCTCTTAATAAGCCCAAACTCGTCATAGGGGTATTTTTTAGGATCTCTATAATTTTCAAAGTTTAAAATGATATTTCTCTTCATACGGATCCAGCCCATAGAACAGAGAGCTCTTAATAAGCCCAAACTCGTCATACATATATTATGACAACAGCTCAGAACGCTATCGGGAGACTTTTGGAATTTCTTTTAACCATTTTACGGCTTCGATCTTTTATAAAGATCAAGAAGATTAAAATTATGTGTTTTTTTATTGCGTGATAATAACAGCTTATCGTTTTTAATGAAGTGTACTAATAAACGTTTATGTTTTAATAAAATATTTCATTACTGTTCTACATTATACGTCTAGAATACAGTTCGTCTACCATAAATCTTCGGAATCTACAACAAGCATCCTGTAAGCTAACCTCTTGCCACTCTAAAGATCTATTTTGAACCAACCTACGCAATAACATACAAATTACAACTCCCGAATCTCGACCAATATGACCGGCACTAGGAGGCCACACGGTTTCACCGGATACAACCACTTCTTCGATTTCTTCTTGTCCGGAGTGCTGCCAATATTGTATACGTGACAGAAAATGTAAAAAGTACGATTCGAACTGTACGAAAATCGTTCGGGCATTACGATGAATGACCATGAATCATCACACGTATTTGGTTGGCATTCGTATGGAGAATATATACGAACTTGTAGTGAGTCCATAAAAATCTTAAAAGATACCAATTTTCTTCGTCATCAGTCATTGGTACGTAAACCTACAAAACAATTTAATTCACGGTTATAAATTCATGATTTTTATTGTAAAACATGAAAACAGCATTTAGCGTATCAACTTTCCATAACACGGGATATAGATAGTCACTCCCGTTACCATATTCGTTACCCTTAACGGACCCTGAGTATATTAAGTTAAACCACTCAAATGGGAGAATCGTCCAACGATTACTACCCGGCAACTCTTCTGTTCTACGTATTTCTTCGTATCTCTATATTGTGAGTCTATTTGTCCACGCCCGAACATGCTATAAAATAACAACTTTTTTATTTGTTAGAATTTTAAAATAAAATAAAATTTACAAAAAAACTTTAAATCATACCTCTGTACCTAAAGACACGTTTCCGAGTAATTCACGCCAATATTCTAACTGAATATCGGAATTACCCATGTAATACACCCTACATGTTTGGGAATCACCGTTACGTATAAAATGAATAACATTTTCAGACCAGTTTCTCCCATTCTGCCAATTATGGTTATCTATTGGATCAGAAATACTTTCCACAATATCTCGTGAGTTTGAAGAGGACTCATTCTGACGTCTTCTATTACCTCTACGAGAAGACATTTTAACTGTTTCGTTTCTCACTAACCGTATATAACAAGTAATATATATAACGTTTTATACAGAATCTTAAATCAAATCAAAGAATAATACGTCACGTCACATAATTATAAAATTTAAAAATGCACGCAAATCGAGGAAAATAAATTCTCAGAAGGACAACTACGGCCCGTGAGAGAACTCGCGGGCCGTTATGGCACTTGTTCACGGGCCGTGATGATAGACGCTTACGGGTCGTGATGTGTTTCACAGCCCGTGAGCGGATAAAGCTGCGAAATTTAATTTCGAAGGCCTTACGGCCCGTAAGACCCTTCACGGGCCGTGAAAAAAGTCAAGGGGCGTCCAGATAACACCTGACAGGGTGTTCAATTAGCAGTAGCCTTATTTAAAAGGAGGTTCATGAAATGTAAAAAAAGTAGATAATGATGTGATGTGTATCTAGTCAACATGTTTAGCAACCAAATGATCGAATCCAAATTGGCCTAAAAAAAGATTTAACAATTTTCTTTTAAGTTTAATATGGAAAATAGGTTTACTTTTTAAAAGATAAATTACAAATTATATAAATTACATGGTATGTCTTTTAGTTTTAATAATTACATCCAATGTCTATTTTTAAAAAAAAAATTTGCACACGTATTGTCCTTTACACTAACTTTCTTTTAATATATAGTTAACTCAGTTAATCTCTCACATTAGATGCATTTTTTATATCTTTTTCTGTAACGAATATATTAAATGAATAAAAAATTAATAATTTTATATGAAAAATAAATTTAAAAGATATCGGACCGTTGGGTTAGTCTGTAAACCCGCATCTCTCTTACGCTCAATACAATTAAATGTAACATCCCTCCCTCTTTGATACCCCAATACCGGTCATCTTCACCACCACCTACAACATCTCACACATCATTAAAACCCCTTGAAGCTGAACAAATGATGACAGTAAAATTAATCCCTAATTCGCTTTTTATAATTCGTTACTCTTTGAATTTCCGGATTATATTGTTATGTGATTAATGATAAACTCACTGTTTATTTTCTAGTCATTTCAATTATATAAGCAATTCAAAGAATCACGTGTAATCTTCAAGTTTGTGTCCCTTATTAATTTTTCATTATATGTTGGTGTCAGTAGTTGATAAAGTACATACGTGTATTTTTTGTGTTTATTGTTGCTGTCCTGACTTTTTAATTAATTTATGACTTCGATTTCTTACTCAGGTAAATGTTATTGGAGATTTTTGTTAGTAATATCTGATGATTAGTTGAATGAACACATTAATAGAGAAAGGTTTCACCGACTTACCCAATGGTTCGATATCTTTTAAAAATTTTCATTAAATATTTTTATTTTTCAATTTTTTTAATAGATCAGACGTGAAAAGCAAATGACAGAAATACCCCTCATGTGAGAGAGCACATAACCGAGTTAACTATGTATTTGGATTAGAGTTAGTGTAAAAAGATAATATACTGTGCAAATTTTTTAATAAAATGATACTGTATGTAATTATTAAAACTAAATGACATATCATGTAATTTTGTATATTAATAAATAACATAATTTGTAATTTACTATTTTAAAAAGTTGTTAAAGAATTCTGTAACAAAAAATAGAAAGTATTTTGTTTTTTATGTTAAAAATATTATTAAGAGACTTTTGTAAGAAAAAAAATACCATTTGTTGTTTTTCTATGGTATTGTTGTATAGTATATTAATAAACTAGCTTAGAATCCATGTATTACATGGATGGAATAAATAATACATGTTAAAACCATTAGTTTATGAATATTTTATTTTTTAGATGTTATTAACCATTGATAAAATAAAAATATAATGAATATCTAATAACTATAATAAATAATAAAATTAGAAATTATTACTCTACATTTAAAGATAAAATATGTCCGAAATCATATAAATTAGTATGTATTAATAAATAATTAAAATAATTATTTTAAATATTTGATAGTTTAGTTTATTTATTTAAAATAATTATCATTTAATATGAGAGACAAGAAACACAAAGTAAAAAGAAAAAGTCAAATTGATTGTTTTTATAATTTTTTGTATTTGTTATGGAGAGAGGCGAGAAAATAATTTTTTTGATGTACTATAATGATGATACGTGTCATTTGATATGCTAGAATAATAACACGTGTCACTAAAAATCTTCTTTTATTATATGTTATAGATGTAATACAAAAAATAATATTAATATTACAATAAGAAACGATACAAATTAAAACGAAGTAATAATAAAAAACATAAAGCATAGAAAACATAAAACTGAAAAAAACTTAAAAAACTCATATATGTTACTAATCTCTTATTTCATTTTTCTATCAACCGGCAATCCAAACTAGTTAATTGTTTTGAGTGTTTTATAGTTGACCTGAAAACATTTGAAACTTGACCCAAGGGAGCGTTTGGTTGAAAGGATTGGAATGGAATGGAATAGAATTGAAAAAATAGTATAATTTCAAGTAAAATTATGTTTGGGAGGGTAATGAAATGTAAAACCCAAGGGAATGTTTCAGCTCAAATTCTCTTGCATTCCCTTGGTTGTGGGATTTTAAAATCCTTCCACCTAGAGAGGGAATTTGAAATCTCACAACCAAGGGAATTTAAAGTGAAACATTTTCTTGAGTTTTACGTTTCATTACCCACTCAAACATAATTTTACTTAAAAATCATATTAGTTTCTCAATTCCATTTCATTCCATTTTATTCCTTTCAACCAAACGCTCCCTAAGAGTTTGTTCCACCCATAAAATGTATATAGTTTGTTTTAGTTCACAATTGTATGTGTGTAAATACTTGATGGTTTGTATAACGGCGCAATATGATTGTGGGTAATAATTTATATAAATGATTACTATTTATAATGTAAAAAATAAATTATTATTTTTTCAAAGCTAAACGATTTGGTTGTGTTCCCCCATAGTCACCTCGGACATTTATTTACGTGCCATATAGACGCTAACGGCCATAAACACGAGGTATATCGGATAGCCTTATGAACAACTTTCTATGTTATTATTATTTTGTTCAAATCACTAATTTTATCATAACAAGTCACCAACCCATCCAATCATCTGTATTAAAGTATAAAATATCACTGATAGACTAACAACTTCATGAAAGAAAAATCATACATCAGTTCCAAACTTAAAACTATCTACTAAAGAAAACCCGTTAACTACGTCTCTTGTCTTAATAAAATGTTAAGATATCTCGATTTAACTGGTTATGATTTTTCATCTGCAACAACTTTGTATATTAGTACACTTGGGTTGTAAACCCAATGGCTCTAGTAGGTCCCCAATATGGGCACGGGGAATGTACCCAAAACCCGCATGTCTCACCCGTGGGTGTGAAATGAATCGAAATTTGAATTAGAAACAGTGATTTGCAGGTGCAATTGAGGTCGATTCATGGATTCCTGATTCCACATAAAACAAACAAGAACCCTAATTATGACCCTCGAGACTTTACAACAACCTTCGGATGCAAGTGGCCAGCAACAAAAGCGATTTGCAGATTTAGAGAGAGAAACAGATTTCATCGATTAATAAAAGTCCACATACTTTTTGTAATCATGATGCCTCTTCTCCACCCACGAATTCAGGTTGGTGCTCCATACATTTTATCCTCATAAAGGAATACTAATTGATTGCATATGTAGTTTAAGTTTTTTTTTTTTAAACGGCTAACGAATAATTTTTAAACACGGTCATTCGGGTAAACCTATTGCTAAAAGACCACTCACGCCCGTGAACACAGACAGTGCTGGTGACCCGGCTCACCCATCATTTCAAGGAAACCCACCACTCAAAGGTCCGTTGTGGTAAAACTTTTTGCATGCTTGGAGCATGAGTCCATTTAAAAAAATCATAAGGCGATTTCTCCTAAACCACTTGATTTAGGACTATGCTGTGGTTTAAGTTTTAATACCCAATTTTATAAGCTCTTGTTGCTTGAAAGATTGTTATAAATGACAATGGTGGTGACTAAGGGTGTTTGGGATTGGATAACAGATGACATTGTTCTGAAATATTATTTTTTTAGCTCCCATCAACTATAAGTGTGTACTTTTTGACTAAAATGTTGTGTTTTGGTTCTCATATTAAGGTTGTAGGTGGTGGTGTTAAAAAAAATTTAACACGATCTAACCGTCAACGGTTGATAAAAGGAATACACCGTGTACCATTAGGATGTCCTTTTGGGGACTATGCAATATTTCATAAATGCTTAAACCTAGGATAAATGAAGTAGTAACTAATTATATATATATTGTTATGTTGTTAGCCGTTAAATTTAGTGATCTATATGACGCAATTATGTAACTTGGTTACTATTTATTATTTTTTTTCACATTTACGCGTTACTTTTGGTTAAATTTGAAAAAAAGAATCACTAAATAATAAAAAGTCTCATGACTATTCTAGTTATCTGAAACACGACAACGGAACAATATTGACATATTGCTATATTGAAATTTGAGTAGTTTTTATAATTAAAACCGACCTCGAAGCTAACTGCGAATTAAAAATCATGGTGTAGTTTCAATATAAAGTTGTAATAGGGTTTTAATGGGGACACGACAAGGGTTTTTGGGGGGCACTAGATCTAAAGGTCACGGTTAGGCCTAAACGTGAAGGTTTGCACCCTAACCATGACCGCAAGGCCTTACCGTCACGGTTTCTGAGTCACGGTTCACTGTCATCCGACACCACGTGACAACAAAACGACAAAAAGACACTGATAAAGAGAAAATACCCGTCACGATTTGCCCTAACTATGACCTTTAGGGTACCAGGTCACTGTTGATGTTGACAAAAGGCTGTTGTTGATGTTGACAAAAGGCTGCTGTTGATGTTGACAAAAGGCTCCGGGAATCTCGCGTCTACCACTTTGAACTGTCATGGTTAGGCCAAACCGTGACGGTTTCTCATCCAGATTTTCAACATAAATAGCCTTCATGATTTCATGCAACAACAATCACGGTGCGCCAATTTTTTCAACATAAATATCCTTCAGATTTTCAACATAAATAGCCTTCATCGTTCCAAAAACACGTTAATTCGAAAACAATGTCGAGTTCGGGAGATCATTATTAAAAGTCGAAGCTTCCAGATTTAATGAGGAGCCAGATATTGAAGATTCGAACCAGGTTGAAGTAGTATCTCTTAATTCGAAAACAATGTCGGGTTCGAGAGTTTATTATCAAAAGGCGAAGCTTCCAGATTTGAAAATCATTGTTCCGAGGATGACATGTAAAATACTCACTATCATTCCGGCATGTGCACACATATAAAAATCATTGTTCCGAGGATGACATGTAAAATACTCACTATCATTCCGGCATGTGCACACATATAAAAATCATTGTTCCGAGGATGACATGTAAAATACTCACTATCATTCCGACATGTGCATACATATAAAAATCATTATTCCGAGGATGACATGTAAAATACTCACTATCATTCCGGCATGTGGACACATATAAAAATCATTGTTCCGAGGATGGCATGTAAAATACTCACTATCATTTCGGCATGTGCACACATATAAAAATCATTGTTCCGATGATGGCATATACTCACTATCATTCCGGCATGTGCACACATATAAAAATCATTGTTCCGAGGATGGCATGTAAAATACTCACTATCATTCCGGCATGTGCACACATATAAAAATCATTATTCCGAGGATGGCATGTGCACACATAGAAAAAATACTTATAATATGATAAAATAATAATAAACACAAAACACAAACTCGCATGTTATGATCAGGTTAACCGTGTGATAAAATAAAAATAAACACAAACTAGTATGATGAAAAAAATTAAATATTATATACAATATGTCACGAATTGGGCAAGCCGTGACATATACACCACCAAAACCCTAAATCCAAACTCTTAAAAAACGGAACACACTCCCATTACACTCTCAATAATTACACTCCCAATAATTCACCCAATCCCGAGGTATTCTCTAAATCATAACCGTCACGGTTAGCCTTCACCGTGACAGTTAGTATCTACACCCGACCTAACAGTCACGATGAGCCCGAACCGTGACGGTTAGAATGGGTTTACTCCAAAATTCTTGCGATCTGTCCAGAATTTCCCGTTGTAATATCCCTTTATCATGGTTGTATGTACTTGTTACTAGCTTTTCGCTAGTATTAATAATATCCCATCTAGTTGCTTCAAAAAAATTTAAAAACAGCTTGAGTCACTATAGTGAAATTTTTATTAGATGATATATTTTCAAAAAGTTGATTACTTGATTATTCCGTGATCAGATTTAGATTTAACTTATTCAAAATATGATTTGATTATTTACCGATCATTAATAAGTTGTTAAATAATTATTTACCGATGATCAATGAGTCAGTTAAATAATCAGAATGTCTAAACACTCCTACTCCTACAAGTGATTATTATTATTATTTTTTTTATAACGCGAATCCAAACACCATCACTGTCTCTTGGATTACATTTTTACAGTTGATTATCTGATTTTGATTAATAAAAAAGGCATAAGCACTTTTAATAAGCAACCTTGATCACTAGAAAGTTAAATTTCATATTTTGTTTGAAACTATGCATACATGATACATTCTTCTTAGACCCAATATTGCAGGTTCTTGATTGTTCATGTTGTTGAGAGATTGTCACAAGTGGCAATGATGATGAGCCAGAAAGTTCAAGTTCACATTTTTAAGATAATGGGTACCCATATATCATCATGAAATGCATAAACAAATGATTGAAGAAGAGAAAATAGAGCCTAACAGGATGTTGGTTGTCATTTTTCAGTAATATTCTTTCTTGTAGGGTTTATATGGATCCTGCTTATTATTTTTATCTTTTATGTCAACTGCACTACCAAAAGCATAAATTCTCTCTGTAAATTCATTAGGACCCTTAGTTTTAGTTTTGTGCTCTGTATGTTTCTGCATATGACTCTCTCTCTCTCTCTCTCTCTACATTTCTTTGATAATGAATAAGATTTATTGCTTTTAATGGATGCCCTTATTTCTGATTGGATTCTAGGCACATTGTCTAGCTGGTTTACAGTTGAATCTTCACATGTTATATTCCTTTTCTGAGTACCCAGTCTGCCTATAAATTGCAGAAACAGCTTCTCACTGGTACAAAGTGAAAGTGGTGACTTTTCATTATTACATTTTCCTCAAACATGAGCTACACAAATGCTTGCAGTGGTTCTGGTTAGTTCACACTCTATTGCATTCAATATTTTTTATTTAAATCTGTTTATTTTCTAATTGGGTTTTCATACATCAATAACCTGTTTTGAGGGTGTTTCTCGAATTGCTTTTCCAAAATGTTTGTCTAATTATTTCAATGAAATAGATTGTTTTGAGTAAGCATTTTGAAGTTGATGCTTATTATAGCAAGTTACACACTGATCATATAAAAAAAAGTCATAAGGAGATGTTAGTTCTAATAAGAAATCCAAAAAACCTTTTTTAAGTGGTGATTCGTTGTGAATCGGTTGTTTTATGTTTTGTGCATTGTTTGCAATTTTAGGTAGCAGAACTGCTAGGATAACGGTGGAGTTTGGTAGGACATACGTGGTGAGGCCAAAAGGGAAGCACCAAGCAACGGTAGTTTGGTTGCATGGTCTTGGTGATAATGGCTCCAGGTAGATTAATTGATTAATGATTTTGATTGCTAATATACCTTTGTGCATTTGATTATTTATCTTGTTTTCCTTATGCATATACCTATAGCATTATAACCAGAGGAGATTGTTCTAACCCATTTTACTTCTAAATGGGTCGATTTGGGCAAACCAGGTGCACATGAGTACATGACTCCTGCATGCATGGGGTATGGAGGGTTCGGCCCACTTTGGGCCTGATGCACACATCTTATCCTGAATGGTCATTTTTGACATTTGCCTATTTTGACCTGTTACCCCCTGCTAGCTAGCCAAGCCAACACTGCCTTTCTCATTTTTTTAGTTAGTATAAAGTGTTATAAAATTTTGATATTTAAAATCATAGATAAAAGAGCTCCTAAAACAAAAGTAATTAATTTATATATTTCACACCTTTTCATTATGGATTTGCTATTTATAAGCAGGACATAATAAATTGCTTATATGTACAAATCAAATTATTGCTTAAATCAGTTGCAGGGAACATGGGAAAGCGATATATATGCTCCTACTATATATGGATTTGCTATTTCAAATTATTGCTTATTCTGATTTACATATTCCTTCCGTAAAAGAGTTGCAAAGTATTTGGTGATGTGAAATCATTTATAAAGTAAATATATTTTTGTCTTTGTTGTACGCTTGTCTTTTCTTATCTTATTCCATTACACAAAAAACAAATAATTTTATTTATCAAAAAGAACAAAAGTAGTGTATGATTATGTTTAATTAGGGACACGGGCCACTGCTCATGAGATTCTTTAGCCATTATAGCAATGTGAAGTTAGCTTCCTTAGATTACAAAGTTCTTGAGGTTAGGTGAACTAGAAAGGATTGTTTTGGGAATATTATGACTAGCAATAATAAAGGTGGCATTTTGACTCGTTTACTTATAAATGGGTCAATTTGGGTTATAATATATCTCCAAGGGATCAGTTTTAAAAACCACTTAAAAAGAAACAAGTCCAATGGGTCGAAAGTTCCCCAACGTGCATTTCAATGCATAAAACCTCGATGATCATTTCATTTAAAGATAAGATTATTCTTGGACCGCATAATAACTGTATAAATGATCATTAGCATTAGAGGGGTAAATTTTGACCCTTTTACTTATCAATGAGTTGTTATGTTATATCTTAAGCGGTCAATAAATAAAAGTTAGCTTAAAACATGTCAAATGTGTCGAAAGTCACTGAAAGAGTTATTTCTTGAATGATATAATTCTGTAATCCTATTTGTGCTAGCATCATGATCAACAAATACACAAGTCCCTGTTGAGGAGTATAATTTCTTATTTCATTTTGTGCTTCTTGTTGCAGCTGGTCTCAACTCTTGGACAACCTTCCTCTCCCAAACGTAAGCATATGCCTTTATACTAACATTTTTGTTTATCCTTTAAAATCTCTCTTTTTTTTAAACATGTATTCTGTATTTTATCATATAAATATTACGTGTTGCAGATTAAATGGATATGCCCAACTGCTCCTACTCGTCCAGTGACTGTACTTGGTGGATTTCCATGCACTGCTTGTAAGATATCAAGACTGAAACATAAATTCACATTTCTTTTAGATATTTCTGTGATCGCTTGATTATAAAGATGTATTTGGTAAAAATTTTGGTTCATAACAGGGTTTGATGAGGGAGAGCTCTCAGAAGATGGTCCAAAGGATGTTGAAGGTTTAGATACTTCAGCTTCACACATAGCAAACTTGTTATCAACAGAGCCCTCTGATGGTAAATTGTGTACCTTTTTAGTTTCGCTGATACAAATTTAAAAAATTACCTTTGTAGAAGGATTGGAGTTATTTGCATGTTTACCTTTTGTTTTTCTCATATTTCCTTTGATTTTTATGCAACTGAGATACAGTTATCTATCTGAGCTACTTGTATTATGGTGTTTGATAGATTAATTTATCATGAAATCAATGCATATGTTGAATTAACTAACTTTGTTGTAGTCATAATTTGAAATGTTTTTTTAACAGTTAAACTTGGTATCGGGGGGTTCAGTATGGGTGCTGCATGTGCACTTTATTCTGCAACTTGTTTTGTCCATGGAAGATATGGAAATGGCAGCCCATACCCAGTTAACTTAAAGGCTATTGTTGGATTGAGTGGCTGGCTTCCTGTTGGACGGTAAAATGTCTAAAATATCCTTCCAATTTCCTTTTTTTTTTTGTCAAATTCCCATTCCAAGATTCTCGCTTTGCCCATCTGCAAGCACTACAAAGTTTTAGGGGTTTTACTACACCAAAATGTAACTTACTTTCATCTTTTGTCACTGTATATAAGGAGAAACATATTTGTTTGTGTTGTATGTAATGTACTTTCAACCTTCTACCTTTGTATGCAAGTAATCTTCTATATCATGCGTCATTAAAAAACTAGTGCCACACACCCTTCTACCTGTTATAGAAGGTTACCTGCGTACAATGATTTAAAAAATTGGAAGTATGTTCTATAAACTGCAAAGGAAAATCAAAAAAAAATTTTGTATGCATTGATGAAAGGTGAAAGTGAGTTGCATTTTTGTGTAATAAACCAATTTTGCTTCACAAAGTTCCCCATTTGTCATTGTTGACTAATAGTCAAGTACTGTACTAAAATGCACCAATTTATTTAGATGAAAAGTTTATGTCATTTAGATGCATGAGGTTGAATATTAAGATTTAGTAGATGTTTTGCAGGAATTTAAGAAACGTGATAGAAGGATCACATGACGCAATTAGACGTGCTGCCTCATTACCCATCTTGCTCTGCCATGGACTCGGTGTGTAATTCAAACTTGTGGCAATTTTGACCTTCTTTATGGATAAACGAATCAATTTGAATTTTTTTTCTGTAACGGGTCAGTTTGATTTATATTTGATGTCTGATGGGTTAAATGGCAATCTTAAAAACTAGCTAAATGAAAACGGTTTGAACAGGTTAAACGGGTCAGCCACTCAAAATGTATTCCTAGTGCATAAACTTCCAAAATCATGTATTCTAGAAACAAAGTAGTTCTTAAACCATTTTAACCCCGCTCTAAGAATTACCTATTTTGACCCATTACACAGCCCATCCTACTCACGACTTCTATGCACAATTTAATTATTTAACGAGGTAATTTACAGGTGATGAAGTTGTCCCATACAACTTCGGAGAGAGGTCCTCTCAAATCTTAAGCTCAGCTGGATTTAGATATGTTACGTTTAAAACATACGAAGGGTATTGAATATAATGAATCTTTTGACCTTATTACTACTGTGATAATCAACAACTTCTTAAATGTTTTACATTATGATCCCTTCTGATTTGTAGGCTTGGTCATTACACTGTCCCTAAAGAAATGGAAGAGGTCTGTCAATGGCTGAATGCAAGGCTTGGAGCTTGAATAATCACCACAACGTTAATGTTTTCTTGCAGCTAGAGCGGAGAAGCGTAAAATGGTAATTGAATAAGAGAAGGAAATCATACACATTTTGAGTTGGGGAAAATTAGTAGAGTTTTATTGAAAGTATGTATGGTATTATTGTATTTGAGTTTGTTGGTGTAAAATAAAGATTTTGGGAGGGTTTGTTCTTGTGATATTTGTGTTATTGGGTGTTTATAACAGTGAACCATGGGATACATGATGATTTTTCACTCATGATGGAATGAAAAAGAACACCTCATATCCATTGACTATAAATGGAAGGAGTTGTGTTTTATTGAAGAACTAGTATTAGTACCGTGCGTTATGTTGCAGGGCTAGCTTTTTTTCTTTCTATATCTATAGTTGTAAATTGATGTCGTATATTTTAGAACATGGATACTGTGAGAAAGTTAACATCTGTAAACGATGGTGATAGGCTAATGTTACCAGTGGGGTGATGATTAGCGTTAAATAATCCGTGGGGGTGATGATTAACGTAAAACCTATAGTTAATTAGAGGAAAAAGAATATAGAAAGAACAAAATAATGATTAGCGTTAAATAATCAGTGGTTGTCTACATGTTGGTGATGGGTGATTGAAGATGGTTAGGGTGGTGGTGAGACGCTAAGGGTAACTTAATTAGGTCATGCTATAATAAATGAAGTTGAAGCTAATTTCCTTCAGAAAACTTTCCCTCATCTAACAGAGCTTAATACCCATTCATTAGTATGGGTAAATTCTATGCATTTGAATGAAATGTAGAAAGATTGCAAAGAAAATCTCTCACATTACTGCATAATTATAAATGAATTTTATGTAATCCAATGAAATATAGAAAGATTAATAAAAAAAAAAACACTTACAATGTTTCTTCTTCTTTGCTAGCAATTGCTTCAAAAATGAAAACATCTAATGGAAGTGCATTGAGTTTTTAACAGTAAAGTTGATAGATTCATAAATAGATCAAAATAAACAAACTAAAAATAATTTTACGTGTGCAATGAAGCTTCATGATAGACATCTCACCATCAAAGTTTATAAATCAAAATAGGGTAAGCAAGGAGCCAATGATGAAGATGAACAACTTAGTGCTAATGATAAAAGCAAATGACAGTACCGACATTGACGACACAACATGACGAATGTTTACGTGAATCAAATTTCTTACATTCAATTGAGAAATCCGACATATAAAAAAAGATTATTTGAGACAACATCCATACAACAACAAAATGATTTTAATGCATATTTTCCCGTACTTAGGCTTTGGACATACATGAGCGATCATGGTTCGTGAAGCACAAGGGGAATAAGAGGGATGTACGAGAGGGGTGCGAGTACGGGAGCCGTGTCAGGAAGTAGAAGTTAAATACAATTAGTGACGGGTCTAGTAATTTTGTTCTCTAAAAATATACTCTAAAAACTTTATAAAACAAGGTACATAATAAAACTTTTTAATATAATCAATCAACTGAGTTCCTTTTAGAACGACAATTCAACACACTAATATGTCCTACTTTTAAATTATACCAAGAGGTCGTTTGGTTCGTAGAATATTTTACAAAGCAATTGGAATTGAAAATTTAAATTGAAATATTGTCGGAATTAATAACGTGTTTGATTGGTCAATTTTAAATGGAATTAAAATATTAACTAGTAATTATGGCGCGCGCGTTGCCGCGCGTATGAGAGTTTTAATGTAACCCCAAATCAAAATCAAAATGAATGTTCAAAACCACAAAATCAGTAAAATACACAAAGTAAAACACACCAAAACCTCAAATCCATAACACACCAGAACATGCGGAACCCAAAAACTAAATCAAAGCCCAACACCATACACAAAACAAATGAAAATCAAAGCCGTAAGAAAGTGACACAGTCCAAAATAGAAAACCGACGAAAATCAAAGCCCCAAAAAGAGCAAACAAAAGGAAAACCCAAACCTTAATAGCGAGAATCGTCAGAGTATCGATAACGAAAGAAAGAAAGCAGAAAACCAGAGAAAGATAACGTCAACGAACCCTACAAATCAAAAACATGTGTCCAGATACAAAAAACCTCATCCCAAATTCTCGAGCCCACACACAAAACAAACCATATTAAAACACAAACAAAAAAAAGAAAAAAATAAACACACAAACAAAATAATCAAAGAAAATTTAAAAAAAAAAAATACCCACAGATCAAAGCTTTTAAGAATATAATTTGAACGTTTTATTGAATTGTTAACATCAGGTAGGTATAACTAATGCTGATATCAGCAACTCTTGAAACCTACCGTTAACTAGGGTTTAAGAAACAAAACCCTTCACATCGGTGCGAAGAAAACCACACCGTCGTCTTCAACCTCTCGACAGTAAACTCCACCATGAACTACCGTTTCCAAAACCTCCTCGGAGCTCCGTACAGAGGCGGAAACACCATCGTCGTCAACAACACTCTCCTCATATCCCCCGTCGGAAACCGCATCTCTGTCACCGATCTCGTCAAATCCGAAACCACAACCCTACCTCTTCAAGCCTCCGCCAACATCTCTCGAATCGCCGCCTCTCCCGACGGAATATTCCTCCTCGCCGTCGACGACAACTCCCGCTGCCTGTTTGTCAACCTCCGCCGCCGCGCCGTCCTCCACCGCATCACGTTTAAGAACACCGTGTCGTGTTTGAAGTTTAGTCCTGATGGTTTGTTGATCGCTGTTGGTGTGGGGAAATTGGTGCAGATTTGGAGGTCCCCGGGGTTTAAGAAGGAGTTTTTTCCGTTTGAGTTGGTGAGAACCTTTGCGAATTGTAATGATAAGGTAACATCGCTTGATTGGAGTCCTGATTCGGAGTATCTGCTTGTTGGATCGAAGGATTTGACTGTTAGGTTGTTTTGTTTGAGGAAGTTTAGTGGTGTGAGTAAGCCTTTTGTGTTTTTAGGGCATAGGGATGTGATTGTTGGTGCGTTTTTTGGTGTTGAGAAGAAGACGAAACGAGTGTCTAGGGTTTATACGCTATCGCGCGATGGTGCGATTTTCGGGTGGAGTTATGAGGGAAACGATGAGAGGCTTGATGAACCTGAATCACCAGGGACTCCTGAACAGAGTATGGAAGTGGATGTGGATGTTAATTTGAAGAAAAGGAAGAATGGTGATGGTTGTGATTTTGAGGAAGAAGGTGGTGCTTCTTTGTTGCATAAAGGGAAGTGGGAATTGGCTAAAAAGGATTACTTTATGCAAGCTCCTGCTAAGTTGAGTTCTTGTGATTATCATAGGGGTTTGGAGATTGTGGTGGTTGGGTTTTCGAATGGTGTGTTTGGGTTGTATCAGATGCCTGATTTTGTTTGTATACACTTGTTGTCTATATCGAGAGAGAAGATTACGACGGCTACTTTTAATGAGCTTGGGAATTGGTTGACGTTTGGGTGTGCGAAGCTTGGACAGTTGCTTGTTTGGGAGTGGAAGTCGGAGAGTTATATATTGAAGCAACAGGGACATTACTTTGATGTGAATACGATTGCGTATTCACCTGATTCACAGCTCTTGGCGACTGGTTCAGATGATAATAAAATCAAGGTGAGTATATAATTATTTTAGATTAGGAAAACATGTTATTGTGGGTCATTTGCTGTAGTATTGATATTCATATCTTAACATAATGCTTTTTTGTATAGGTTTGGACAGTGTCATCAGGGTTCTGTTTTGTGACATTTTCTGAGCATACAAATGCAGTTACTGCACTTCATTTCATGGCTAGCAACCACTGTTTACTGAGTGCATCTTTGGATGGCACTGTTCGTGCATGGGATCTGTTTCGCTATCGAAATTTTAGGACATTTACAACCCCTTCATCTAGACAGTTTGTTTCTTTAGCATCAGATCAAAGTGGTGAAGTGATTTGTGCTGGAACTCTTGATTCATTTGAGGTATTGGTTGTATTATGTACTTTATTACATAATTTAGCTCTATCTAGAAACTTGTCTTAGTAGTTTCTTTTCTTTTCTAGATTTTGTTTGGTCGATGAAGACAGGTCGATTGTTGGACGTTCTTAGTGGTCATGAAGGTCCAGTACATGGATTGATGTTTTCTCCTACAAATGTAAGTAATTTCTGCTTGATTGTTATATATAACTTTGCATATAGGTCACTGTTTCTATCTATATTTGTCTTGAGGGTTTTTGGATGTGCATTCGAAAGTGATTATCTGATATTGAAAATCAGATTCAGATAATTATCTACAAAAAAGCGGGCAGTGGAACCGTAGAAGAGAGTGTCTGCATATGTGTATGCTGTTGAAGTTGTAATTGGCAAATCCTGAGAATTTTTGGCACTAGTATACAGATCGACTAAAATTGATACAGTATTATATCTTTTAACTCAAACTATGAAAATTTTGTTTTCTATTATATATAATAATTTTTTAAGTACATACCAAAAGCTTTTTATGAAAGCTTGTTTTTTATAATGACGACGTTTATATCTTTTTCTTGCTAGCTTGGTTTAAAAAAGCGCGAGGCGCTCCGAAGCGTTTAGGTACCAAAATTCGAGGCGCCACGCCTCAAGCGCGAGGCGAGTGCTTCACGTATGCAAGGTGATAAAACTAAAAATAATAATAATAATTTATTATGTAAGACACATTTCACTTCATAATCATAAACACAAAACAGACTTAAGAGTTTAAAGTTTAGAACATAATTAAACATCTTAACAGAAGGTTTAATGACTTTAATCCATATATAGTCAAGTAATCATCTACTATAATCAATCAAAACAGAAGGTTCAATGACTTTAATCCATATATAATCAACGAAGTCAACAGAAAGTTTTCACTTACAAGACAAGTCAGCAACGAACAAGGTAACAGGAGTCGATCAACTGGAGCTGAAGATCAAAGGGCTGGAGAAGAACCGAAGTAGATTACGAACCTGCTGTGAATGGCGATGGGGCTGGAGTTGATAATTTAGGGTTTTAATCTAAAGTCCGATTTTGTTTAAATGGGTTGGGCTGCAATAGATTTAAAGTAGAGGGATGGGCCAGAAATTGACCAGGCCTGTTTTTGACCAACATTTAACCAACTTGACCAGGCCTGATTTTGACCAAACACATGAAGCGCTGCTTCAGATCGCCTCATGCCTTCCTACTGAAGCGCCGCTTCAGAGCGCTTCTCATTACATCCGGCGCCTCGGTGAAACGAAGCGCTAAGCCAAACGCCTCTAGCGCCTCGCGCTTTAAGCAACGCCTCAGAGCGCTTTTTAAACCAAGCTTGTTAGTATAGTTAACAATGAAAGTGGATGAAAGGTCTTTAGATTGGGTTGAAAAGAGGGGTATACAAGTAAATTTTACCTGCTCCTCAAATAATCAATTTTTTTGCGGTAGCAATGAAATGATCATCCAAAAACTGAATGTTTGGCAACTGTTTGATCAATTAATACATCTGAAAACTAAATATTGCAGCTTCAAGAATCCAATGACCCCTTGAATATTTGGGTGCTTTTGTCTATAGTTTATGAACTTAATATTATTATTATTATTATTATTATTGTATTTACTGCAGGCAATTCTGGCTTCATCTTCCTGGGACAGGACCGTTCGATTATGGGATGTTTTGATGGAAAAGGTTCGGTTGAAACATTTCCACACACTCATGATGTTCTTACTGTTGTTTATCGTCCAGATGGCAAGCAATTGGCTTGTAGCACATTAGATGGGCAAATTCATTTCTGGGATCCAATCGATGGGTTGTTAATGTACACCATTGAGGGGAGGCGAGACATTGCTGGAGGGCGGTTGATGACTGACCGTAGAACAGCCGCCAATTCTACTTCTGGAAAATGTTTCACAACCTTGTCATATTCTGCTGATGGGAATTATATATTAGCTGGTGGAAGTAGTAGATTCATCTGTATGTATGATGTTGCTGATCAGGTTAGTTTTGTTTATTCTCTTTCTTGAAATTTATTTTAAGGCTTTGATTTACTCCATGTATTTCATAATATATCAAGCAAAGGGAATCTAGCAACTAAGTAGCAATTAAAATATAGATTAGAAAGTTTATGCTTGAGGTGCAAGTAGCAATCTCAAAAATTCGCCCCATTTACTCTAGCCCTTTTCATTCCTTTGGCATTATCCAAGACACCCCTTTTGCAACTTTTAATGTGAAGTGTAGGCTAAATATGTTTTGGTAAGCTCTTATATAGTTATATAACAGATTTTAAAGCTTCCTTTGAAATTACTTCCCTTAACGTTCTTGGTTTTAATATCCAGTGATCCAATAATTACTGATAAACATTACATTCCATAATATCAACATTTTAGCTCCACTGAAACAGCTCATTTCTCTTTAATTTACAGGTATTGCTTCGCAGATTCCAAATAACCCTAAATCTATCATTAGACGGAGTTCTAGATGTATTAAACTCCAAGAACATGACTGATGCTGGTCCTTTAAATCTGATTGATGATGATAGTAGTGACAGAGATGATGGTGTTGATAAACAAACACGGGTCAACTCAACTTACGATCTACCAGGGTCAATGCCTAATCGTGGAAGGCCCATTGCTAGAACCAAATGTTTAAGAATTGCACCTACGGGCCGTAGTTGGGCTGCTGCAACAAGTGAAGGGGTTTTGGTTTATTCAATGGATGATAATTTCATATTTGACCCCACAGATCTTGATATTGATGTTACCCCTGAGGTACGGAAGTTATTTATCGAATCATTTGGTAATCATAGATTGTGTTTTGAAATTGATTTTCTGATTATTGCGATTTTCAAGTCGTATTGATTGGTTCTTAATATTTTGATAAACACATCCTGCTTTTGGTTATGTGATTTTATATGGTAATAATCAGTTCTGGTGATGAGTTCCATGTTTTGATAAACAGATTTCTTTAAATAGTCAGCTTTGGATATTCTGTTTCTTATGAATTGCAACAAAACTGATTATTGAAGTGTTAAATAAAATGACCTAGTCAAACCTATTTATGACATTTCTACTCCCATTTTACAAGAAATTTCTTAATTTTTTTCACAAAATATGTCCTTCCTGTTTATTCTATCTTTTGGTTAACTGATCATAATTTGCCAAACCCAAATAACTGATTATCATATTATTCCAGCTTAAAATAGCATAAACACTGTTTCCATCAAGCCATTTTATCACAGCTAGATGATTCTACTAATTCAATATCTTATCACTTTTAAAACACAACATCCAAACACACCTAAAAACAAGTTATTTGATGGTAATAAGAGTTTGCTAATTACAAATTCACCATCTTTCATACAGGCAATTGAAGCAGCTCTTAGTGAAGATCAACCAAGCAGAGCTTTAATCCTTAGTTTACGGTTAAATGAAGATAACTTGATAAAAAAATGCATCATTGCTGTAGCTCCTTCCGATATTAAAGCTGTTGTTGCATCAATCCCTTTTAAATATTTAAATAGATTGATTCAGACTTTTGCTGAACTCCTGGAAAACTGCCCTCATTTGGAATTCATTCTTCGATGGTGTCTGGTATGGTTATGTTGTATGCATAATTGCATATTGCATTCTATAGCATCACTTACCACATGCATACTCTAATATTACTATATCATATGCATATGCATGCTCTAGTATCACTATATTATTATGCATAATCTAGAGTAGAGGTGTAAAGTAGGTGGGTCGGGTGGTTGGTTTACATGTCAAATCAGACCAGGTCAAACACTTTGCTTTCAATTTTTTATTCATAATTTGCCTTACATATAATTGCAAAAAGTAATCATTAAAGTAATATTTTAATTGTCTGAGTAAAGCCGGTTTTGGCTGACTTTTGAGATTTTTAAGCTATTTCTTCTTTTATCCCACATATTTAACTTGTTATAAAAAAAATGTATATGCGCAAGTCAGGGCGATATGTGAAAATGGGTTTGGTTTGGGGTTGACATGTAACACATTTGCTCAGTAAAAAAAGGCCTTTAAATGATTTTTGTGTCCATATGATTACACAAAAGTATGTTTTTAACCATAAATTCTAATTTTTGTTTGTTACGTCCGACTTTTTTCTCTTTAGCTATATTTATTATATGTCTGCCAATTTGACCCATTAGAAATTAAACATAGTTACAATTGACCAGTTCATAAGTAAATTGTTTGAAATTTTCGTTTTCTTTCCACTCTAGTTTGTATACTTTTGATAGTTGATACAAGACAAATTTATTTGTATTATTTTTCAGGAGCTCTCCAAATGCCATGGTCATTCAATTCAGCAAAACTCGAGGAATTTACTTCCTTCTCTGAAATCATTGCAGAAAGCGATTACAAGATTACATCAGGATTTAAGTGATACATGTTCTTCCAACGAGTATATGCTTCGATATCTATGCTCTACAACCTCTAAACCATGACAACATGTGAACACACTTTATAGAGCAATTTTGTTACAAATGTGTGTAGGTTATGGGCGCTGCTATAATCATCATCAATGCGGAATTTTGTTTTGTTCTTTTTTTCTTCATGTGGTAGGCATTTTTGAGCACGAATGTGAAATGACAATTTTGTTATACCTGTGTGTAGATTATTTAGTTCAAGGATAATCACCAAAATAGTGGGTTTGATCAACATTATCTACCATTTTAACCAAATTTATTCGCATTAATAAAGACTAACCTCCAAGATAAATTTGTTGACTTTGCACCCTCGCAATGTTTATGAATAGATTTCATTATTCATTTTAGAGTTTTGTTAGACACGATGATCCAATTAGATTTTTTAATTGAATTCATACGGAAATGAATATATGTAGTACAATCCCATCATCTATTTAACTTGATAATCTTGAATGGAAAATCAGTTTATGAAATTACATAAACTGTTTTGACCCGTTCATATGGAAACAGGAGTTTTTTTAAGTTGACTAAATTAGGAAGAAAAACAAGGTAAAAAAATATGGAATGACCAACATGCCACCTTAAAAGTTGACTAAGTTAAATATACCACTTAAACTAAGTTGACTAAGTAAGCAATCGGTTTAAATGTAAATGCTAAGTAAACCATTCAAAGTCACCATCTAATCTCCTTTCTTCTCCTTTAAAAGATCAAATCCATACACCCCCGCTTCTCCACCGGAAGATTCAGGTTCCACCACCAGTCACCACCACTGCCGCCTCTTGACCACCAGAGCCACTTACCACAGGTGTTGACTGCAGATGTATAATTCTTATTCTCATGATCTATGGTAAGAAGAGTTGCCATCACAAGGTTAACATAAAACTTTGACAAAGTTATTAGAATTGGGATAGGAGGTTCTGGGAAAGTTTACTGTTAAAGTAAATATTTACACTTCCATTTCATTCATCAATATGCCTGAACCCTCAACCTCCATACAACTGCCACAACCATGCCGTAAATTTAAACTTAATGAAATTCTAAAAGCAACAAAAAACTTTCACAAATCAAAAGAAATCGGGATTGGAGGTTTTGGAAAAGTTTACATAGGCGAAGTATACGATGGAGCACGTCGTGTGCATGCTGCTATTAAACGTTTGGATTCGTTTTCGAGTCAAGGGGCAACAGAGTTTTGGGCGGAAATTGAGAATCTTTCAAAGTTACGTCACTATAATCTTGTGTCTTTGATCGGTTACTGTAATTATGAAAGAAAGGGGTACTTAAATCTTGCATCTTTGATTGGCTCTCATAGTTATACAAAAGAAATGATACTTGTGTACGAGTACATACCCAATAAAACTTTAAAGGATCATCTTCACAAGCAAGTAAGCAACGTACCCCTCTTTCATGGGAGATGCGACTCCAAATATCCATAGGTGTATGCCGTGGGTTACATTACCTTCACACTTGTAATGGTACTCCTACTGGTGTGATACATCGTGATGTTAAGCCTTCTAATATTTTATTAAATGAAAGATGGGCGGCAAAAATATCAGATTTTGGGTTGTCGAAAATAGGCCCAGCGAATCAACTAACTTCTTCTGTCCTGACAGATGTTAAAGGCACTTTTGGATATTTGGATCCTAATTATTTCTATACTAGAAGGCTCACAAGGAAGTCTGATGTGTATTCTTTGGGAGTAGTGTTGTTTGAAGTGCTATGTAGGAAGCCAGCAGTGGAGCAACTTCCTAACGGGGAAGCGAGGGATTTGGTGACACGAGTTAAAGATTCTTTCAAAGACGGGAGTTTTGCGCTTTTAATTGATTCGGAAATAAGGAGTGCAATATCCGAAGAGTGTTTAAAGGAGTTTGTTGATATTGCAAATACATGTTTGCGCGACAATCCAGAACAAAGACCTACCATGGTTGAAGTTGTGGTCCGTCTTGAGCATATAGTAGCATTACAAAAGAAATCCACTATTTCATCGCAGTTTGTAGGCAGAGCTGTATCCGATGGAATGGTTAAGGAGTTTTCTGTCCCCTCCGATGGAGAAAACTCCTATATCTCGTCGCAATTTGTAAGCAGAACAGTATCCGATGGAATGGTTAATGGATTTCCCGTCCCCCCTAATGGAGAAAACTCAGGTATCTCATCACAAATTGTAGGCGGAGTAGTAACCGATAGAATGACTAATGAGTTTCCTATCTCCTCCAATGGAGAAAACTCCGGTACCTCTATTTCCTCTTAAACTGTGTCGACCTATTCTTTATATTATGCATATTCTTTTATAATTTATATCTATATATACATGCACACACACACACACATATATATATATGTATGTACCTATATATGATGAAAATTTTGGTATCTCCAGGTCCTATGGCATTGTGTGGACATATTCTTTATATTTATGGGCATCTCTCTTTGCATACGCACATGTGTATATATAGGAGTGTGTTAATACACTACCAATTTTAAGTGTGAGCACTGCAAAATACAATTGTACGAAATGTTTTTGCTAATATACAGTGGGAGAAAGAAAGAGGGAGGAGTAGGAGATATATATAATGAGAACTACTAAATGTTAGGAATCGTTAGGAACCATCTTTTTACCCAGATATTGAAGTTTGTAGATCAACCAAGACAATATGACTTTCAAATCCTTTCCCAGGTTGTTATATAGCTTTTTAGAGCTTGAACATCCTAAAAAACAATTCACAAAATTTTAAAGTGTTTTGCATTCTCCTTCCTACTAGTCATACTCTTTTATGAACTGAAATTAAACTTCTCGAATCCATTAGCAGATGGCGCCAGTGTAAGATCAAGATAGTACACTCGCGTGAAATAACCTCTTAATTATCACTAGAATTTAGATAGTAAATACAATTGAAAGAATCATAGTATTATTGTATTGAAATTGTGATTGAATACAAATGATATCTAAACATACATATTTATACTAATATCATGTGGTTTGGATCCGCACCGATGATGTGGCTTATGGTCCCCTATCTATTTGTAAACAAAGTTGATTCCATTTAATTTTTGTGCTTGTAAACAGTCAATTAGGTTTTTCATATATGATTAATTTGATGAGTGAGTAATGTGGTTCTGTAACTTATGTTGCCGACTTGCAGGGTGGATAAAGGCTCCAATACTGCTCCACGGCACTCTTCATGTAACGATCTATGAAGTCGATAAAATTAATACCGATGGTGGTGGCAACATATTCTCTAAGGTATTCCATATGTTCTTTTACACAGATCAACTTCCAGTTTGGTTGTTTTTCTGGTGCACTACTTTGTCCTGAACTGGTACTCTTTTTAGAGCTGATACTCTATTTTATTGCTTGTAAAATTTTGAGACATGACTAGACACGAAATTAAATGGGTTAGATGTGTGGTAAACGGGCTCAGGTCATAAACAGGTTGAAACGTCAATGACATGATTCATCACGTGTCTCAATGAGTTTCACTCATCTAACCTGTTTATGACTCGTATATCTCGCTTAACTAATCATGTCAAATGGGCTAACAGGTCGATACCATACGCTTAAGATCCATTCATCAAAACAACATTCTTGGCTTTTTTATAATCTTATTATTTGTTAACCATGTTAAGTGAGCCGTGTCGAAGATATGGCGTGTCATTTGCGTTATTGAGCTGATTATAGTTAATCGTGCCTATGGGTTGTCTCGCATCATTCGTGTTATTGAATTAGTTATAGTTAATCGTGATATAAGTGGCGTGTAATGTAACCTGCTTAGTAGACATGTATGTATTATTGTTTAAGTAAATGACACGTTTAGTTAAACATGTGGTGTTGTTCGGGTTCAATACTCGTATTAAAGTCCTGTGTTAAACATGACTTTTTTGACACGACACATGTTTTGTATGGTCTGCCCTTTGTCCTTATTATCTGTTTTGATGGGAAATCTTATTATGCTAAGTCTACAACTGTCAACCCTCTTGAGTAACATAATATACAGTATTTTTACATGTGAAGTTTACATAATTTGACATTTTTTCTTCCAGATTGTGGCTAACATAGAGAAGACTGTTGGATTTGGAAAAGGAACTCGCAAAATATATGCAACAGTCAATCTTGAGAAAGCACAAGTCGGCCGGACGAGAATGATTGAAGATGAGCCTGGAAACCCAAGGTGGTATGAATCTTTCCACATTTACTGTGCTCACTCAGCTTCTAATGTCATCTTCACAATCAAAGATGATAACCCCATCGGTGCAACCTTAATTGGGCGGGCTTATATTCCCGTTGAAGAACTCTTAGATGGTGAAGAAACAGAGAGATGGGTCGAGATTTTAGACGAAGATAAGAATCCTATTAAAGCAGGTTCTAAAATCCATGTGAAGCTACAATACTTTGATGTTACACAGGACTGTAGTTGGGCCCGTGGAGTTAGAAGTGCTAAATACCCCGGAGTCCCGTACACGTTCTTTGCTCAAAGACGTGGATGTCGGGTTTCATTATATCAAGACGCTCATGTCCCCGACAAATTCATTCCCAAGATACCCCTTGCTAACGGGGAATATTACGAGCCACATAGATGCTGGGAGGATATATTCGATGCAATAACTAATGCGAAGCACTTCATTTATATCACGGGGTGGTCGGTTTACACTGAGATAACTTTGATCAGAGATTCAAGACGACAGAAGCCGGGAGGTGATGCTACACTTGGTGAGCTTTTGAAACAGAAAGCAAGTGAAGGTGTTCGGGTTCTTATGCTAGTTTGGGATGATAGAACATCTGTGGACATACTAAAAAAAGATGGATTAATGGCCACACATGATGAAGATACCGAAAACTATTTCAGAGATACTGATGTTCATTGTGTTTTATGCCCCCGCAACCCTGATGATGGCGGGAGTTTCATTCAAGACCTTCAAATCTCCACCATGTTCACTCACCACCAGAAAATTGTAGTGGTGGATGCTGCAATGCCTAGTGGTGAATCCACCAACCGTCGTGTGGTGAGCTTTGTTGGCGGGATTGATCTCTGTGATGGGAGGTATGATTCCCCATTTCATTCGCTTTTCAGAACACTTGATTCTGCCCACCACGATGATTTCCACCAGCCAAACTACACGGGTGCTTCCATAACCAAGGGCGGGCCAAGGGAACCATGGCATGACATACATAGCCGGCTTGAAGGACCGGTTGCTTGGGATGTTTTGTTCAATTTTGAACAAAGGTGGAGAAAACAAGGTGGGAAAGACATTCTTTTTAACTTAAGAGAACTAATTAGTGACATCATAACACCACCGTCTCCCATCACGTTTCCAGATGACCAAGAAACATGGAACGTTCAAGTGTTCCGGTCAATTGACGGTGGGGCCGCTTTTGGGTTCCCGGATAAACCAGAAGATGCAGCTAAGGCGGGTCTTGTCAGTGGGAAAGATAACATAATTGATAGAAGCATACAAGATGCTTATATTCATGCTATACGTAGAGCTAAACGTTTTATTTATATTGAAAACCAGTATTTCCTTGGAAGCTCGTATGCATGGGAGTTTGACGATGTTAAAGGCGAAGATGTTGGTGCTTTGCATCTTATCCCAAAAGAACTTTCTCTAAAAATTGTTAGTAAGATTAAAGCCCATGAAAAGTTCACTGTTTATATTGTGGTACCAATGTGGCCTGAAGGGATACCCGAGAGTGCATCGGTTCAAGCGATATTGGATTGGCAAAGGAGGACTATGGAGATGATGTATAAGGACATTGTTCAGGCTCTTCAGGCCGAGGGGCTTGATGAAAGCCCCGAAGATTATCTCACGTTCTTTTGCCTTGGGAACCGTGAGGTTAAGAGTGGCGGAGATTATGAACCTTCTGAACAACCCGATCTAGGTTCGAATTATATGAAAGCACAAGAGGCTCGACGATTCATGATCTATGTGAATGCCAAAATGATGATCGGTAAGTATATTGGATATTATTATGATGAGTAAATTAGCTCAAATTATTTTTAATGGAAGCATGTCAATGGTTCTAACGGGTACAATTGTTTTTAAATGCTTACACATTCGACCCTAACCCATTTTGCCTCCAACTTATTTTGACCTTGACTCATTTTGACTTGTTACTTATCTTTTGCACCTATACCTTTTCTTATTTTCTAGTCTGATATATTATCCCCCGTTTGGATTGCATTATGGAACTGATTATTTGTTTATGCTTATTGTGACTTCATGCCACAAGAATTACTTTTTTATGTTCACATAAACAGATTTTGGTTCTAATCATGTAAATATTCAATTTCATAGTGGATCCAACAAAATTAATTATTTACTATATTACCATTTTCTTAACCTAAGTTTTCCTTCAATAGAAATCACATTGTTGGTCAGTTTATGTATTGAATTTTATTAATTGATCTAAATTTGTTAAATACAGTTGATGATGAATACATAATAGTTGGATCTGCAAACATCAACCAACGATCCATGGATGGTGCAAGAGACTCAGAGTTGGCTATGGGTGCCTACCAACCATACCATCTATCAACCCGCAATGGGCCCGCGAGGGGTCAGGTCTACGGGTTCCGTATGGCGCTATGGTACGAACATTTAGGCATGCTAGATGACGTTTTCCATCATCCAGAAAGCACAGAATGCGTCCATAAAGTTAATCGTATTGCCGACAAATACTGGGAGCTTTACGCTAGTGAGAATCTTGAACACGACATGCCCGGTCACTTGCTTCGTTACCCGATCAGGGTTGCTAGTGAAGGTAACGTGATAATACTGCCAGGAACCGAGTATTTCCCTGATACAAAAGCTCGGGTTCTTGGTGCTAAATCTGATTACCTTCCTCCAATTCTTACATCATAAGAAGGTAAACTGGTTTAAATCTGTATGTTTGTTTTTATTCAAGTTGTGTTTATGGTTGGTATAATTAGATATGTTCAATGTTATTGTTGGATTTTGGCAGACTATCATGTGTAAGAGTTGAAGTTTTTAAGATTTTATTGGTACTCTTATGTATGTGTAATGGAGACTTGATCAATTATGTGGCATTTTATCAAGTTATTTTCTTTATTGCTATGATTTTATTTTAGTACTTAGTAAAAATAGGGATGAAATCATAAAATAATAATTAGGTTTTAACATTGTTTCACTAAAATCATTATATATCTATTAAAAAGTTATGTCGGTGGCTACAATGCCACCGATCGTTGTTAGATTATTATTGGTTGGTTTAATGGTACAAGCTTCATTGCATGATGTGCCATCTTCTTTTGCATATGCTACACACGTGTACAAGCATAAAGCACAAGGTACAAGTCTTGACAACATGCGTTTTTCAAACATTATACTTTTCGTCCTTTCTTTTTACATAAAATTCCTAGTTTTGTACTTAAACTAAGGTAATATCATAAATTGTCCTATGTGTTCTTATTTTAAGAGTTCCATGATTTCTACTAATAGATCGACATTAATTATTTATGTTAAATACTTACTCTCTCTATCTCCACCATCATCAAAGTACTCTTATGGGCCACTGTTACATTCCCCTCCGACCATCTCATCATCTTCGTGCACCCCATTGTAACTCTCAGTAAGGGATCAAGAGGCCATTTTCTCCAAATCTACTCAAAGCTCTAACCATACTTTTCATCCATTAATGTATCAAATTTAACACTCAAAGCTTAAATATTAACAAGGTTAGACTCATTTCTGGCCGCGATCAAATAGCCAACCAATTCTATCACCGAGGTGTAACATCGCCTATAAGTTTTAACCAAACATTGTTTAAGAACAATACAGTTGATGTCAAACATTGGAATCAACCCTAGAAGCAAACCCTAATTCAACTTCAATTGCAAAATGCGAATTAATGTTTAGATTGCACTAATGTTAGATTTTTGTATTAGTTTTCTTTTATGTTTATTTACTTGTATTACTTTTACTAAAAAGGTAAAAATGACTATCCTCATCTGCAAGGCATAACACTAGACTTAACATAAAAACTACCTAAAAAATTAACGTCTGCCGGTGAAAAGGACTATTAAAAAATACGAACATAAAGGATAATTTCTGATATTACCTTAATTTTAGTACCAAAACTGAAATTTTATGTAAATCGGATAGATATAGGGTTTGAGGACGATGGTAGATCTGAGATTGTCGGTGAGGGGATAAGATGAGCGACAATAGAAGGTTGTTATCGATTTCATTTCGTAAACCGAATTGTTGAGAAAGAAAGAAAAAGAGCACAGGGTTTCAAGAAATAAACAACATTTGTTTATGAGAGTGAGAAAAGAAAAAGATTGGTAGCCTTGTAGGTAAGGATATTAGGGTTGGAGAACTAAGATGGGTTAGGCTTACTTTGGGTATAAGTTGGGTCAAGTCATGAACTAAAAAAATTATAAATTAAAAATCAAAATTGAATAATAACAAAATTAACCAATAAATGAAATACATAGAAATGAATGGGATTTATAATTTTTAGTTGATTTTGATCACTTGATTTATATTTTGACTTTTTCCCTTTATTTTACCACATTTTAAATTTGTTGACTTGGCTTTTTTTAGGGAGAATTACATATTTCTCCCTACAAACTTCATCAATTACATATATATCCAACTTAAAATTTTAATTACATATATCCCCTTGTAAAACGTGGTTAATTACATATATACCTAAATTAAAAGTTTAATTACATATATCCCCTTCTAAAACATAGTTAATTACATATATACCTAAACTAAAAGTTTAATTACATATATCCGTTTTTTAAAAACCAATTTTTTCGGTTTGGTTTCGGTTTTTCTTGTAACAAAAACCGAAAACACCAAACCGAAACTATACAAACCGAACTTTTAAATTTAGAGGTATATTCATACACTTATAAACATGATCAACCTATTACTTACTTATTTAACTTATATTATCTAATTTTTTTTGAATATTTAGATTTCAAGAATAATATTTAAACTTCTTTGTTTGAATTGATAGATTAAAACGTTTTATTAATTTTTTGTTATTGTATTTTATGAATTTTAATTCATTTTAATGTCAAGTAATTTATAAGAATATGTTTATTATATTTAAATATCAATAAAATGTTGTAAGCCTAAATATTTTAGTTTATATTCATTAAATTGGACCAAATTTTTCTTTAAAACTTGAAGCCCAAATGGTAAAAAAAAAGATTTTTATTATTTTTTTGTTATTGTATTTTATGAATTTTAATTCATTTTAATGTCAAGTAATTTATAAGAATATGTTTATTATATTTAAATATCAATAAAATGTTGTAAGCCTAAATATTTTAGTTTATTTCATTAAATTGGACCAAATTTTTCTTTAAAAACTTGAAGCCCAAATGGTAAAAAAAAAAAAGAAATCGAAGTGAAAACCAAAAACCAAAACCAAATGGTTTTAAAAACCTAGAAACCGAAATATCGGTTTTGGTTTCTATTTAGGCTAAAACAAAACCAAACCGACCCATGCGCACCCCTGGTTGAACATATAATCTTCTATATATAATTAGATATCTAGTTGAAGGTACCAAAATTAAATTATATGTCTTCTATTAATTTGATCCATGAATAAGCTAATCAAATAGTTCTACCGGATATTTCTACACTATAACGTTCGAAAGAAATGTTCGATTGACTAACTTCTTTTCTTGTTGACAATTGAACTTTAATTTCTTGATTTTGAAATTATGAAACTTCACCATCTATCCAAGCAACATCGCGATCTACCAGCCAAACTTGATATTAAACCACTACTTTAGATAACCGGCCCATACTAAAAGGAAAGAAATTGAATAATTGATCACCAAATTAAAATTATTTTCACATAAGTGAATTGAGCATCCAAGTACTATAAACATATAATATTATAGCATATACTACAGAATAATCTTGGAAACATTACACTTAAAGAGAGTGAGGTGTCATGGTTGAAGTATGGTTATTGTTGCTACACGAATCCTAATCAAGGGATTAAGACCGAGGAGCAGTGCAAGGGTGGGGTTGACACTAAGGATTGAGCCGGAACTTGGCCTTGACAGGATGCGGCTGAGCTTGACTTCGCCTAAGCAGGGCTTTGGCTGGGCAGTACTTCGAACGGACTGGGCTTATGTTGAGTTGGACTTCGTCTGAACAGGATATCTGCGAGACAAAAACAACACCGTGAGCCTCGCCACGGGCAGAAGGGATTTCTCCCCGTGACCAACCTCCGGCGTGAGAATAAGTTTCTGGAGGAAATGTATAAGTATGAGTATAAGTGTAGTGAGTTGGGATGATGTGTGTTGAAACATACCTGAACCCTTGTATTTATAGTGACTTACGTATGCCAACTTCCTCCATGTAAATCTATTTCGAGACATCTGGAGTTTAGACTGGAATTCCTTGGTTACTGGAGTCATTTCCTTTTTGATACAAAGGGTTTTCCCCTTAATATTAATGTTGTTTGTCTTTTACAGTTGACTTGCCTCCTATTGGTTCTGTGAGCCTATCTTGCTGCAGCTCTGTTTCCTTCCACGTTTGTCTTTTATTGTTTGTCATCTTTTGGTTACTGATCATGTTCTCATGGCCCCCAATAGTTTCTCTTTCGTATCGTCGAATTCTTTTGCTTACTGAGGATAGCCAAGTGTTGCGTTTGAGAGTTTTTACAAGTGTTGAGATTTCTGCGTTATATGTGCGTGTGTCGCGGCTGCATGTGTGAATGGACTACGGACCGTGTCTGGGCCTCGACCAACCTAGCTGAGTCGCGGCTGGGCCTCGGCAGCCTTCCTGGGCCGCGGTTTGTTCACGGGAATTCTTTGGATCACGGCTTGTGTCTTCACCCAAGTGCTTGGGCCGCGGCTGGAGCCTTTTCATCCCCCTGGGCCGCGGCTTGCTCCTCGGCTGCTTCTGGGCCGCGGTTTGTTCGTGTATCGCAAAGGATTCCATGGTCGAGGCTTCTTGCTCCGATCTTCCTCCCCAGCCGCAGCTGGGCCCCGGATTGAGTGCTTTCGTGTTTCTTTTTTCATGCGTTGGTATGTTTTCGGGTGGTACCCCATCATGTCCCCCCAGTCCAATATTATGGTTTATACCATGATATTGGAATAATGCCTATACTTTTGTCAACTCCTAGCTTGTCTAATCATTCATTCTAACCCTTGTTACATCAAGCCGCCCTATTTTTGTAGACCGGTTATTAGGCTGTAGCTTGTCATCATGGAGAATCACTTCATGTCTCCTTGTCTCCTCCTCCCTTCTCTATATAAACCGCAGCTTGTCTTCATTTTTCTTTCATCTTTTGGAAGACATCACTTTGGTTTCTCTCTAGGTGAGTCCTCTTCTTTTCTTGCGTTTATTTCTTAATATGGAGTGTAGAAACGATATGCGTTCGCAAACGTCGGTGATCACGCAAGATTATCTAAATAATTTTGCGAACCGATATGGTGTTAGCCAAGATCTTGTGCCGGTGGTCCCACCGTCTGGCGCAACGGTGCTGGATGCGCCTTCCGGCACCATAGCTTTGTATATTGCCTTCTTTACTTTTAGTAACTTTCGAGTACCTGTTAGTCGCTTTCTATGCCTTATTTTGACGTACTATTCAGTGCACTTGGCTCAGATTGTTCCTTTAGGTTTGATAAAGGTTTATCATTTTGAGATATCATGTCGTGCCGTTGGGTTAGATCCTAGCGTAAATTTGTTTAGGGCCTTTTATAAGCTGACCCGTAGGTGATTGGATTACATTTGAGAAGAGGAAATCTCCGCGGCCAGCTATGGCGCTGCGCCCGTTTACTAGTTTGAAGCACTGGAAAGACCATTTCTTTTTTATTTCTGATCGGATTGTGCCTTTCGAGATGCACTGGCTTGGTATGGATGAGGACGTTAAGGATCCTCTTCCAAAAAAGGGTGAATATGATATGTCCGCGTTCAACGCTTTGAAGGCTGAGCCGACCACGCTTCGTTCTTACTCCGAGCACTTTCTCGTGATGGCCGGGATCAGCCGTATTTGGCCGGACACGAGCCTTTATCCTTATATGACTTGTCTTATATGACTTGTCACGGGGAACGTAAGTTGTCGCTTTTTTATTTTTACGTTTCCACATTTTTAGCTAATCATTGATGTATTGTTATCTTTTTTCAGGTATGGGTTTATTTGACCGCATGAAGTTGTCCGCCGCGACGGATGTTACCGAAGAGACCGAATTTCTTTCTGAAGAGGCTTGCCCTTTTCTTGATTCGACTCTGAGTTCGTGGTTCAGCCGGGGGAACACTTGCCAGTTTCTTCCTCCGGACACCGGAGTACCGACAATCGTAGTCCGCCGGCAAAACGTCAGAATGCGAGCCGCAAGAAAGGGTTGGGAGGGCCGGGATTGAAACCGCGGGATTCCCCTTCCGCTGCGGGGACCTCGGCAGCAACTCGCGGTGCGAAGGTCGTGATGGGCCTTTCGGCCGCTTCTGGGGGTGCGGCGGCTGCCGCGGCTGGTGCCGGGGCCGTTGTTTCGGTCGCTACTGGGTTTGGAGCGCCCGCTGGTGGTTCGTTTTCTGGTTCGGTCGGGAAATCTCATGGTACTTACGGCGCTGCTATTTCTGCGGGTACTTCCTCGGGGGATACTGACATGGATCCTACTGAAAAATTCACTCCGTATTGAGATCTAACGAATGGGTCTTTGTTTGATGATCCCGAGTCATGCAAAGACTTTATGTTTAATGCTCGTACACTAGCCGAGTTTTATCGTGGTGGGGGTTTGAAGAATAGAGATTTATCCGACGTTGGTTGTTCGTCGATGGTGAATAGTTTCTTTTCTTTTATTGAAGTTCATAATCGTTGGGCAGATAGTGTGAAGGAAACTCGTGAACTTAGAAGGAAGACGACGCGCCTCGAGGATGATAATGCGTCGTTGAAGCTTCGATGCGATTTTCTTGAAAAGGAAAAGGAGAAAGTTACCCTTAGCCTCAGCGAAACTCAAGAAGACCTCTGTGTTCAGTCTGCCGCCGTGAAACGTCTATCGTCTGACCTGAAAAGCATCAAAACTATCTCGGACGATCGAATTTCTCAGCTCCAGGGAGAAAATGCGCGACTTCAAGCCGAGAGGAAATGGCTTATTTCGGATGGGATGGGTTTAGCTTTTAACAAGATTCGTGATAGCGATGAGTGTCTTGCTCTTCTTGGAACTATCAACAGCCTTTCCGACAAGGTGGGTTATAACGCCGGTTTATCAGATGGCATCCGTCTTGCTGCTGCGGGCAAGAAACCTAAGGACGCCAAGAACTTTGATGCGGACGCACTTAGGAAACTTGAAGTTGAGTCTGAGCGGTTTGATCATGCTGTTTTTCCTATGGCTGGGACGATTGCTGCCATGTGTGATTCGGATTTTGAAGAGATCAAGGCTTTCCTGACTTCACCGCCTGAAGGTCCTCCTCGTGTTTAGTTTATCTTTGGGTGTCTGGATGGTTTGTTTGTTTCCTTTTTATGTTGATGTAATGTTATCAGACTCGTATTTTGACTGTTGTAATGTCTTTTGCGGTTGGCCCTTGGTTTTACCAACCGAGCGTTGTTTGTATGGATGATGTTTAGTTCTATCATGTATGTTTTCTTAACTGTGCGTTGTTTGTAAGAGTGTTATTTTACTTTACCATGTATGCTCGTACCGAGATTCGTCTTGACGAATTTGTATCGAGGCTTAGATAAAATGGCCAGATTTTAGCACGACACATCCCCCTCTTTCTTACTGGCCGCGGCTGGGCGGGCCTAGGCCGCGGCCGCGGCTTGATGACTTTCTCTTTTTTTTTTTTTTTTTTTTTTGAGATTTCGGCCGCTTTTGACGTGTGGCTCGTGGTGACCGGGATGGCTATGAAGACGCCACAAACGATGCTTATCGCTCGTAACCGTGGAACCGCGGCTGGGTTATATTTTCCTACCTAGCTGTGGTTTAATGATTGTAACGCCTGTAATTGTGTGGCTTAGTTGTGGTTGCGACTTAGCCTTTAATTATGATGTCTTACTTGCCTGTTTACACCGCTTATCTCCTTTGTTGGCTATATGCACGTTGGGTGCGGTCTATCATTGGTTGTGGCTATTGTTACTGGTTTCAGCCGCATTTGGCAAGTATGTTTACAGCTTGAATAATTTACTGGGAGTTGCTTTCCCCCCGTTCGCCATTTTTCATACGCAGGGAGCTTGCAGCTCGGGTGACATTGGTTACTTGTCATAAAATGGTTGTACTTTCAACTGCATGCTCTCTTTTTTTTATAACTTGGTTGCGAATATTGGTATTTACCATTAATGGCTGGGAACGAGATAAAGTCACGTACTTGGACGTAATCTCCCATGATTTCGTCTGTTTATTTTGGTTTTTCTTGCCAAATTGTTCAGCCGTTCGTTACGTTGGCCGTTGGCTTTATGAAACAATCATGATTCTACTTCATTTCTGGTTTTCACTCGTATGGTTGCTTGGTTTCACGAGATTAAGTGCTATAAGATCAATTGTTATAACTGCTGGTGCTCGCGTGCACCTTCTTTTAAGAAAAATGAGTTACAACATTCCTGATTATCATTTGGTTACATGTAGCATCGCCGGAGCTGAGCCCCATTCCACGTTCGCGGTACAACCGTACCGTCTAACTTCCCTATCTTGTATGCTCCATTTCTCCAACTTCGATCACTTGATAAGGGCCTTCCCAGCGGGGTCCGAGCTTTCCTCGACTTTCGACTCGGCTTGCTTCGTTATCCCTGAGGACATAGTCCCCTGGTTTGAATGATTGCTTCTTTACTCTGGAGTTGTAGTACCTCTCCACTTCTTTCTTGTGTCTTGCTTCCCGGATGGCTGCTATCATTCTTCGTTCTTCTAACAGGTCGAGGTTCAGGCGAAGTTCCGATTCATTGTTTGCTTCTGAGGATTGCAATACACGGGCGGATGGCATTCCGATTTCTGCAGGTATCATGGCTTCGGATCCATAAGTCAAACTGAACGGGGTCTCGCCATGGCTAGTTTTTGGCATCGTCCTGTGAGCCCAAAGGACGTTTGGCAACTCATCCAACCAATTCTTGCCCTCCACACCCAAACGTGTCTTGATTCCTTCTACGATACTCCTGTTCACCCTTTCTACTTGTCCATTACCTTGGGGATGAGCTACCGAAGTAAATATCTGCTTGATCTTCAAGTCCTCACACCATGACTTGAAAGGGTTTTCAGCAAACTGTCTTCCGTTATCTGTCACGATAAACAGGGGTAACCCGAAACGACATATAATGTTTGCCCATACAAATTTTTTGACGTGTTGACCAGTGATTGATGCCAATGCTTTGGCTTTTACCCATTTTGTGAAATAGTCAACCGCTACCAGCAGAAACTTTACCTTCCCTGCAGCTTCCGGGAATGGACCGACAATGTCCATTGCCCATTTTTGAAAAGGCCACGCCGCACTGACTGGGACCATGTCGTTTCTTGGCCGGTGGCACATTGGGGCATGTCTTTGGCAGCTTTCACACCTTTGTATCTCTGAAACGGCACTTCTATGCATGCCTGGCCAATAATACCCTGCCCCCATTGCCTTGGCCACCACCATCCTTGGGCCTGCGTGAATTCCACATATGCCTTCGTGGATTTCTCTTATAACGTAGTTGGCTTCATCCGGCGTGAGGCAGCGCAGAAGCGGCCCCATGTACGACCTGCGGTATAAGACCCCTTGGTGAAGTTTATAATGCAACGACTTTGCCTGAATGGCATGCGCCTGTCCTTTATCTTCTGGAAAGTGCCCGCTTTCTAGGAACTTGAGTATTGGGCTCATCCAGCATTCTTCCACCCTGTTTCTATAGAAGCCACCACGTCTTCTTCGATTGATGGTGTTTGTAACACTTCTACCTTGACCTCCTTAGCTAAGTGGCTGAAAGTGACTGAAGCCAATTTGCTAAGGGCGTCTGCCTTCTTGTTCTCACTTCGCGGAACGTGCAGCACATCGCACTTTCTGAAGTTGCTGATTAATGCCTTTGCTTTTTCCAAGTACAGCTTCATTGCCTTTTCTTTTGCTTCATAAGACCCATTGGTCTGATTTGCCACAAGCAGTGAGTCGACATGGGCGCGAAGGTTTTGGATGCCCATCTGCTTGGCTATCCTCAGACCTGCCAACAAAACTTCATATTCTGCCTCATTGTTGGAACTCTTGAAAGCTAGCCTCAAAGCATAAGTCACCTCCTCTTGTCTTGGCCTAACTAGTATCATGCCTGCACCTGAACCTTCGTCATTGGATGCTCCGTCTGTATGCAAGCACCACTCTTCATCATCTTGTATTATAGCCTTTTCTTTAGTGTCATGACTTTCCTCTTCAGGTGGCATCTTCGTCAGGAAGTCGGCTACGACTTGACCCCGGATTGCCACCCTCGGCTTGTATTCTATCTCGAAAGCCCCAAGCTCGATCGCCCATTTTGCCAACCTCCCCGATATCTCTGGTCTTCTTAGTATCTGCTGGATGGGTTGGCTGGTCCATACTTCGATCACATGTGCCTGGAAGTACCTTCGTAACCTTCTAGAAGCATGTACCAGTGATAGAGTCAGTTTCTCCATTGGAGAATACCTGGTCTCCGGGTCCTTGAGCGCTCTGCTGACAAAATAGATTGGGGTCTGCTCTCCATCCCTGTTCGTCATTAATACTGCACTTACGGCTTCCTTTCCTGCAGACAAATACATAACTAGTTGCTCCTTTGGAAAAGGAGCCACTAGCGTGGGTAAGTTACTTAAATACATTTTCATTTGCTGGAAGGCGTCCTCCGCTTCACTTGTCTATACGAAGTTCTTCTTGTTCAGACAGTTGCGCAAGGTGGTCATGAATGGCAGTGCGCGTTCAGCGTGTTTTGACAAAAACCTGTTTAAGGCCACCAACCGCCCGTTAAGTGTCTGAACTTCCTTGACCGACCTGGGTGATGGCATATTGAGGATAGCTGCTACTTTCTCAGGGTTAGCCTCCAACCCTTTCTTTGTTACAATTACTCCAAGGAACTTTCCTTCTTCTACACCGAATGAGCACTTCTTTGGGTTCAGTTTCATGTTGATGGTTTTTAACGTTTGGAATGTTTCAGCGATATCTGCGAGCAATGCCTCTTCGTCACGACTCTTAATTACCACATCGTCTACGTAGATCTCGATGTTCCTGCCCATCTGAGGTGAAAAAGCGTCGTCCATCAGACGCTGGTATGTTGCCCATGCATTCTTCAGTCCAAATGGCATTTTCGTGAAACAGAATATGCCGATGTCTGTGTAGAAAGCCGTCTTGTCCTCATCTTCCGGTGCCATTTGTACTTGATGATATCCTTTGTAAGCATCCAAGAAACACTTCAAGGGAAAACTTGCCAGGGAGTCAACCTTCAAGTCGATATCTGGGAGTGGATAGCAATCCTTTGGACATGCATTGTTTAAATCTTTGAAATCAATGCACATCCTCCAGGTGCCATCACTTTTTTTGACCATGACAGGGTTGGCGACCCAAGTTTGATACCGTACCTCCCTGACAATGCCTGCCTCCACCAGCTTCTTAACTTCTTCTATCACGGCTCTGCTCCGTTCGGGACCCATATGTCGGCGCTTCTGGGCCACTGGTTCCTTTGACAGCCGTGTATTCAACCTGTGTTCTGCTATGCTTCGGGGGACGCCCTTCATGTCAGAGGGTTGCCATGCAAAAACATCCAAGTTGTGCCGCAGCAGATGATGGAGTCGTTCCTTGGTGGCGTCTCCCAATTGTCCTCCGATGGTGATTTTTTGATCCGGAAAGAGGGGATTGACTACCCACTTCTCCAACACAGGGCACATAGATTCGTCTTCCCCAGCCGATGCCCCTGGGGTGATAGCCTTTACATCTTTACATTCCCTGCTGGAGTACACGGTGACCACGCCAGTCGGGGTGGGGAACTTGATTGCAGCGTGTACCGTTGATATTACTGCTCCCAACATGCAGAGACCCGGTCTCCCGAGTAGGATGTTGTGGGATGAGTCTGACCGCACGACCAGAAAAGTCATGATGACTTCCCGCCATCCCATGTTGTTACCTATTGCGACAGGCAGTTGTATCTGCCCCAAGGTCTGCACAACCTCTCCAGCAAAACCAGTGAGCTGGTGAGTTCTGGTGTCCAAATTTCTTCTTACCTCTTCGTCAAGCTGCAAAAAACAGTGTTCGTACATAATTTCTGAACTACTTCCACTATCTACATATATCCTGTGTACCTGATGCCCCGCAACAATCGCTGAAATCGTCAATGGGCCATTGGCAAAGCTTCCGCCATGTATTGGAGGGAACGAAATTTCTTGCGCCATCCATGGCTCCATATGATCGGAGTGGCGCTTAAGCTTGCAGCTTGCGATCTTTGTCATGAAGATCTCTTTCCGTTTGTCTCCAGTCTGCGGTGTCTTCTTCAGTTCCCTCAGAAGATGGGCCAGCTTCCCTGTTTTTATGGCAAGTTCGATCTGCCGTTTTAATGAGAAGCAGTCATCTGTCATGTGCCCATTCTCCTTGTGGAACTCACAGTACTTGCATGCGTCCCTCTTTACTCCAGGCTTTAGCGGAGCTGGCTTGGTGAAGTTGACATTCTCTGTGGCGAGAATCTCGCTTGGGGTTTTGGTTAGCGGTGGGAGCGTTACGTTAGGACCTTGTGGGTTTCTGGTTGGAGTTGCGAAACGAGGTTGGAAAGTGGGGCTTCGCTGAACGAAACGCGATTGGAACTGTGGTTTTTCCCATGATCTTGAACCTCCCGGCCTTTTCTGCTGTTCCCAGGCGGATGGCATGAGCTTCTTTGGAGTTCTATCTTTCAGCTGTTCGCGGGCCTTTTTCCCTCTAACGAATGCTTTTGCTCTTTCCAGCATTTCGTCCACCGTCTTCGGGAGATGTTCATGGAATCTTTCTACCAACCGATTGTTTCTCACACCATGAATGAAGGCCGAAATTCGAATCGTTTCTCCAGCTCCTCTGACTTGCATGCTTTCTTTTGAGTATCTCGTGATAAAGTTCTCGATGGACTCGCCATCTCCCCTCTTAATGTTGTGTAGCTCTGTCGGATCCTTGGCAGATAACCTTTGCTGGCTGAAGTTCCTAAGGAAATCTTCCTCTAATTTCTCGAAGCTACCTATGCTTCCGACAGGGAGGCTGTCAAACCATACCCTCGCAGCACCTGTTAGGGTTTGGGCAAACATATGGCACCACACAGGGACGGACCATTGCTCTACTTCAGCGCCCCAATGAAGATTGCCAGGTGGTCATCAGGGTCTCCCAGACCGTTGTACTTGCCGACGTTGGATGGCATCTTCAATTTCGGGGGGAATGTGAATTCAGCTATTCTGGGTACGAACTTAGACCTGGCTCGTGCGGTCGATGGGCGGTACGGCTTACTAAAATCATCATCTTCCACAACCTTTCCCCCCATTCCGGTCGCATCTTGCCTTGCTTTTGCTTCGCCTTCAACACTTTTCTCTGCCTTGCCTTGGACACCTTCCTCCTCCTCCTGGTTCTTTGGAGTGTCTTCATATTCCAAATGTGTCCGGATATCTTTCAACCGTCTTTCTCTTTCTTCCTGTTCCAACATGGAGAGGATCTGTTCCCGGTTTTTGCTAACAAAGTCCGGGGTGATGACAATGTTGTCATCATTATTTCCCCTCGAGGTGGTGCCTAGTGCCGACGTAGTGGTGTGTGGGTTTTCATCAGGGTTTGCGTTTTATGATGATGAGGGGTTCCTGGACCTGAATCCATGGTGGTTGGCTTTTGGTTCGTGCGGTCCCACGGATGGCGCCAAATGTTGCTACACGAATCCTAATCAAGGGATTAAGACCGAGGAGTAGTGCAAGGGTGGGGTTGACACCAAGGATTGAGCCGGAACTTGGCCTTGACAGGATGCGGCTGAGCTTGACTTCGCCTAAGCAGGGCTTCGGCTGGGCAGTACTTCGAATGGACTGGGCTTATGTTGAGTTGGACTTCGTCTGAACAGGATATCTGCGAGACAAAAACAACACCGTGAGCCTCGTCACGGGCAGAAGGGATTTCTCCCCGCGACCAACCTCCGGCGTGAGAATAAGTTTCTGGAGGAAATGTATAAGTATGAGTATAAGTGTAGTGAGTTGGGATGATGTGTGTTGAAACATACCTGAACCCTTGTATTTATAGTGACTTACGTATGCCAACTTCCTCCATGTAAATCTATTCGAGACATCTGGAGTTTAGACATTTAGACTGGAATTCCTTGGTTACTGGAGTCATTTCCTTTTTGATACAAAGGGTTTTCCCCTTAATATTAATGTTGTTTGTCTTTTACAGTTGACTTGCCTCCTATTGGTTCTGTGAGCCTATCTTGTTGCAGCTCTGTTTCCTTCCACGTTTGTCTTTATTGTTTGTCATCTTTAGTTACTGATCATGTTCTCATGGCCCCCAATAGTTTCTCTTTCGTATCGTCGAATTCTTTTGCTTACTGAGGATAGCCAAGTGTTGCGTTTGAGAGTTTTTACAAGTGTTGAGATTTCTGCGTTATATGTGCGTGTGTCGCGGCTGCATGTGTGAATGGACTACGGACCGTGTCTGGGCCTCGACCAACCTAGCTGAGCCGCGGCTGGGCCTTGGCAGCCTTCCTGGGCCGCGGTTTGTTCACGGGAATTCTTTGGATCGCGGCTTGTGTCTTCGCCCAAGTGCTTGGGCCGCGGCTGGAGCCTTTGCATCCCCCCTGGGCGCGGCTTGCTCCTCGGCTGCTTCTGGGCCGCGGTTTGTTCGTGTATCGCAAAGGATTCCATGGTCGAGGCTTCTTGCTCCGATCTTCCTCCCCAGCCGCAGCTGGGCCCCGGATTGAGTGCTTTCGTGTTTCTTTTTTCATGCGTTGGTATGTTTTCGGGTGGTACCCCATCAGTTATCAAAAGGTTATGGGTGATAAATGGAATATGCATAACTATCATATACCAATACAACAATGAGTATGCATAACAATCACATATTGTAATATACAAATATATGTGACTATCATTTACCGATGATCACATAAGAGATACATCATCTGTAGTTTTCCTTTTAGATAGTTTCAACTAGGTACATTAATGGAATGTTGTTTAGGTGCAATATAGGATTATGACAGTAGTTTAACATTAACAACAACAAATTTGAACTACAATTCACACAACAGTAGCAACATGAGGTACACTGATCTCGTAGGCTCAGATGTGTCAAACTTTAAGAGAGATGTTTAATGGATGTTACAATTCCTAAATATTAAGTTCTAATTATTTACTTCAATATTTTAACTCAGATTAAAAATATAATCTTGAGGGAGCAAATTGTTTCCTTTTTTAAGAAAAAGTAAAAATATTATGAAATTTGATTTTAAAAACTCATGTAGATACTGAGTACGGACCTTTTAGGAAGCCTGTCATAGCTTCCATGATGATGTACATGACATGATGACACTTCATGTTTAATGGATTATACAGTATGAGATGCTGACCATCAGCTGCCTGAAAAAAAAGAAACAGAGGAAGGCATTAGTGTTATTACATTTCAGTAATCATAAGGTAATAAATTATGATCGCCATTGCATATTATTTATTCTTCTTCATCCAAAATGCATTAGTGAGAAAGGGATAAACTTGTAAAACCAAGTTACCTGATAGAAATCATATGATCCTTTCATCTTCTTATATGTAGAACTATCAGAGGGCAGTTGCATACCCTTGCTATCATCATAAGAAAAAGACATAATTTCACCTGCCCATCGCATTTTGATTCAACAAAGATTCATCAACATTATTTGACTTCAAGCCACTCACAAGAAATGATTCATCTTTGACAAGAAGTTCTCCTGACGTAATTAAACCATTAATATACCAAAACTCAAAAACTTGGTGGAGAGCCCTTGTGAAAATTATCATTCTTATGGGAGTTGACTCCATCAACAGTCCTACTTTCCTTCCAGTATTTCTTTCTTTCTGCTAATTGTTCCATTGCAGTACAAACATATGGAAGCCTTTCCAAGTCATCAATAAGATCTGCTAGCAAACCAACTATCTACATCTAACATGGCTTTCCTAACTGCCAACTCAGCATCTGCTGTAAAAGTGAACTTTGAAAAGGCATCGTGGACTTCCTCACGTTCATCGACCCTTTCTTTCTTCTTTACATTGAGAGATGATGAATCTTTATCACATGTTAGGAGCATAAACTCAATGACATCACCAACACAATGCTGCTTGACATTCTCAAAATAAATGGTATCTTTTGATGATATATTTATGAAACATAATAGATAACTTTTCCAGTACTAGCTTTCATGATCATCTTGATTGACCAATAAAAAGGATGATCATATCTATTCCAGTTCTAACCTGCACACGTAAATGGAAGTCCATGAGTCCATCATATGATGTATATATGATGAACCAAAGTCAAATAAATGGATAATCAAATACAACGAGTACAGGTTTGATCAGTTAAGTTTATCTTCAACAACATCATAATTCAAATTCTTACTGTTTTTCCTTATATAATAATCAAATACAATGAACACAAAAGGTTTCTTCACCAAAATTCAATTCAAAAAAATTCTCATATCTCATGAAAGTAGGCATTTAACCCAAAATAGAGCGAAGATGAAAACGCGAAACATGACAGGATCGGGGGATTTAAACCCATAATCAACGACTTAGTGTAATTACATTAGACACGTATCTTGCATCAAGCAAATAAAGCAACTAACGATTCTGAAATTGAACAGCTAGGGTTTGTGAAGATTACCTTCCACTTGAAAAGGCAGCATATCAGCATTCCAAGATATTATCGTCCCCATTTGCTCCTATAAAATCCTAAATTTCTGAATTCACCCAAAGCTCTTACCCTTTTAGTAACACTAGTTGGGTACCCGCGCAATGCGGCGCCAATGACAATATATTTCATTGCGTAATAATAAAACAAATTATCTAGTAAGAAACCCATCCAATGAAACGACACGATAAAGACACAAATGATAAATATAGTGGGAGATGACAACCAAAGGCAAAAGAAACACATAACAATTACATAGCTTGTAGCATTTGATAGAGGAAAAAACGGTGGTGTTCATGTGTCAAGTCGTCGTTGGCCTTTATGACTTGATGCAGATCAGACTCCATGAGTTCAAATACTACATAAATATCTTTAAAGGCGCGTCTAGACGGTGGCAACATGGTCCGTTTAATTTCAACAATATCCAGATGCCTTAGAAGCCTTAACAGCTTGATTTCCTGCAAGATACGAATAGCATCAGACGCGTGTTCAAAATGTCTGTTACTTTCTTGATCGCAACCTTTTCCCGGGTGTGTGTGTCAACAGCTGAACAAACAACTCCATAACTTCCCTTCCCTATGATCTCCAAGATTTTGTATCGATTTGATTCACCATATTCAGTGAAGAATTCAACCTCTTTGGGACTCTGTAATAACACAATCACAACATCAATATATGCTCCAATCTTACTCAATTGAACCCAAATAACATGTAATCGAAAACCTACAAAATTATCATACAAGAACAATCTTTATGGCTAACAAGATACACCCATGAATAATAATATACATTATCAGGTATTCACCTAAATCAAATACGACTCTTCGATCATGATATTCTAGTTACCTGTTAAAAGGTTTACATGTTATAAATGAATTAAATTAATAAGGTTTATATGCTACTAATATGGGTAAAATGAGAAGATATACCTTTTTTTGCATTGATAAATTGTACTTACACAATAAAACTTGTGTTAGGCGTCTTAAAATTTTTATAAAATTACAGTAAAGACTAAAAAGATGTTTTATATAGTAATATAGATATATAAATATAGATATATTACTGTGTTGGATTTTGATTATCCTAAATCTTGTTATTCTTGCTAATCTCTTGGAGGGCTCTGATGCACTATTAATTTTATGATGCATTCTGGTGTTTGTTTGACATGTGTTAATATGATTACTTAGTTTCTGTTATGGGAACATGAAATTGAAATGAGATACCAAATTGTATATAATTTCTTTTTTCTTCTTGAATAACAAAATGAGTAAAATTAGCTAAATCATGACAAAGAATTATAAGTAACACCTATTCGTAATGTTATTAATAATGCTCATAATAGTCAACATAGTTGAAATACCATTACAAATGGAGGTGACCCTATTTACAAAACAAGTATATATGGGTCCAATTCAAACCACATAACCATTTCTATTAGTTAATGTTGTATCACTTGAGAAATCAAGTTTAGTAGAAACGACAGCTCAATGCCACAACCACTTTCACCCTTAACATCACCAGCACTCTTTCTTGTATTCATTTCATCAACAGCTCTTGTGATTTCTTCTACCAAGTCGACAATCACTCCATCCACGCCCATAAGATGTTGAACATGCACCGTCTCTGGAAAGTTACTGTTGCATACACAAAACATTAGTATTCTATCATATTGGGAGAGAAAAATCACACAATTTTTTACCATTACATAATTATCTTAAGTAACGTAATCTTGGTTCTAAAAAAAAGAGAAACACTCAAGGCGTTCATCTCCCAAAAGCCAAGATATGAGGTGTGAGGCATGAGACGAAAGCCTCACATACACGAGGTGTTCCTCAATGTACAACCAAATAAGCTTTATGCACAATCAAAAGTTGCATCTAATTAAACCCTTCAAAATCTATTCATGCATTTGGTTCTTTTTTACATATCACCTTCCTACATATCTCAATTCTAACCAAATTTGACCCAAACATCATAAGGCCCTTTCCAGGCCACCTCATGCACCTCACCCTTTAGGCGTGGCTTTTTAAACCAAGATTATAACCTTAAAGTAAAAGGTAAAGTAAAGGGTATATATGTCTATACGGATCTAATTTAATCTATATAATTCTTTAAAGTGGAAAAAGAAAACTTACTTTAATTTGCCATACGTGAGAAGAGACAATTTTGACTCTTTGATCTCTCTTACGGCTGATGGATTTCTAAATATACCCTTTACTTCTGACACTATCCCATCCAACCCACCCCCGATCGCCAATTTTTTAGCTTCCTCCAATGAATTCCTTCGTACATCATCATATAACTCGGTTCCACCATTCGTCAAAAAATAAACCTACATTTTTTTTTCAATTTAGTTTTAGTTTAATAAAAAATTATTTGAAAAACCAAAAGAAACATTTAAAAAATCTACTCACGGGATATCTTTGTTGAAGTTTCTTCATAAGCAACGCTGCATCAGGTTGAAAACTTGAGAATATTATAGGTCTATCTTTAGCTTGCTCATAAACCACCTGCATATTCAAAGCAAGTTAATTAACACTGTTTAACTACTTATCAGTTAATTTATTAAAGGATTATATATACCTTCAAGATGACTTGAAGAACATAAACAAGATGATCTTCTTCATAATCAACATCATCATCAAACTTCAATTCTACGTTGAATCCAAGTGTAGGGTCTACTTTCTCAAATGCTTCTTGTAAAGTGCACGAATGATCATCTGATTCAACATCCCACCCAACAATGTTTCCATTAACTTTCCTAACTAAAGTTTTCCCCTTTTTACCAGCTTCCCTTTGAGGGCCGTACGTAAAGAATTCATCGAGTGTCAAATCAGTTACGCGCTTTTCAAATATGGCTCCCTGAAGAAACATTAGGTAAAAAATTAGCATAAGATCACGTAATAAGTTTGATTAAACCAATATTAAGCTTTAACTAAGCCAAAAATTAAGCAGCTTACATGTTCTTGATGGAGGATGAAGTTGTTTATACGCAACTAATGTTCCACAAAATCGAAAGTTTTACAACAATACCTGAACGTCAAACTCGATATAATCAAGGGAATGCTTCGTAGCTTTGTTGAACGACAGTATAGAGTTCTCCTTAAACGCCTTCATTCTCCGATCTGCCGACTGCATATATTCATCCCGTGACCTCTGTGACCGATGACCACAAATTTCGCTGAATTATCACCAATTTTACTCACATCCACCCCTGTTTCACACGATAAAACGTCACAATGTTAGATCAACTCAACTAACAACAACAACAACAATCATACCACAATCAAACGTCAAAAGTCAAAACGCCAACACATGTTAGATCATCTCAATTAACAACAACAACAACAATCATACCACAATAAAACGTCAAAACACTCATCTCAACTAACAGCAACAACAATCATATCATAATCAAACGTCAAAGCACTGAAGTATAGATAAAGTTTATCTAAAATCTGTTATTTTTGCCCAATTATTAATGTTCCTTTTGCCTTTTCAAAATGCAATAAAATACCAACAGTTTATTAATCAGAACTACAATCAATCATTGCAGACAGTGTTAGAATAACAATCACTTTACACCATTAAAACTAACATCTAACTTCAAACAATTGGTAGATTTCTGTAGAACAGAAATGAACCCAATCTAATTCACCTGAATCCAAACAAGAACACACAGTCTTGAACAATGCAAGTTAACTTACTTGGTAAAGAATTCAAATCTCTATGAAACCCTCTAGATTCAGTGATCTGGGTCTCTTCAATTGTGCCATCTGCAGAAGCTGAACCCAAATCAGACGGAGTCAAAGGCTTCTCATCATCTTCAACATCAATTTGCGACCTTTCAGGGTGGGCCAATTTGAGACCCAGACACTCCCATTTGCTCGATTTCGCGAGATGAACCCTAAAATTGGGGAACTTTTTCTTGTTTTGAACGAAATCAGATTGAGAAAGAGAGTGATTAGAAGAAACCCAGATGGGTACAGCCTTTAAAGCCATTTGCTTTTGTAGCAATGTTGATTACTTTCACAATGTTGTGAGACTGAAGTCTCATTTTCACAGAGGTTGTTTGGTGAAACTTGAGGTAGGTTTCAACGACATTATCGGAATCTCTGTGTGTGATGGTTTTGTCTGCAATACCTTCTTCGCCTGGTGCCAACAACTACCTTCAACCAGAAATTACAGAGTGTTAGATCATCTCAACTAACAATAACAACAATCATACCATAATCAAACGTCATATGTTAGATTATCTCGACTAACAACAACAATCATACCAAAAGATTCATGAAGGTTTTCATCATGTGATATTCATACCAAAAGAAACTTTCAAAGCTCGAAACCCTAGTCGTCGATCTTCAAATGGCACAAATCTTGAAACCCTAGTCGCCGATCGGACTCCAAATCTCCTCCCACCCTTGCCGGACTTCCTTTTATCCCGAGACTCTCTTCCCGTCTCTCTCTCTCTCTCCCTATCTCTCTTCTCGTTCTCTCTGTAGCTCTCTTCTTTTTTTCTAGTTCTCTCTCTCTCTCTGCATATGAAAAGCTCCGGTTGTATGGGGAAGAACAGCTGAATTCAAATTTTGGATCCAGGAAGTGGCCGCGCAAATGCAAGGGACTTTGTTTTTAAGACGTTTTTTCAACATTTTCAACATCAAGCTTAAAATGCTTGTACCATAAGCTTTAAAGTCTTGTACATCTCTTAATTTTAAGAGTTTTGGGTGAAATTACTTTCTTGCCCTCCCCAAATGCTTATTAATATAGTATAGATAGATTTAGGTGTTTATTTTATTTGAAAATGAATTTTAACATAATTTATGATTTTTTAAAAGTAGTTTAAAAAAATGTTTGAATTAACTTATAAATTAAAAATAAAAAGTAGTCAAAAAAAATACTTTTAAAAATAATAAAATTAATAGGAGGTAGTAGAAAGATATAATCGATTATTGGATTAAAACAAGTTGTTAAAAATTAATAAGTAACTATCTTCTTTTTTACTTTTCAAAAATTTTTTTATCTTATATGAAAATTCAGTTTAAAAAAATTTTGGAACTCTTAAACACTGTTTTTAACTTATTAGCATAAAAAGTATCTTTTTGTTGAATTATTTTATGCCACGATGGCAAATACGACTTTTACACCATGATTTACTGGTATTTTTGTACCAGTTACTTTTTATTTATTACTTATGCATTTTAATACTCAATAATTTTTGTATCAACTAGATTCTTGCTTATACGTATTAGCTTATTTTCCTTTTTCAATTGTTTAATGTTTTTAATATTTAAATTAGTTTTATATATATATATATATATATATATATATATATATATATATTCATCTTATAACTTTTAAAATATAGTTTATTCATAGGTTTTGAATATGTAATTGTGATATCTTTTAGTTGACCTATGTTCATTATAAACTAGATTAGATACATGTGTATTACACGAGTTGAAATAACGGACATCGTATTAGAAAACATGAAATTGTGAATAATTTGATTGTTAGATAGTAAAACATACTTAGATTTGAGAAGATAGAATCGTGATGTATATTAAAGTGGAGATGTTGTTTTATAGTAATCGCTCACTATAACTGCGTTTGACTTCGTGAATATTGATATTTAAAAAATGTTTGTTTTAAAAAAACACAATGTTTAAAGTATTTTAATTTTAATAACGATTAATTAAAAAATAAGCTTAACTAGAATTAAGCTCCCCGTGTTGCGGCGGAGGCGTAAAACCGTGTCAGATAACACCAATGTCACACCACCGCTAACGGCCACCAACACTTATGGTACGGCGTGTTAATATGAAGAACTTAGACCAAAACGTAAAATATTGAAAAATATAACTAAGTTGATCTAATCCGCATGTTGTGACGAACTCACCAAAAGGGAAAAATTGACATAAAAATGTTAAACCACACATACGGATTGTGTCGTGTTAACTTACCAAATTTAGAACGAAAAGTAAAAATATTGAATCACACATATATGTTGTGTCGTGTTAACTTACAAAACTTAAAATAAAACGTAAAAAGAAAATTTATGAAATATGAAAAGTATAAGAAAACAAAGTTGAAAATATAAAATTGTGAGATTAAATATTAAAAGATAAAGAGTTTTGAGTTAAACGTAAAATAAAGTCTTTGAGAAGTTACATTGTAAAAATGAAAAACTTTTTTTTAAAGTGAAAAAACATATTATTTTTTTAAATCCCATATGCATAAGGTGCAAAATCATTATGCATAGAAGATTTCCTAATTAGTATAATATAAATTTTAACAATAACTCTAATTAAAATACTTTTAATGAAACATTTTTTTATTTTTAGAAAAAAGTTACTTTGATTAACATAATAGTAAAATTAGCATTTATTAAGTAAACCTATATTTATATGCTAATTTGTAACTTATATTGTAGTGAGTAAATATGTCCAAATGGTAGGTAGAACCTAAGTGAACATCCTAGAAAAATATCATGTGACTTATAAAAATTTTAATTTATTAGTATAGATTAGTATATGTTGATTTATTAGTATAGATTTTATAACTGAGTTTGTTTTACATTTTGATATAATTTTTTCTAAAAAACAAATCGGTCTACATTATGACATAAATTTTGATCAAAAATGTGTCGCGTCAAATAAAATATATTTTTCACTTCTTTTTTTGTAAAACACGCTTTCGTATTATTGACCCTCATTTCTTGAATGACATAGTTTTCTTTATTTCTCAATATTTCGTTACCACATGCTCTTTTCTATATACGTTTCAATATGCAGAATCACGACGTCGTATATGCATACTATTCGCTTAACATACCTAATCACATTAATATTGTGACACCTCACAAAATCAAGCAAAGAACATGGTGGGTTACTCTCACATTAGTGTGACAGTTCAGATGATACAGATGGATTTAATGAACAAAGTTTTAGAAACATTCAAGATATTCCCAAATCAGAAAGAAAACCTAAGATTCTTCTTGTTGAAGATCATGTGGTGAATGAGATGGTGTGTGACATCCGTCATTAACCAATAGACCGTCAATCAGCATTAAAGTCGTTAACTCACCGTGTGTGTATTAACGATTCTCATATATGTACATAGTCTATTTATCGTGTTAAACGAATTATCATCGTGTACTTGTTCCGTGTGTATCAAATATCCTTGTGTATTTATTATTTTATATATATATATATATATATATATATATATCGTTTAAGTTGAATCTCTCGTATACACGTCCGTGTGAACAATAATAATAATAATCATAATAATAATAATAATAATAATAATAACAATAATAATAATAATAATAATAATAATAATAATATAATAATAATAATAATAATAACAATAATGATAAAAATAATATTAATACTAATAAGTCCAGGGGGGTGTTTTGATATTTCTGAAACCTCAAAAGAAGTTTTCAACATAAAATAACAACAACCTAAACCCGAGGGACCATTTGTGTAAATTTTCAAAAACCCAATCCCGCCCCCCGTGTTTCCGGCCAACACTATTCCGGCCGAAGTCCGGCAACACTCTGGCGACCACCAAAACCGATTAAAAATTCGATTTTAATAGCTTAAATTACATAGAATCGTTTTGTAAACAAGATTCGAACCTGAAGCACTGCTAAAACGCGTTTAATCGGTAAAACAACGGTTAGAAGAGAATCCACTTTATCTTTCGACCGTTCAACGGCTAAATCATCCACTAAAACTCCCCTTTAACCAAATTGATTCAATCAACTCGAACGTTAACAGCCTGTAAATCGAATGTAACCTCCCATTCATCGGAACACCCATAATCAAACCAAATCAAATTCACCTCTGTTCTCGAACCTGCAACTAATCGAACACTAATATCCGACCCATATACACTGCAATTAACATAGGGCTTTCAATCATTAGCCCCATTCAAAGCTATCAGTGCAATTAATTTGGTTTTCATCATCGTTTGATCATCATTCGATTTCGAGCTATACCGCGACTTGTTCTTCACTGTTCTTAGCATCAAATCAAACGAAATCAGGTAATTAAACACACTATTCTACTCGTTTACACATGGGGAATCAAAGCCCCATGTTTATTTCAGCAATCAAGATCGAATTCGAGTTCAATTTTGGTGAGATCGAATTAGGGTTTATAATGAATTGGGGGAAACTGGGATTCATTGGTTAAAAATAAAAGAAACGGTGTTCTGTCGCGGCCACGGCCTTTGGTTCACCGGTTCCCATGTTCCACCCCATCTGAGAGGTCCCGGGTTCGACCCCGGGCCACTGCATTTATTTTTTTAAGGTTTTTAAGCTTCTAATATGCCACCTGCTCACTGCAAGGCAAGGCATTAACCTGGTGGAACACCCAGGTTCAGGCAAGAGGAAGGGAGTCTGCAATGCAGATGACCTGGGATGAGTTTAAGGCATTAATTTCTGAGGAATACTGTCCTCTCAATGAAATGCAGAAACTCGAACAAGAATTCTGGAATCACACGATGGTGGGGGCTGGACACACAGCGTACACCGATCGATTTCATGAATTGGCAAGATTGGTTCCGCATTTAGTCACACCGGAATCCAAGAGGATCGAGAGATATATTTGGGGACTCGCGCCTCAAATCCGAGCACTGGTAACAGCAGCTGCTCCACCTACAATCCAGAGCGCAATTTTGAAGGCTGGCGCTCTTACTGACGAAATGGTGAGAACCGGATTGCTGGGGAAGGGAACCGAGAAGAGAAAGGAGTTCGGGTCTAATGCTGGAAGATCCGATAAGAAGGCTAAAACAGCTCGAAGTTTTATGGCTGTAACCCAAGAAAAGAAGGATTACACTGGACCGCACCCCAAGTGCAACAAGTGTAATTGGCACCATTCCCCAGCGAGGCCGTGTCGGGAATGTACAAACTGTAGGCGCTTGGGTCACTGGGCGAAGGATTGTAGGATTGCACCAAACCTGGTAATGCCCATCAATGTGGTTAACCCCGCCGGGAATGCCAGGGCATGCTATGAATGCGGAGGTCTCGATCACTTCTGAAACAAGTGTCCCCGACTAAACAAAGCACCCGGTCAACAAGGCAATAACTAGCAGCAATTGCTGGCTATAGCTGGTAATCCGGCCTAGGGAAATCAAGGAAATGTTGTAAGAGGACGTGCCTTCGTCATTGGAGCTAATGATGCCAGTCAGGATCCCAATGTCGTCACGAGTACGTACCTTCTCAACGACCACTTCGCCTTTATATTGTTTGATACGGGAGCAGACAATAGCTTCATATCTTCTGATTTTGCACACATGCTTGACTTGAAACCGAGTAGGTTAGAAACTAACTTTTCCATAGAAATGGCCAACGGTAGATTTGTACAAGCCGATAAGATCATTAGACAGTGTTCCATAATATTAGAAGACCATGCCTTCGATATAGATTTAATACCTTTCGAGCTAGGGAGCTTCGATGTGATTGTGGGAATGGATTGGTTGTCGAAGCACGGAGCCGAGATCGTTTGTCGGGAGAAAATAGTACGAATCCCCATGCCTAATGGGGAGGTACTCAAGATTCAAGGAGAACGACCAGGAAGAACTCTGAAGCTTATTACCTGCATGAAGATGCGTCGATGTCTACGGAAGCAGTGTTTCGCACTCCTGGCTCATGTTGTAGAAAAGAAGAAAGAAGGCATCAAGTTGGCAGATATTCCTGTGGTGCGAGATTACCCGGAAGTATTTCCTGATGATTTGTCGGGTTTACCTCCTCTACAACAGGTGGAATTTCGTATCGAGTTGGTTCCTGGAGCTACGCCGGTAGCAAAGGCACCATATCGATTAGCACCATCGGAGATGCAAGAATTATCCAGCCAACTACAAGATCTATTGGAGAAGGGATTCATTCGGCCGAGTCATTTGCCATGGGGAGCACCGGTTCTATTTGTCAAGAAGAAAGACGGGTCATTTCGTATGTGTATCGATTATCGCGAGTTGAACAAGTTGACTTTGAAGAATCGATACCCTCTTCCCAGAATTGATGATTTGTTTGATCAATTACAAGGATCTTCGTATTTCTCCAAGATTGATCTTCATTCTAGATATCATCAACTGAGAGTTTTTGAGGATGCCATACCGAAAACAGCATTCAGGACTTGTTACGGGCACTATGAGTTCTTAGTCATGCCGTTCGGGCTAACTAATGCACCAGCTGTGTTTATGGACCTGATGAATCGAGTGTGCAAACCGTACTTGGATAAGTTCGTAATCGTGTTCATAGACGATATACTTATCTATTCTCGATCGAAAGAGGAACACGAGAAACACCTTCGAGCAATTTTAGGACTGTTGCGGGAAGAGAAGCTTTTCGCCAAATTCTCGAAGTGTGAATTCTGGCTCCAAGAAGTGAAGTTTTTGGGCCATGTGGTTAACAAAGATGGAATTCATGTGGACCCCAACAAGATTGAAGCGGTGAAGAAATGGGATACACCCCAAACACCATCAGAAATCTGAAATTCCTAGGATTGGCTGGGTATTATCGACGGTTTATTGCGAATTTTTCAAAAATCGCACAACCGTTGACCATGCTAACCCAGAAGGATAAGAAGTTTGATTGGGGACATGCACAAGAACAAGCTTTCCAAACATTAAAGGAAAAGCTGTGCAATGCTCCAATACTGTCCCTTCCGGACGGAACTGATGACTTCATGGTGTATTGCGATGCTTCGCATCAAGGATTGGGATGTGTATTAATGCAGAGAGATAAGGTGATTGCATACGCCTCACGACAACTAAAAGTGCATGAGAAGAACTACACAACTCATGATTTGGAGTTGGGCGCTGTAGTTTTTGCACTTAAGATATGGAGGCACTATCTGTATGGAACCAAATGCATCATCTATACCGATCATAAGAGCCTTCAACACATCTTGAATCAGAAAGAGCTCAACATGCGACAACGACGTTGGGTAGAACTACTTAGTGACTACGATTGCGAAATCCGGTATCATCCGGGGAAAGCAAATGTGGTGGCTGATGCCCTCAGTCGTAAAGAACGCGTAAAACCACTACGTGTTAGAGCTTTGGGATTGACTATTCAGACGAACTTGAAAGCTCAAATTCAAAGTGCGCAAAGTGAGGCTCTAAAAGAAGAAAACCTTGCGGGAGAAGAATTCCGAGGGTTGGATAAACAAATGAATCGCAAGGATGACGGTGTACATTATTTCATTGATCACATATGGGTTCCCAAATGGGGAGGTGTACGTACACTAGTCTTGGATGAAGCACACAAGACTCGATATTCTGTTCATCCCGGTGCAGACAAGATGTACCATGATCTGAAGGATCTGTACTGGTGGCCGGGTATGAAGAAAGACATTGCTCTATATGTGAGCAAATGCTTGACGTGTGACAAGGTTAAAGCTGAACATCAGAAGCCATCGGGATTATTGCAACAACCCGAAATTCCCGAGTGGAAATGGGAGAACATCACCATAGATTTCATTACCAAACTCCCGAGAACGCCAAGCGGGCACGACTCGATATGGGTCGTAGTGGATCGACTTACTAAATCCGCTCATTTCTTGCTTATCCGAGAAGATTATAAAATGGATAAGCTGGCAAGATTGTACATCAAAGAGGTCGTGACGCGACACGGAGTGCCGGTGTCAATCATATCCGACCGAGACAGTCGATTCACTTCACGCTTTTGGCAGACGTTGCAGAAAGCAATGGGCACTCGATTAGGCATGAGTACAGCCTATCACCCCCAGACAGACGGCCAAAGTGAACGCACAATACAGACACTTGAGGACATGCTACGGGCATGTGTCATTGATTTTGGTGGCAGTTGGGATACTCATCTACCATTGATCGAGTTTTCCTACAATAACAGTTACCATACTAGTATTGGGTGTGCACCATGCGAAGCGTTGTATGGCCGTAAATGTAGATCACCTGTATGTTGGACCGAGATTGGCGAAAGTCAGCTAACAGGACCTGAAATCATTCAAGAAACAACCGATAAGATCTTCCTAATCAAAGATAGGCTTGAAGCTGCACGAGATCGCCAAAAGAGCTATGCTGACAACCGTCGGAAGCCGTTAGAGTTTAATGTTGGGGATCGAGTGTTACTTAAGGTCTCTCCTTGGAAAGGGACCGTACGGTTTGGAAAGAAGGGGAAGTTAGCCCCAAGATATATTGGACCATTTGAGATCACAGAGAGGATCGGTCCAGTGGCATATCGATTAAGATTGCCACAAGAGCTTGGCAGTGTGCATGATACTTTCCATGTATCAAACCTTAAGAAGTGTTTAGCTGATGAATCACTTCACGTGCCTATTGAGGATATCAAGATTGATCAAAGTCTCCATTTTGTGGAGGAACCTATTGAGGTCATGGACCGAAAGGTCAAGAAGTTGAGACGCAGTAAGATACCTATTGTTCGTGTGAGATGGAATTCCAAACGAGGTCCAGAGTTTACATGGGAACGAGAGGATCAGATGAGACTCAAATATCCTCATCTGTCCAAGGATGACACTCTTGGACCTAGCACCAGTTGAATTTCGGGACGAAATTCCCTCGACTGGGGGATACTGTGACATCTCACAAAATCAAGCAAAGAACATGGTGGGTTACTGTCACATTAGTGTGACAGTTCAGATGATACAGATGGATTTAATGAACAAAGTTTTAGAAACATTCAAGATATTCCCAAATCAGAAAGGAAACCTAAGATTCTTCTTGTTGAAGATCATGTGGTGAATGAGATGGTGTGTGACATCTGTCATTAACCAATAGACCGTCAATCAGCATTAAACTCGTTAACTCACCGTGTGTGTATTAACGATTCTCATATATGTACATAGTCTATTTATCGTGTTAAACGAATTATCATCGTGTACTTGTTCCGTGTGTATCAAATATCCTTGTGTATTTATTATTATTATTATTATATATATATATATATATATATATCGTTTAAGTTGAATCTCTCGTATACACGTCCGTGTGAACAATAATAATAATAACCATAATAATAATAATAATAATAATAATAATAATAATAATAATAATAATAATAATAATAATAATAATAACAATAATGATAAAATAATATTAATACTAATAAGTCCAGGGGCTGTTTTGATATTTCTGAAACCTCAAAAGAGTTTTCAACATAAAATAACAATAACCTAAACCCGAGGGACCATTTGTGTAAATTTTCAAAAACCCAACCCTGCCCTCCGTGTTTCCGGCCAGCACTATTCCGGCCGAAGTCCGGCAACACTCCGGCGACCACCAAAACCGATTAAAAACTCGATTTTAATAGCTTAAATTACATAGAATCGTTTTGTAAATAAGATTCGAACCCGAAGCACTGCTAAAACGCGTTTAATCGGTCAAACAACGGTTAGAAGAGAATCCATTTTATCTTTCGACCGTTCAACGGCTAAATCATCCACTAAAACTCCCCTTTAACCAAATTGATTCAATCAACTCGAACGTTAACAGCCTGTAAATCGAATGTAACCTCCCATTCATCGGAACACCCATAATCAAACCAAATCAAATTCACCTCTGTTCTCGAACCTGCAACTAATCGAACACTAATATCCGACCCATATACACTGCAATTAACATAGGGCTTTCAATCATTAGCCCCATTCGAAGCTATCTGTGCAATTAATTTGGTTTTCATCATCGTTTGATCATCATTCGATTTCGAGCTATACCACGACTTGTTCTTCACTATTCTTAGCATCAAATCAAACGAAATCAGGTAATTAAACACACTATTCTACTCGTTTACACATGGGGAATCAAAGCCCCATGTTTATTTCAGCAATCAAGATGGAATTCGAGTTCAATTTTGGTGAGATCGAATTAGGGTTTATAATGAATTGGGGGAAACTGGGATTCATTGGTTAAAAATAAAAGAAACGGTGTTCTGTCGCGGTCACGGCCTTTGGTTCACCGGTTCCCATGTTCCACCCCATCTGAGAGGTCCCGGGTTCGACCTCGGGCCACTGCATTTATTTTTTTTAAGCTTTTTAAGCTTCTAAAAATTCTACAAAAATTCCTAAAAATTATAAAATAAATTTTATAAACATCCTTTATTTTAAATCTTACAAAAATTATTTTCTGTAAATTTATTTTATTTAAAACCTTAAAAATCTTTATAAAATATTATTTATAAATAAGTATTTTTATAAAATGAACTCTAAAATCGTGTGTAATTATAAAATAACCATGAAAATCGTAGAAATTATACATCATATAATTTCACAAATTGTTTCCAAATATAATTATGAATTATTTTTATAAAAATATACTTTAATTAATAAATTTAATATATAAATCACAAAGTTATAATCAAACTCATAAATATACATCTAATCGTGTACGTCAAACCCGAACCAACCCGAATCCGACCAAATATATCTATTCGCATTGATTACATTATAAAGACTTAATTACAATCAATAATAGGTGTTGAACGTGTTTGATCGTGCATTGCTTATTCTGTGAAGTCTTTGTGCATTACATCAATTCAAGGTGAGTTTCGTGGCCCCTTTTTATGTTTATACAAGTTTTCAATGTTTTCATTCAATGGGGGAAAAGTATGCTCACCCGTTTTTAATGTTGTACATTCTATATTCTGTACTTGGAATCAATGTGATACTGTTTTGCATGCATACATGGTGTTATTCTATGGATTCTTACAACCATTAATTCCCGGGTTTAGGAACCAACGGTTAGGTATTGGTAGTACTACTGGGTTGACACCCCCACCCTTCGACGATTGGTTAACTTGCGAGTTGCCAACACAGCTGCCAGCAATCAGGCCAAGGGTGAATATATTCCGGCTAATTTATATGCATAACGTCATTAGGTTTGGTTGTCTAAAACACATGTTATGTGGTTTGTGCTTGCAGTATGATTTCATATCAAATTCTATACAGCATCAATTACATGTTTTAAATTTAAACCTGCGGAACTCACCAACATTATGTGTTGACATTTTTGAGCATATCTTTTCAGGTGAACATAATCAAAGAGGATAGCTAGAGCAGATGCCTTAGCAGAGACCCTCAGGATTCTAATAGTTTTGCATTAGTAATGTATATCATTTGTTTTCATTTGTGAAACTCTGTGTAATTTGGATTTGGAATCAATAAGACTGTGATAGTCGTGGAACTGACTAACCACGACACAAGTCACCATTGTGTCGGGCGACGTCATGACACGAGGAGTTTGCATGTATTATGTCTCTGTATTTATACCAAGTGTTATGACGATCCCGTCCGTCGCATCTTCGTGTTTCCGCTCTAAACGTGGGTGTGACAAATATTATTGTTGCAACACTATACCGTCGTAGGTTGATACAAATCAACGTGCATAAGGTATAACCCTTTAATGAAAAGGCTTGATTTTTTTTGTTATATCCATTTTACTTTCTATATATATTATGTGCTCCCGCTGTGACACGTGGGAGTGTAACACCAGAACCAACCGTCACATCACACAGTTTACGGGGAAAAAACTCGTTGCAATACGTGAAGTTCAATTCTAGCTCATATATATTTGAATTATAAAATTATCTCAAGTTCTACGTTGATTTGGTAGAGTTTTTTAAGTAGCCTATTTACTTATTTGATTATTTTGTGGATACAATATTATGAGTTCATATTTTAAAAAATGTAACAAATATACGTGATGATAGTTTAGCAGTGATCACATAAGAGACATATAGCTGTAGTTTTTCTTTTGAACAGTTTCAACTAGGTACATTAAAGGAATCTAGTTTTGGCGCAATAAAGGATTTGCGACAACAATTGAACATTAACAACAACAAATTTTGAGTCACAATTTACACAGTAGCAACAAGAAGTTACATTGATCTCGTAGACTCAGTTTTATCAAACTTTAAGAGGGGTGTTTGGATGGATGTTACAAATCCTAAATAACAAGTTATAACAAGTTACAATTATTTATTTCAATATCTTAACTTAGATCCTAGTACAGGATATAAAAACTAAGATCAATTGACTAACTTCCAATGATTTATTATAACCAAGAAAAACTAACTTAAAAAACTTAGTTACAACTCATACATAACCTTAAAACTTGGTTGTGTATTTATAGGTTCAAACCAAACCTATTTGATTATAATTAGGATTGCTAAACTCCAGGATTTAATCTACTTGTTAGAGTCCTACTTGACTACAATACTAATTACTAAATACTAGAAATTAAATCTAACTTGATCAACTTGTCAACTTAGATCCCCCAACTTTATCAATTTGTGAATCGAGTTAGAAATTATTGTCAACAATCACTCCCCTAATTTTTGAGCAGTGTTAGGTAGGCCTTTTACTCCAAGCAACACCGTACCATCGAGGTCTTTTATCTCGAGCAATACTCGTGGCTCTTTAACTTTAGTTCTTGAACCGTTATTATAATACCCAAAATAATAATAATAATAATAATAATAATAATAATAATAATAATAATAATAATAATAAAGGTGCAGGGGGTGATTTTGCCATTTTTAGAACTTAAATTAATAACTTTGTGCATAAAATGAGAGAAGCTTGAACTACAGGGACCAAAGGTGTAAGTTTTGTTTTAAATCACCCATCACCACCGTCGACCCCTTTCACCTCCGGCCACCTCTCCGGCGATAGCTCCGGCGACCCAAAAACGTTTAAAAACACGCGTTTTAAACCCAATCATTTGTTCCCGACACACCCGCGTGAATGACTCGAACATAATACCCCACTCTAATTTAGAAAAGGTTAGTGCGATCGATCTAAACCAACCCACTAAACTTTCGGCCGCTTTACAGTTTTTAAAGCGCACTAAACGTATATAATAATGCAATTAACTTTACCTAAACGATCATATATCTGTTTCTAAGCTATTAACGATCTAAATTACACCTGCAATTCACCAATTCATCTTGTTCGATCACCCTCTCTGTCGCGGACCTGCAACTTGGTCGACAGCTGTCCTCGAAGCCTTTTAACCATAAATTAATTTAGGGCTTTGAATCATAAACACCCGTTGAAGCTTCATACGAAAGGAATTTGATTATCATCGTGATTTGGGCATCGAACCGAGTCCTCCTCAACCGCGACTGTTCATCGTGTGTGCTTGACACCTTTCCAAAACGAATCAGGTAATTAGAACCACCTACACACTCGGTTTCACGTGGCAATCAAAGCCCTAAGCTTGATTTCATAAACAACAGCCAATTGAGGTTCGATTTTGGGTGAATCGATTATAGGGCTCATTGTGTTTGGGGGTTTGATTGGAAATTGTGTTAAAATAATTAGAAGCCAGGAACTAGTGCGGCTGTAAGCCTTGGTTCACTGGTCCTGGGTGTGTTTGTAATTCTGGAGGTCCCGGGTTCGAACCCGGGCACCTCCATGTTTTTTTTTAAAAAGGCTTTTAGCCTTAAATAAATTACAAAAATTCTTAAAAAAAATATACAAATCGTATGGTAAACTTCAAATATTTTTAAAGGTCACCATATATTTTCTATATTTTTCTAAGTTTAATTAAATAAACATTTTTGTAATAAAACATGTTAACAAAGAATGTTTTTGAATAATTCTTTAAAAAGAATAGATTTTAAATAATAATTAATAAATTATTATTAGTGTAAACGTTTCCTTTCACTTAGTATTGTTTAGATCATGATTTATACTTATTTATAAAATATTTTCAAACCTGTAACGGATGTGTTTTAACCAGAAATGATTTTACGGTTTATCAAAATACCTTGATTTATACGTATTTTACAGTCAATTTACAGAGGCCATAATTTTTTTATAACAGATTCAAATCAGTTAAAACTTATGTCCATGACGAAGTTCGTCGAAAGACGAATCTGTTGATATATAAAACATCGAAAAACTCATTCGTTTAGACCTCCAAACAGTTGTTTTCGTAACAGCTAGCAATTCTACGCAGCTGTAAAGATCCACGTTTTTCTCATATTTCGGTAATCCAAATCAGAAACTTTTCTAAATGAAAGTTGTTCAGAAATCACTAATCTAGTAAAATGGAGATTTTCAGAATTTTTAAATGTCGTTTAGTATTTTTAATGAGTGCAAAAAGACAGGGGCAGAACTGGAACTTTTCTAATCTGAAATAAGAAAATCTAAACTATAATTTGAATTACAATATCGTAGGTTCTCGCGGCGTTAACCGAGCCTAGACCTTGTTTCTGATTATTGTCATTCGTGTATAAGGTACGGATTCTTGGTTATTTTATCTTAGTATAAAACTTATTCTTTTCCGTTACTTTGTAGTACGGATAATTGATACCTTTAGTATGTCGTCTTCGCTTCTGTTGATATGACTTGTTTGGCCTTCGGTATTTTACTAGTCGTCTATCATTATTTATTTAGTTATGCGCTGACCCGTTCGATTGATTAGTTTTACTTATTGAGACTTATAGCATGCGATATATATCTTATAAATTTGTGCTCATTATTGCATGTTCCCATAAATAATTTTATTGATATGTCATATGTTGGTAGCTGTACTACCATTTGATTTAGCACTCTGTTACCCGAGCTTGTCCGACATGTCATTGTGGCGTCAATGACATGACACTTTTCGTGACGGTATTTATAAATAGTTCACGGCGTCCGTTAACACGTTAGTACTCAAGTAGTACTTTGGCCATAATATTTGGGAGGCGGATGGATCGATCCTAGTTCAGTTCAGATCAGTTCAGTTCCGGGGGATGGAATCATGTGTGTACGCCCACACACCATCTCATTGGTGCATAGTCTAGCTAGCTATGTACTTATCAGTTCAGTTTCGGCTCTGGGTACTTCTTATATTGCACGACTTATTTTGTTTGTATATACGCATCGTGTAGATCAGTTCAGTTCAGTATTACATGTTCAGTCAGTATCAATATTATATGTTTAGAATCAGATTTCCGTTTCAATACCATATGATCCGTTCAGTATTAGATATCAGTATTTTATGTTTCAATTCGCTACTATTGTTCTTTCCGTCACTGAGCAACTTTTGGCTCAGCCGTATTTTCTTTTGTGGTGTTTCCTTATTTTATTATAGGTAATCAGGGTAATCTGGGAAACCAGTAAAGAGTGAATTGAAGACCAAGATTGTATTTTACTTTAATTGATGTAATGAATAACTTAATTAGGTTCTTTCGGATTATTTGGTTTGTTTGAATTTATTTCTTTTGACTATCTCTTTAATATCATGGATTTGATTTTTGATTTGATATCTGTAATAGTGACACGTCAGCCTGTTGTGTGTTGAAAACAAATCTAAATAATGGATCCTAAATTGGAAATTGAGAATGATTGTATTGATAGAATAGTGATGAGAGAGTTACAGAGGAATATGAGATGAGAGAGAAGAACTAACAAACTTCTTAACAAAAATCATATCCTCTCCATGCTAACCATATGACTCTATAAAAGATAAATAATTACTTAATTAACCCTGCATTATTCCTTCATGTCAATTGTTAGTCCCTTAAATTAGCAGGTAAGAGTCTGTCCCGTTTGCTTCTTTGTTCATTAATTGGGTCCGTCTCTTGTGGATTGGACTTGGTAGTTTGATTGGGCTCATTCTCGGTGATCACAACATTACCCTCCTCTTTAAGCTTAGCCTTGTCCTCAAGGCTGAATGCTAGAAAAGATTGTCGGATGATAGCGGTATCTTCCCAAGTGGCCTCCGAATTATCCAACCCCTTCCATTGAATCAATAACTGAGGAACTACAGTGGTGCCCCGCAGCAGAGTTCGAGAGTCCAAAACTCGGCGCGGTTGCAGAGTAATTTTAGATGATGGATCTACCAAGTATAATGGAGTAATTTGCTGTACCGGATTACCGGTGCATTTGCGTAACATGGAAACATGAAAGACATTGTGAATGCGGGCCTCTGTCGGCAGATTAAGCCGATATGCGATCGGGCCAATGCGAGCCATCACCTGATACGGACCAAAAAAACGTCGGCTCAGCTTATAATGGCGTTGATAGAGCCAACATCTGAGAGGAGAAAACTCGAGATAAAGCATCAGCTACGGTGTTCAACTTACCGGGTCGATAAAGAATGTCAAAATCAAACTCCAGTAGCTTCCGCAACCATTTTTGTTGATCCGGAGTTTGAATCACTTGATCCTGAAGATTTTTCAGGGATTGTTGATCCGTGATGATTTGAAATTTGCGACCGAGTAAGTACTGGCGCCATTTGGCGATAGCTTGTGTGATGGCGAACATTTCCCGTTGGTATGTCGAGGCGGCCTGCATCCTTGGACTCAACTTTAAACTGTAATAAGCTGTCGGTTGTTTCTCCTGAGATAAAATGGCGCCAATGCCGGTGCCGGAAGCGTCTGTCTCCACCGTAAATGGTTTCGAAAAATCCGGAAGCCGAAGCATCGGTGTATTACTAAGCAACGATTTCAAATTGCAGAAAGCCTCATCTTGAAGGGAAGTCCATACAAACTGATCTTTCTTCAGCAAATCAGACAAGGGTCCCGCAATAGAAGCATAGTGATGAATGAACCGACGATAATATCCAGATAAACCCAAAAAACTACGGACGTCCTTAACGGTTTGCGGTTTAGGACAATTTTTGATGCTTTGAATTTTATCTGGATCCACCTCAATGCCTTGGGCGGAGACCACATGGCCCAAGTATCCCACTGTTGTTTGCCCAAAAGCACATTTAGCTAAGTTCGCGACCAGTTTATTGTCAACTAAGGTTTGAAAAACCAAACGCAGGTGAGATAAGTGAGCGGACCAAGTCGGGCTATAAATTAGAATATCATCAAAGAAAACCAGGACAAAATCTCGAAGTAACGGCCGAAATACGTCATTCATCAACCGTTGAAATGTAGACGGGGCGTTAGTAAGGCCGAAAGGCATTACGAGGAATTCGTAATGCCCATCATGGGTGTGAAACCCGGTCTTTTCAATTGCACCCTCTTGAAGTCGGATTTGATGGTAACCCGACAGTAGATCCAATTTAGAAAAATAGAAAGCTCCATGCAATTCATCAAAAAGTTCATCAATGGTAGGAATAGGAAACCGGCCTGGAATAGTAATAGCATTCAGAGCTCTATAGTCCACACAAAAAACCCATGTGCCATCTTTCTTACGGACAAGTAATACCGGGGAGGAAAATGGGCTCGAACTGGGTCGGATGATGCCCTGAATCAACATATCCTCTACCAAGCGTTCCACCTCTTGTTTTTGGAAATGCGGGTAGCGATAAGGACGTACCGCGACCGGCGATGAATTTGGAAGTAATGAAATAACATGGTCTTGTGGTCGGGTAGGGGGCCGCCCTATAGGAGGTTGAAACACCCGAGAAAATTCATCCACTAATTGTTGAATGTCTGGGGGAATTGGTGGAAGTAGAGTTTCGGGGTTGGGTAACAAATGTAAGTGGAAATAATGAGCAATAGCACCAGTGTGAGCTAATTTCTTTAAGCCATGGAACTGAATCGGTTCAGCAGCAGTAGTAGTCTCCCCTTGCCAACAAACCCGGTCTGTTCCCATTGTAAATTCAAAAGTAGCTGTAGCATAGTTCGTGAGAACAGGACCCAAAGTCGATAGCCAAGACACCCCCAAGACCATATCCCATCCTTGAAGAGGAAGGACAAAGAAATCAACCAACATCGAAAATCCTTGAACACATAATTCTACTTGTCGAGCGACTCCGGTACACGGCAAACGCTCGCCACTACCAACCAAAACCGAGAATGGTGTCACAGACTCAATAGCCAAGTTTAAGAACTTAGCAATTCGTGTTTGGACAAAACAATGAGTGCTGCCCCCGTCTAACAAGACTTGTACTGAGTGCCCTTTAACCGTTCCCTGGAATCGTAGAGTAGAAGCCGAACACCCACCCGCTAAAGCATTATAAGAAATGGCAGAGTGTGATTTTACCTCCTCCGCTTGCAAGGCTTATGCTAAAATTGAATCAGGAGTATCGCCGCCACCGGTGTCGAAAGGCGGTTCAGGTGTCGAAAGGCGGTTCAGGTCTCGGATCATCATCAAAGAACAATAACTGAGGAGCCGCTTTGCACTTATGGTCGGGAGAGAATTTCTCGTCACAACGAAAAACAGCCCTAAGGCTCGTTTTTGGGACATCTCGGCTGGGGATAAACGACGGAATCCCATAGTGGTTGGTGAAGTTTTAGTAGGTGTATGAACAGGGGAGGAAACACTGGTAAAAGTAGTGGGCTGAATTTTGGGTGTAGGAAGAATGGCCTTGCCGGACCCCAACGAAACGCGGCCCACTCCTCGTTCTAAATTAATCCGATTCTCATGTAGTTGGGCCTTTTCCATTGCCTCTTCCAACGACTTGGGCTTATGGATTAATACAAATTGTTTAGTATCCACCCTAAGCCCAGAAATAAAACAGGAGATGAGAAATTCCGGCGGAAGAGCCACCGTAGTCCGATTGGAAATCTCTTCGAAGCGATGCCGGTAGTCTTCCACAGTGGACGTCTGTTGCAACTTGGCCAACAATCCTTCCGGAGGTTCTAGAGATTTCTGACAAAAACGTTTAACAAGAGCCACAGTAAACGCTCCCCAAGTAGCAATCGGATCATGGCGATCCATCCAATCATACCAATCAGCCGCAACATCATCAAAGTAAAAGGAAGCAATCAATAAACGATCCTCTGCTGGAATATTATAAAAATCAAAATAACGATTGCCTGCGCAACCCACCGTTCAGGGTGAGAACCATCGAATCGGGGTAGGTGAATTGGGGCTGGTTTATGACGACCAAAAATAGAAGAATCACCGGAGTGAGAAGACCCAGAAGAAGAGGAGTCCGATTTACCTGAAATATTGATCGATGATGATTTGGTTTTAGCCAATAACCCAACCTGGACACAGAGTTTGTTGACCGCTTGTTTAGTATCCTCCAATGAAGTGGCAATCAGCGCCACATCCGATTATTGAGCTGCTGTTGCCAATTGAGAAGATAACTCTCGATGACTCTCCTGCAATTTGGTAATATGATCATCCAAAACCTTAAATCGAGTACCATCAACCATAGCTAATGGTCAATGAAAGCACCAATGTTGTGTGTTGAAAACAAATCTAAATAATGGATCCTAAATTGGAAATTGAGAATGATTGTATTGATAGAATAGTGATGAGAGAGTTACAGAGGAATATGAGATGAGAGAGAAGAACTAAAAAACTTCTTAACAAAAATCATATCCTCTCCATGCTAACCACATGACTCTATAAAAGATAAATAATTACTTAATTAACCCTGCATTATTCCTTCATGTCAATTGGTAGTCCCTTAAATTGGGAGGTAAGACTCTGTCCCGTTTGCTTCTTTGTTCATTAATTGGGTTCGTCTCTTGTGGATTGGACTTGGTAGTTTGATTGGGCTCATTCTCGGTGATCACAACACAGCCTCTCCGGGTTGGGATGTTACAGTTATTCGTCCTTTATTCATTGGGTTCATTCCATGGTCATATAGACCCTTGACTTTAACAGGCTTAACACTAGCCTCCTCTTTCCTATGATTTGTAATAAGGCTTTGTATTGTGTTCAATTTCCTAGTAGATTTTTGAAGCAGTGGATATGACATCACTAATCCAGCACCTTCATCGGTAGTCACCCTACTTGATTGTTGCTAAATTTCATTAATATTTCACACTTTTGGTTCTTTAATATGAACATAACTTGGCCCACCATTAGTTTTAATGCCACGTACTTGATCAATGTGTATACTAATTACCTTATCTGTTAGGTTTATTGAGTTTTGATTTAAGCTAAGGTTGAAATACAATTCAAAGGCAGATTAATTAAATTAAAGACGACTCCCGTTTTTATATAATTGAAACCCATTAAGATTTTCTTGGGAATTAAGTTGTAAACCCTAATTGTCCCTATTTATATTGTTTATTGTACTTGTAATTCTTCACGAGTGAGACAGAAAACAATAAAAGAATATCCTGGTTGCAGTCCGTGGATGTAGGTCACATCAACCGAATCACGTTAAATCTCGCGTGTTCATATTTGTTATTATTTTCTCTCGCAATTTGACTGTGATTGTGTGTTGATCTACGCCCAAATCCCTAACAAGTGGTATTAGAGCTACGGCTCGTTACATACGAGAAACTCGGATTTTGAAAGAAGTAGCGATCAAGGGTTTCGTAAACCGGCAATCACGCCGCGATAAACCCAGCTGGTCGCAAATCAAGTTATTCAATCCCACATATTTTATTTCTCGATCGAGCTAAAGAAAGCAATTGTTATTGCTTTGTTTATTTTTTTTTACCTTCATATTGAAAAGAAAAGAAAAAGGCAGTAGACATTTCTTTTGGTTTCGTCGATCGAAGGAAAAGAAAGCAAAGCAATTCTTGTTTTAACTTCTTGCAACAACAATTAAATAAAAAAGAAAAAGCACCCTTTTTGTTCAGCAGTTCAAGAAAGAAAGCATTTTTGTTTCTATCAAGAAAATTAATAAAATAAAAGGGGTGTCCATCGTGTATTGTTACACCAACAGAAACCATGTTGTATCCATTCAATTAGAAAGGAACAACACTTACCAAGATTCAAAGTCGTGAAATCTCATGTGTATTGTTAAACTCGTTTGTTTACTAATTTTTAAGACTGAGGAAAAAAGATAGTCAAGTTCAAACAGCCAGCCACAATTGTGTTTAGCACTACTTTCAGTCTTGACTTAATTAGTAAACAGGTTGTAGTTTGAGATAATGGCTGAGAGCGAAAAACTTCAAATTAAGAAGTTTAATGGAAAAGACCTTGGTCGATGGAAAATGCAAATAAAGGATTTGCTTGTTCAGAAAGACTTGAATGTTGTTTTGGGTGATAAACCAGAAAATATAAAACCATCTGAGTGGGAAACTTTGGATAAAAAAGCCAAAGTGGTTATTAGGTTGTCGCTAACAAAGAAACTAAAGTTTTCTTGATTCGAGAGCTGGTTAATACAAAGATGAAAGAGGGAAGTTCCGTTATGATGATTATCGACAACTTGAACTCGATTTTGTCAAGACTTGGGTTAGTTGGCATTAAATTCGAGGATGAGTTTTAGGCTCTTCCATTGTTATCATCAATGCCTGATAGTTGGGCTGGTACTGTTACAGCGTGTAACAATCTACGCAAATCTCATATCGACCATGAATAGGAGAAATTCCTAGTTCATAAGGATTGTCTGGTCTCTAATATCACCAGTGCATTTTGGACGTATTGGCTGTGGACGAGAGGAGAACTCCATAGCTAAGCGTGCTTAGCTGGCAATAATCTAGGGATGGGTGACCTCCCTGGGAAGTTTTCACTCAGACAACCAAAAGCAAATCCGTGAGCTACTCGTGGACAAAGCGAACAATATTGGTGGTATAAGAGGCCGGGTGTTGTAGAATGGTATCAGAGCCACTCGTGTTCGTTCAGGATGGTGGGACAAATCTCATTAGGGATGATGAGTCCTCGGGGGTGTTCAGAGGGTCATCTTATGCAAATCCCACATCCATAGATGTGATAGTGGGGCAAACCTCGTCGAGGACGATGAGTCCAAAAGGGGGGGGATTGTAACACTCTAGGCAAATCCTACTTCAACCGTGGATAGTAGAGATTCCTGATTCATAAGGAATGTCTTGTTTCTAATATCACTGTAAGGGAAAAAATATTTGGATTACAATATCGTTGTTGATCGCGTGCAACAAAGTCGCGAGAAGCTGCACGCATGCATGCGAAAGAAGAACAAATCGCATGCGTGCGATTTGTTGATGCGAGACTCTTACGCGAAAACTGCTTGCGAAATCTGGAAGGCAGGCAGCACATGGATGCGAAAATGAAATAAAGCATGCGAAAGAAATGCATGCGAAAATTTAATGGAAACCACATGCAACGCGACAAATGCATGCGAAAGTGGAGCATTGTTGATTAAAAGAAAAGAATACATATGCATGCTATAGTGGGATCCACATGTGCAACTTGGAATAAATTAAAGCATGCAATTTGTCATGCAATGCGAAAACTGTTGAAAGCATGCGACAACTTCATATTTTAGTATATATATGTGCATTTGTGCACATTGAGGGGTGTGCCACTTTATTTCTTTTTCAATCGAGAGTGCAATATTATTTTTGTGTTTTTCGCTCAAGTTTGAGCAGATCACAGTTTTGTGATTTTCCACCTTTGGGTGAGATCGATTCTATATCGATTATCATTGTAATCTTCCGACACAAGATATATACATTTGAATTACGATGATATTGTGCTTAATGTTTGTTCTCTCGGTTGATTTATTCAATTCGCGCACCCGTCTTCACGTATTATCAAGTGCAACAATTTAAACGAAGTGAGATCGATCGCTTTTAAGGACTTTACATTTGGTATCAGAGCAAGGTGTTGCTCTTGATACAACGGATCATTATTCCGCGATCTTCCGTTCGAAGACGTTAAACCAGTTCCAAAGTTGTAGACCGCACACCAAGTGTTTGTTTAAATGCTCAAGAGACTTTGTTGCATGATTTTATGAAGATTTGAAGCTCAAAAGTTGCTGCTTCAAAGTCAAATTTCCGAGTGTGCGAGAACCTTCATTGAGAAAGGTTTATTCAGTAGTTGTTTCATCTATCCGCTGATGCTAGAACCTTCATTAGAAAGGTTTTGTTGTAGATTGAAGTGACAAAAACGATATCATAATCCAAGGGGGAGATTGTAAGGGACAAAATATTTGGATTACAATATCGTTGTTGATCGCGTGCAACAAAGTCGCGAGAAGCTGCACGCATGCATGCGAAAGAAGAACAAATCGCAAGCGTGCGATTTGTTGATGCGAGACTCTTACGCGAAAACTGCTTGCGAAATCTGGAAGGCAGGCAGCACATGGATGCGAAAATGAAATAAAGCATGCGAAAGAAATGCATGCGAAAATTTAATGGAAACCACATGCAACGCGACAAATGCATGCGAAAGTGGGGCATTGTTGATTAAAAGAAAAGAATACATATGCATGCTATAGTGGGATCCACATGTGCAACTTGGAATAAATTAAAGCATGCAATTTGTCATGCAATGCGAAAACTATTAAAAGCATGCGACAAATTCATATTTTAGTATATATATGTGCATTTGTGCACATTGAGGGGTGTGCCACTTTATTTCTTTTTCAATCGAGAGTGCAATATTATTTTTGTGTTTTTCGCTCAAGTTTGAGCAGATTACAGTTTTGTGATTTTCCACCTTTGGGTGAGATCGATTCTATATCGATTATCATTGTAATCTTCCGACACAAGATATATACATTTGAATTACGATGATATTGTGCTTAATGTTTGTTCTCTCGGTTGATTTATTCAATTCGCGCACCCGTCTTCGCGTATTATCAAGTGCAACAATTCAAACGAAGTGAGATCGATCGCTTTTAAGGACTTTACAATCACTAACGTGTTTTGAACGTATTTGGTTGTGGATGAGAGGAGAACTCCAAAGTTTAGTGTGCTCAGGTGGCAACAATCCAGGGATGGGGCGATCTCCCTTGGAAGTTTTCACCCGAGCAAACAAAAGCAAATCCGTGAGCTTCTCATGGGCAAAACGGACAATATTGGTGGTAGGAGAGACCGGGTGTTACACAACGATTACTAGTTCCATTAATCATTCACTTTAAATAGGATTCATGATATTATTATGGGTGAAGACACAAGACGAAGAAATTCAAGGGAATCATCAAGTGAATTACTGAATGTTGGTAGAGGAAAAAAGAATAACAATGATAGTGGAGCAAGAACGTAAAAAAAGTCAATCCAGGGCTCGAAATGATGTAATCTGTTGAAACTGTAAATAGATGGGACACTTTAAGAATCAGTGTCTAAATGAACAAAGAAAAGTCAACATTACAGTAGACTACTCGATGCTTTAATCTGTAGCGTGAAGAGTAATGTGGATTCCTGAGTCATGGACTCTGGAGCTTCATTTCATGCTACCTACAACAGCGAAGCATTGCATAATCATAGTTGTCAAAGGCGTGAGACGCATTTAAGGCGCAAAGGGTGCGCCTTGGGCCTAGGTGCAAGCCCCAAAAAAAAGCACGTCCAAAAAAGACAAGGCGCAATAAGAAAAACAACAAATTCTATACACAATAGGTACATAAAATTAATATTACTCTCTAAAATATATTTAATACTAATATAATTAGCAATTAAAATTATCTAATCAATATCAAAATCAAAAAAAACTTTTAGGTGTTCACATTTATAAAAGCGTAACATATCTAACATACTAGTATAATGTTGTCTTTCAAAAAAACTTAGTATACTAATAATAGCTAGCATACTATACCTAACCACAATGAAAAAACTGATAAAAAGTACGGTAAAATCAATCCTATTTTATGTTGCCATATTAAACTAAAGATTGTATAAGTTTTGTTGTCTCTTCGGTGCTGTTTGTTTTTTCCAAAAGCTCTTCCCCACCTCTTCATCTGTGCGCGCGCAGACGTGGGAAGAGCTTTTGAGTTCGCAGACTGTTTGATTTTTGGAATACGTTTCATTAAAAAACGTCTTCCTGAGGTCTGCATGGAGAAGATGTGGACTTGCCACTTCTGAGATCTTCTAACCTTTTCTCCATCCTGAAATCCATCTTCATCTTCCCCATCTTACCTCTCCTCTCACCACCACCACCCCACCTCCCCTCTACCACCGGCGCGCCATCGGACCCCTCCCCCAACCGCCGCAGCTACCCTCCCCTCTATTCCCCCCGCGCCCGCCGTCCCCATCACAGTCTGTATGTATGTATGTATCTACAGTACAATGCAATCCATCCTTTTTTTCAGTCCATTAATAGCGATCTATCTATCTATCCTCAAATCAAACGATACACCTCTGAATAACTAACCAACTAACTGCATCCAACCCATTTACAATTTGGGTCCCCAGCCTTATAATACATCATCAATCTCCCACTACACTAGCTTAGCTTACACATGACCAACAACAATCACTACCAAAATTCCACCACCACCGCCGCCGCCAATGGACTCTCACAACGAGTTAACAGCCCCAGATTCTATGGTCCGATGACTCGCCGTGCCTAATCATTCAAACGCAACAACAACTCCCATCATGAGATTGATGTTCCCCTCAACTCGCCTAGATCTGAACTCACTGAACCCCTGTTTGACTCCGTCCCCGAAAAGAAGCAAACCCGTTTGACCCAATGGATTCAGACCAAGAGAACTCGCCTTGATTTTGTTGGGGCGTTTGGCGGACTAGAGAAGAAAAAACTGCTAAGGCAGTGGATGTTCTTTGTAACACCCTTAATTTCATAATAATATAATAAGGAGGGTGCTACGAGTTAGGTTATTATAACAATTTAGAGATTATAAACACAGCGGAATTTTTATACATTAAAAACTGTTTACATCATTAACATTACTACAACACTTTAACCGACATATCAAAACTTTAACAAACTTCATGTACATCTCTCCCAAAACCCAACATTATAGCCAGTATCATACACCATAACCAAAATTTAACTCGGTGGGGCACCATCACGAACACCTCTATTATTACCTGGCATGCATAAGAAAATAAACACTAAATCAGATAAACTGGTGAGTTCTAACAAACATCATATTTCAATAATAAAAATTTATCAACTGTTATACATCAAATAATTCACAAACATCCATTGGTCCAATTATTTGTCTCAGTATTGATATGCATATCGAATACCCATAAGGTAATTATGGACCTCTTTTTATCAATTTATTTTGGTGGGTCAAAACTCCACCTCGTGCGTTGACGGGTCAAAACTCCGTCTATAGTTGGTGGGTCAAAACTCTACCTCGCGCGGACGGGTCAAAACTCCGTCTATAATTGGCGTTGACGGGTCAAAACTCCGTCTATAGTTGGTGGGTCAAAACTCCACCTCGCCATTCACCACAATTTACCACTTCCAAACTCTTATTCACATCTTTATTTATTTATATGCATGCCAGTGCCCGATTTGTCAAACAATATTGTCAAACAACATTAACACATTAAAAGGGCAATTAGAACTCACCTTAATGTTTTCAGCAAGTGTTTACCAATCCAAATACACAAAGGCAGCTAAAACTCTCCTTCTCAATGCAAATCTAAAACAACAACCCTAACTTAGTCAAATCTCTCCTAGCTGATCACTTCACACGACTGAGGCTATACGACTGGACTCATTCGTACAACTGAACATGCGACTGAGCTTAGCCGTACGAATGAACCATACGACAAGGGTGCGAATGAGCTATAACAAGGTTTGTGCGAATGACCTTCATTCGTGCGATTGGCTTATGCGACTGAGCTTCAGTCGCATGATTGAGCAACACGACTGGCTCATTCGCACGAATGGGTCATGCGGCTGGGCTCATTCGCCTGAAACGGATCAGCAGCTGTGTTCTTGACATATTTGATCCAAAAACTCAAGTTTTAACCATTCAGATTATGCCATATTCAAAACAGAACATCTACACTTCATTTAAAACCATTTCATGTCCTTATTTTGTCAAACTTTGCGAAAACTAGGATCCGAATCTTCGGTTTTCAACTTAATCAGAAGATTGAGTCAAAACTCAGATTTAAATATGTTTTTGGGTCAATTTCAGCCACACACACAACTTATAACGTACTAGGATTGATCCGTGATATTCAAAACTTACCGAAACGGAGTTAGCTTAGTCGATTTAGCAAGAACAGGGGTGTTTGGGTTTTAGAGAAACAAGGGAATGGGGATACTGCAGATAGAAATATGCTTTTGAACATTCTTAACCGCCTTACTTATTCTCACATGCATATTTTAGCCGCCATACTCAGTCGCACGACTGGACTCATTCGCACGACTTAATCGTGTGACTGAGCCCATACGCCCGTCATTCGTGCGATTGGGCCTCATTCGCACGTATAGCGTGCGACTGATGTTCATTCGTACTCACGGTATGCGACTGAACACTAATCCTAAATAAATAAATGAATATTGAACTTTTTTGGATGTTACAAGTCTACCCACCTTATTTAGGGTTTCGTCCTCGAAACCTGGCTAAAACAAATGGGGGTAGTTTCGCCTCATCTCTTCTTCTGGTTCCCAGGTTGACTCAGATCCTTGGCGATGTGCCCACTGCACCCGGACTAAGCTAATGCTCTTATTTCTAAGTTTCTTCTCCTTACGATCTACAATGGCCACGGGTTGTTCAACATAATTGAGCTTCTCATCTACCTCAATATCATCTAAGGGTATGTATTGAGTTTCATTAGCTAGACACTTTCGTAACTGAGAGACATGAAAGGTTGGATGAATAGTACTTAGTTCTTCGGGTAAGTCCAATCTATATGCTACATATCCTACTTTTTCTATTATTTGGAAAGGTCCAATAAAACATGGACTTAGTTTGCCCTCTTTCTAAATCGAATAATGCCTTTCCATGGAGAAACTTTCAACAAAACAAAATCCCAAACTTTAAATTCTAATGGTTTCCTTCTACGATCTGCATATGATTTCTGCCTGCTTTTTGCCTCTCTAATACGATTTTTAACTATTTCAAATTTTGCCATTGTTTCCTCAACTATTTCACTATTCCCCAATTCACGTTGCCCCATATCTCCCCAATAAAGTCGAGTCCTGCGCTTCCTTCCATACAACATTTCAAACGGAGACATCTGAAGGGTAGCTTGATAACTGTTTTTGTATGCAAATTCGGCTAAAGGAAGATGACTATTCCAGCTACCTCCAAAATCAATACTGCATGCCCGTAGCATATCTTCTAATGTCTGAATAGTTCTTTCATTTTGGCCATCTGTCTGAGGGTGATAGGCGGTGCTAAAGTAAAGTTTAGTTCCCATTGCCTCATGAAACTTCCTCCAATATCTAGAGGTAAACCTGGCATCTCTATCAGACGTGATACTTTTTGGAACTCCATGCAATCTAACTATCTCTTTAGTAAAAATATCAGCTAACTTTTCCACCGAATAGATTTCCCGTATAGGTAGAAATAAAGCACTCTTGGTTAGCTGATCTACCACTACCCAAATAGTATCATAACCTTTTGGTATACGTGGTAACTTTGTTATAAAATCCATGGTCAGATCGTCCCACTTCCAAGTTGGGATGGCTAAAGGTTGCAATAATCCATAAGGTTTCTGATGTTCAGCTTTCACTTGGGCACACGTTAGACATCTATTTACATACTGCATCACTTAAAATTTCATTCCTGGCCACCAATAATCTTGCTTTAAATCTTGATACATCTTAGTCATGCCTGGGTGAATGGAATACCTAGATTTGTGAGCTTCATCAAGTACCACATCACGTAAAGCCAACGGAATCCACATTCGACCAAACCTGATTTTAACACCATAATTATTTTCTTCTAAATATTTTTCTTGACCAACCATTCTTTCTCTCTTAATATTTTCTTCTTTTAATGCTTCCAACTGGGCTTCTTTCAACTGTTGCATAAAGTTAGGAGTAATTACAAGTTTATAAGCCTTGACCTTAATCTGTTCATATTTCTCCTTTCTGCTCAATGCATCAGCAACCACATTTGCTTTCCCAGGGTGATACAGATTTTCACAATCATAATTTTTGATTAATTCCAACCATCGTCTTTGCCTCATATTCAGATCTTTTTGTTCAAAGAAATACTTCTGGCTCTTATGATCGGTAAAGATGGTACATCTCACTCCATATAAATAATGTCGCCATATTTTAAGAGCAAAAAACCATAGCCGCTAATTCTAAATCGTGGGTTGGGTAATTAACTTCATGGGTCTTCAATTGTCTAGAAGCATAAGCAATAACTCTCCCACGTTGCATCAAAACACATCCCAATCCCTGATATGATGCATCAGAATATATTTCTAAATCATCTGCACCTTCTGGTATTGCCAATACTGGGGCTTGAGTTAACCGATTCTTTAGTTCCTGAAAAGCAACTTCTTGTTCTTTATTCCATTCATACTTAACGTCCTTTCGAGTTAATTTCGTCAACGGAGAAGCAATTTTAGCAAAATCTTGAATGAATCTTCTATAGTATCCTGCCAGTCCTAAGAAACTACGAATTTCTAAAGGACTTTTAGGAATCTGCTAATTCATCACAGTTTCAATCTTTGCAGGATCTACTAATATTCCATCCGCATTCACCACATGACCCAAAAATTGCATTTCCTTAACCAGAATTCACACTTCGAGAATTTTGCATACAACTTATTCTTTCTTAATGTTTCCAATACTTCTCGGATGTGACAAGCATGATCTCCTTCGTTTTTAGAATAGATAAAAATATCATCTATAAACACAATTACCGACTTATCCAGCATCGGTTTACATACTCTATTCATCAAATCCATGAATGCAGCAGGAGCATCCGTTAATCCAAACGACATCACCAAAAACTCATAATGCCCATATCGCGTACGAAAAGCTGTCTTTGGTATGTCCTCTTCTTTCACCTTTAATTGATGGTATTCGGATCCAAGATCTATTTTTGAGAACCAATTAGCACCTTGGAGTTGATCAAACAAATCGTCTATACGGGGTAACGGATATTTGTTCTTGACAGTTAGTTTGTTTAGCTCTCTATAATCTATGCACATCCTCAAACAACCATCTTTCTTCTTTACGAACAGAACTGGAGCACCCCACGGCGAAGAGCTTGGTCGAATAAAACCCTTGTCTAATAATTCCTGTAATTGCTTCAGAAGTTCCTTCAGCTCAGCTGGTGTCAGTCTATAAGGGGCTTTAGCGACAGGTTTTGCCTCGGGTATTAAGTCAATCCTAAACTCAATCTCTCTATCAGGAGGTATACCTGGTAAATCTTCAGGAAATACATCAGGGAAGTCACAAACTACTGGAACATCTTCTAATTTCCTTGTCTCTTTAGCAGTATCAACGACATATGCAAAAAATGATTCACAACCCCTATTCAATAATTTTTCGACTTTAATCATAGATCATCACCAAAAATCGTCACTGAATTACCTTCTGGCGCTCGCAACACAATCATCTTTCTTTTACATATTATCTGAGCCTCAAACATAGATAACCAGTCCATTCCCAATACTACATCAAAACCTCCTAACTTCATCATATGTAATCTAGCAGGAAATTTTACACCTTCTAATTCGACAAAACAATCATTTATCACCTCACTAACAACTATGAATTCATTAGAAGCAGTTTCCACTGAAAAAGCAACATCTAGCTTTGATGGTCTAACTTTTATTAAAGCATGGAATTTTATTGATATAAAACTTCTATTAGCTCCCGAATCAAATAAAATTCTAGCGGGTACATCATTAATAAGAAACGTACCCGACACAACATCCGGTAATGCCTTAGCCTCCTCCGTAGTCATTGTAAATGCTCTCCTCGCAGTACCACTACTACCACTCGCGCTGATTTTACTCGGTCCTCCCACGGCACGAATAGGAACTGGTCCAGGTCTAAACTTTGGACACTCGGGTTTCATATGTCCTATCTCACCGCATTCATGACACCGAATTTCTGGACACCTAGAAACAAAATGCCCAGGCTTCCCACATTTATGACACGCTGGGTGAGTCAATCTACATTCTCCTCTATGAAACTTCCCACATCTATTACACCGAAGAGGGGGACCTACAAAGCTCCTAGCATTAAACTTTCTCTTCTGCGGGCCACTCTGCCCATACATGGGCCTAGAACTCAATGAAGTTTCCCGACGGCTAATCACTTCCTCCTTCACCACAAGTTTCTCAGACTCAGCGACTTCCTCATACATGTCTGCAGCCAAATTTACCGTGGCTTGGAAAGTAGAAGGAGAATTGGACTTTACCAGCATTCTCACTTTAGGGGGTAGTCCCTGGATATACCTAGTAATCCTCTTCGCCTCAGGGGTTACTAAATGAGGTACCAAACGAGCCATTTCTTCAAATCTGGAAGTATACTCCTTATGACTTAAACTACCTGCTTGAAACTGTAAAAACTTAATCTCAATCCTGTCCATCTTGCCTTTTGGACAGAACTTTTCTATCACCAGTGCTTTAAAAACTTCCCACGTCATCTGACTCACAGCAGTCTCGCCCATGGCTTGTTCCACTGTATCCCACCAGTACAAAGCTTTTGCTTGGAACGAATGCACTGCAAAGCCCACCTTCTGGTCTTCCTTGCATCTCCTAAGTTTAAACGCTGCTTCCATCTCTCGTAGCCACTTATAAGTTACTACTACATCTTTTTGGCCTTCAAACTTAGGCGGGTCACATTCTTTAAAATGCTTATATGACACTGGTTTCTCCACTACAGGCTCAACAATAACAGGTAGAGGAGTTGGTTGGGAAGATGATTCACCGCCTTTTCTAAGGTCACTCAACATCTCAGGTAAGGTAGTACGCAACACTCGGGCGACCTCATCACCTATAGCCGCTTTAAGTTCATCACCTGAGATCCTAGCTTCGGATCTAGGGTTCGTATTACCAGTTTCCTCCATCTACGATAAGAAATAAACCATAATCAAATAATGAGTGATACCAGGATGCTGCATATAATGTAAATTGCTCATAACATTGGCCAGGTGTTATCAATTATTTACTTATTCACACCATCCTGCCTCTTCCCATTATCTTTTCACAGTTTATTTCTAACTCTATCTAAACCACAGAATTATGTATACACATAATACTAATCTTCAATTTAAACAATTACTTTCATTTAACAATCGATTGAATTATCACTAACAATTAAATACCCATCCACACAATATTTCACCCCACTTCAGGTTGTAGATACTGGCACTTCCCACATTTTCAGTTAAAGTTTGAAACAATCAAATGTTCAAATCTCTTTAACCAAGGCTCTGATACCAACTTGTAACACCCTCAATTTCATAATAATATAATAAGGAGGGTGCTACGAGTTGAGTTATTATAACAATTCAGAGATTATAAACACAGCGGATTTTTATACATTAAAAACTGTTTACATCATTAACATTACTACAACACTTTAACCGACATATCAAAACTTTAACAAACTTCATGTACATCTCTCCTAAAACCCAACATTATAGTCAGTATCATATACCAGAACCAAAATTTAACTCGGCGGGGCACCATCACGAACACCTCTATTATTACCTGGCATGCATAAGAAAATAAACACTAAATCAGATAAAATGGTGAGTTTTAACAAACACCATATTTCAATAATAACAATTATCAACTGTTATACATCAAATAATTCACAAACATCCATTGGTCCAATTATTTGTCTCAGTATTAATATGCATATCGAATACCCACACGGTAATTATGGACCTCTTTTTATCAATTTATTTTGGTGGGTCAAAACTCCACCTCGTGCGTTGACGGGTCAAAACTCCGTCTATAGTTGGTGGGTCAAAACTTCACCTTGCGCGGACGGGTCGAAACTCCGTCTATAGTTGGCGTTGACGGGTCAAAACTCCGTCTATAGTTGGTGGGTCAAAACTCCACCTCGCCATTCACCACAATTTACCACTTCCAAATTCTTATTCACATCTTTATTTATTTATATGCATGCCAGTGCCCGATTTGTCAAACAATATTGTCAAACAACATTAACACATTAAAAGGGCAATTAGAACTCACCTTAATGTTTTCAGCAAGTGTTTACCAATCCAAATACACTAAGGCAGCTAAAACTCTCCTTCTCAATGCAAATCTAAAACAACAACCCTAACTTAGTCAAATCTCTCCTAGCTGATCACTTCACACGACTGAGGCTATACGACTGGACTCATTCGTACGACTGAACATGCGACTGAGCTTAGCCGTACGAATGAACCATACGACAAGGGTGCGAATGAGCTGTAACAAGGTTTGTGCGAATGACCTTCATTCGTGCGATTGGCTTATGCGACTGAGCTTCAGTCGCATGATTGAGCAACACGACTGGCTCATTCGCACGAATGGGTCATGCGGCTGGGCTCATTCGCCTGAAACGGATCAGCAGCTGTGTTCTTGACATATTTGATCCAAAAACTCAAGTTTTAACCATTCAGATTATGCCATATTCAAAACAGAACATCTACACTTCATTTAAAACCATTTCATGTCCTTATTTTGTCAAACTTTACGAAAACTAGGATCCGAATCTTCGGTTTTCAACTTAATCAGAAGATTGAGTCAAAACTCAGATTTAAATATGTTTTTGGATCAATTTCAGCCACACACACATCTTATAACGTACTAGGATTGATCCGTGATATTCAAAACTTACCGAAACGGAGTTAGCTTAGTCGATTTAGCAAGAACAAGGGTGTTTGGGTTTTAGAGAAACAAGGGAATGGGGATACTGCAGATAGAAGTATGCTTTTGAACATTCTTAACCGCCTTACTTATTCTCACATGCATATTTTAGCCGCCATACTCAGTCGCACGACTGGACTCATTCGCACGACTTAAGCGTGCGACTGAGCCCATACGCCCGTCATTCGTGCGATTGGGCCTCATTCGCACGTATAGCGTGCGACTGAGGTTCATTCGTACGCACGGTATGTGACTGAACACTAATCCTAAATAAATAAATGAATATTGAACTTTTTTGGATGTTACATTCTTTCTCTTCTATGGCTTCTGTTTGTTTTGGGGGATCGTTAAGGTTTCTGTCAATGGATGGTTTGGATCCGCCATCGAAAGAATTGGCTTTGATCAGGTTACATCCATTTCTCGATACATTTATTTATATTATAGTCAATCTAATCAAGACTAAAAAAGGGCGTACCTGGTGCTGCAAAGAGCTCCGCGTTTTCGCAGGGTCCAGGGAGGGTCCGTCCCATTTAAGGGAAGATGTACGCGGTCTTTCCCCCACATTTTGTGGGGAGGCCGTTTCCACGGATCGAACCTGAGACCTTCAATCTAATCAAGACTCTTGTTGTTTAACTTTAACATTGTAACTATTATATCATATTGCTTTCTTGGTTAATTAGTCTCTATTCAATAAAGTGAACATGACATTCATCCGTATATTTAAAGAAGATTCTGCCTAGGCTGATGGTCTTTCTTTTATTTACAGCAATATAACATTGATTTTGACACCAAACCATAAAGTAAAACTATTGGTTTTTTGGTTAATTGCTGTAAAGCTATAACTTTTATATATATTTTTTGGTTAATTGTATGACTTTTATTTATATTTTAATGTATTTCTATGACTTTTATATATATATATTAATGTATTAGTTGTTTTTAAAGTTTAAAAAATGAATTTAGTTTAATTACAGAATATTTCAGCATTCTGCAGATGTTAAACAAAACAAACAGTCTTTTGCTTGCAGACTGCAGACATTTGGTCCACCTCTTCTGCTGCAGATGTCTGCAGATGTGGTTCGCAGACTGCAGACGTTTTCCCGCAGAAAAAACAAACAGCACCTTTATCTTCTTCTTTCTCTCTACTTCATCTCTCTCCACTTCATCTCTCTTTCCACTTCATCTCTCTCCTACTTCTTCATCTTCTTATTTCACTATTTCTTCTTCTTTCATTGTTTTTTAACATTAACTACATAGGTTGGTTTCAAGATGCTTTAGGAAGCCTTTTTTGCATGTTATAACATGCTTTGACCGGAATTTTGCCGGAATTTATAGGTTTTGACCGGAATCCGGCTGAAAACTTGTCCGAATCACGTTTATAATATATTTTCTAACTAATTAAAAAAATATAAAAACAAGCATTTTTTTAACCTATACTAGTTAACCGGTTAAATTATTAACCTAATCAGTTAGGCTAGCTAGGTTTTCTAAAAATCCAAAATCTGTTATTAACCTAAGTAGTTAATTAATAAACAGTTACCTCATGTTCGGTTAAAAACCGAAACCGCTTTTTGGAAGAAAAAAAACCTATATGCACACCTCTAAATTCTCAATCTTTCGGCAATTTGGCTCGGTATACGTTAGATTTTGCTTTATTAGATTAGATTGATTATCCGGCCCACAACAAAACATTCGTGTCTAGCCCAAAGAATTTCAACTAACCGTACAGCAGCAAAAGAGATCGTGTTTGGCCCAAATACTTATAACTAGCAAGTCCACAAAATAAACCCTTGAGCTTAAACCCTTCTTCTTCATCGTTTTCTCACAACGGTATTCTAGGGTTCTTCTTCTGGTAAATGGTGATGGCGAACCAGAGGACAGAAGCTTCGATGTCATCTTTCACTTCTAAAGGTGAAGTATTTGCTCATCTGAACCCTAAAGGAGTCCTCAAAGTAAGTTATATATCTATTTTTTTTTCTATAATGTAATTCGATATCGATTTAGCGGATTTGGTTATTGTTTTCTGTATGAAGTTTACTTGAAGAACACGCTGCTGTACTGATTGTATGTTGGAGTTGTACTGATTGTTATCAAATGACTAGACGCTTGTTGCTTGCTTCTAGTTTCTGATTTTCTGTGTTATTCGAGCTTTGAAAAGATAGAGTTTGATTTGAATTGATGTAAGTATCAGTTTGTAAGTAGTATTTTGTAAAGAATATAGGTTTGTAACTTTGTACTTAGGTTATATCTCGAGCCTTAAGACTTGAAAGGATGCAAATAAAACTCCTTTCTTATAAGAAGTTGAATGGTGTTTGGATGTTGATTTTTAACTTGTATTGGGATATGAGGTGTTTCAGCCAACTGATTATTGTTCAGATTTATCTAGACATCTATTTTGGAAATGCACATCCAAATACGCTGAACGTGTATCTTTTTTGGAACGAGGAGTCTTCAGTCTTGAATGCTCTTCTTCTTTACTCCTAAATTCTGGCTTCTTTTTGGCGAACTCTTAGATTAGTTGTTATATGTTGTGTTATATGCAGAGCTGATAGTCTTTATGAATTTCAATTTAGGAGCTCTATATATATGTATATTATTTCATGGACTTCAAGAACTAAAGGTTTCATGAATCTTGAAGGTTTGGAACACAAGTGATGGAAATCTTTTATCTGAGTGGAAGCATCCAAGCAGACATGATGGTGTTGAGTATACTTGTATTGCATGTAGCTTTGTTGGAAAGAAGGTAATATAGTGTATCACAGTTATTATTTTGCTTGATCTATGTCTTTCAGTTAGATGAGGCGATTACGATTTGTATACCAATTAATGGGTTGATTTGGGTTGTCTTATCCCTAACCTCTAACGAGTGAAATAAAAAGGGTTCAATAGGAAGTGAGTCAAACAGTTTTTTTAGTTTTTAAAACTGCAAAGAGTAATTTCAAAACTTAAAAGTTATAAATCAAGTTATTTAGTTGATACCTCTTATACTACCGTTGTAGTCTTTTTGTTTGCATACTTAACAATAACTGTTCTAAACAAAATTATTTTTTAAGCAGAAAGCGTTTTCTGGTCAAACCAACTTGGCATGTGATGACGCAGACCAAATTTATATCTTTGATCTGTTACCCAATCTTGAATCATGAGTGTATAATTTATTGGAATTCTTTTAATTCTCAGCGACGAAAAGAAAACGGTACTTGTTTGGTGGCATACGCAACAAATGAAAGTGATGTTTACGCTATCAATGCTACTGATGCTAAGATGCAGTGGAAATTATCTAGAGCTGAGCTTGGGTATGCTATTAATATTTTTCCTTTTGCACTTTAGTTTTGTTTTTTTCCTTGAAAATTTGTAGGCTTTGAGTCCAACTAGAAGTCCCAATCACCAACTTCATTGTTTGGGTAAAACTTGATTCTGATTAATAGTTTCTTCTTATTATACGTGGACAATATAATTGAAATGATTTAGGTAGATTTTTGCAGACTGAAATGTATTATTGAAAGTATTTGAAACAAGTGTAAAATGACCTGAATCTAATTTTTAGGTTTGAATAATCACTTTTAGAGTGAATACACAGAAAATAGTAAACAAACATACAACATATCTAGTCCTACTCATAAAGTAGGGTCTGGGGTCTTATGCGACTATAGAAAATAGTAATCAGTAAGCATTTAGCTATTTACTATGATCGTCCAACATTTTGTAGTGGTCGGAATATGAGGGCTTGGGTAACATGCCAAAATGATTAAGCTTTTGTTACTTGATGAAATGGGTTGGTTTGACCTAAAACACTTTTTGACCAACTTTTTGTCAGTTACGAACTTTTTGTCATTCAATGGTTACCTATTAATCTACTATCTTGAATTATGATTTAGGAAACTTTTGGGCAACTTTCAACCTATTTGCCTGCTTTCTTTTTAGCAAATTATCTTGAACTGCATATGTTAAGAGATAAAAGAGTGCTTGAAACAACCAATTCACTAGTATACGGGTGCAATCAGTCGCCTGTAAAGATTTGCCAAAACATTAACGTTTTCTCGAGAAAACAAACTTTATAGGGTTGCAAGCTAGTGTAGACATATCCATCCTTGAGTTATTAATTATTACTGGTGCTTTCATGTGAAACACAGTTTCTTTTTTAATGTTACCATTTCTTTTTACGAGTTGGATTTAAAGTTTTGGACTTCTGTTTATGCAGTGAAATTGCTGCTCTCTCTTTTACAAATAAAGGACGTCAACTTTTTGTTATTAGCACTGAAGGCACAATATGTGAAATGAACTCAGAAACCGGAGAAATTTTAAAAGAAATAAACATTCCAAAGAAGTATATTTCTACATTAGTATATATTTTTGGTGAGTGTTTAATACTTGGTGCCTGGATCATCACAATGTTTGATTTTTTTATTTTGTTATTTGACGCTTGTTTTTTTGTATGATAGATGATAAAATATTAGCTGCATCAGATTCCCATATAAGAGTCCTCAGTTTGGAAGATGGGAACGTACTAGTGAAGTTTTCTTCAATTGTGGTATGCTACTACTTTTCTATTACCAAAATTTCTTTAGAGGTAGACTGGTAGAGTTGATGCAACTTGTTCCTCATTATCCAATTCTGAGAGTCCGCGTTGGTGCTTTGATTGCCTTATAAAGCTGATCATCTGTTTTTTATGATTGATTGCATTTATAAAGCTAATTATCTGATTATTACGATTTGAAGTTGTAATAGTTAGTTTCTAATGTTTGGAGGAAGTGATTCTAATTATATTTTGTAATCAATTCCATACTAGCTTTACAAATACCAAATAGCAAGTATTCTGATGCGTTATTGAATTCTTGTGTAAGATTATTTGAATTATACATGATGTATTTAAAGAAAATTTGTTTATAAACTAGTTAATAAAAAGTATATGATTGTTGATGAAAAATAATTTGTCATACATCAAATTGAAACACTTCAACAATATATAAGATTGTCTGATTTTGTTATTTTGTCTATTGGTTGCTTAGACTATTAGAATTTACCTACCACTCACACAAACTGTTATATTACGGCTGGATATCTTATTCAGATGATCCATTATCACATAATCACTTTCAAAATGCACATCCAAGTGATCTATAATGTAACTTCAAATTATAGTGATCAATATAAATGCAGGTTAAACTGACTAGTTTAACTGCAATTCATCTGTGTTCTATCTTACAGGTCCCAATGCTTCATTTGTCTAGTTTGGAGGGTACGAACGTCATCATTACATCCAGTTCTGACAATTTAAGTGTGCACATAAATGAATCAGGCAACAAAAAAGTAACCGATGGGCCTGTTTTATTGATGAAAGGTCGTCCTTTAACCATTGAATGCAAGAATGGCTCCAATGGAGAGAATTTATTTGTACTATCAGTTTCAGAATCGGGTATAGCCTATATTTGGAACATGAAGACTAAATCACAAGTAAATATAAATCCAACTAAGATTATAGTTGAAGCTGATAGTGGTGGAGAAACCAAGAAAAATCAGGATGCCATACTAGCTGCTAGATTACTCTCAATCAATGGTGACAATCAAGCTACAATTCTTGTCGTTTGTGGTTCGATAAAGTCACCACGATTTGCTATTGTGGATGTCAATAGTCCTGGGGAGGATATTGTTGTAGATTCAAGTGGCAATATTCTTGAAAATGGTGTAAATGATGAAAAAGGTATGTTGCATTTTCTAAGGGTCTTATATCATTTTTTTCAAACTAGAGTTACCAAAATAAGTTGTAATTTTCTTGGTACATGTTGAAACCGACTGGGGTTGGGTTGAAGAAAAACAGTTACTTTATAATTAATTGTCTGTGTTGGATATGATTACAAAAAAATTATTCCAATAGAAGTTCATGAGTATGATGGAAATTTCAACCCATGTACCAAAAAGATTGGTTGTTAATTGTTATGGGTTACACTTAATACTATAATATACGGTTGGTCCACCCGAATGTTCAAAATCTTACAATCGTTTGAATTGATTTATCCGCAAAGTTTTTCATTTACAATATATAATGATATTTAATATGCAAGGATTTACGAATATAACAAAGAGACAAGAGATGTTAGTGGCCAACCCAACCCGCCTATTTAAATTGGTATTGCAAATTACTCGTTTTGACCTGTAACCTTTTACCCACCCCACCTGAGCTGTCCATTTTTCCACTTCTGTTCTTATGTAAATTCAGTTTGATTTTGTTGTTAATTACTTTGTTCTTCCGTCTTAGTTCTATTCTCTTATGGTCTAACAATGCTAACGTCTTCACAGACAAAAAAGCACGAGGCAAGAAAAGACCTGCATCTGATGCAGACTCTGAAAATGCAGAAGTAATTCATGACGATGGTAAGCAATAATATATATTTTGATCCATTTTTGTAGATGTGGCTTTTCTGACCCATTTACTTATGAATGGGAGGGTCAAATAAAAAAAATAGCTGAAAAGCAATAAAAATAGCTGAAAAGCATATACGTTATTAATTGACATAAAGTAGTTTCTGTAATCTAATATGACACTCGTATAAGATTATATGTTTTTGACCTGTTACCCATCACTCATCTAAGGTTAATTGTTCTTGACCTGTTACTCGTCAGCCCAATTTGACCCCCTCACATTTCCAGCATCTTGGCCTCCATATTGCTTATGTTTCTTTTCTCTGTTAGATTACATTCTTGATCTCGAATACAATTAGGGGCTGTTTGGCAGCCTCTTAATCAGCCTCTTAATGGTTCAGATGTCTGAATGGTTCAGCACTTAATGGTTCAGACTGTTTGTTTCGCGAGCAAATGTCTAAATGGTTAAGACTGTTTGGCAGCCTCTTAATCAGCCTCTTAATGGTTCAGATGTCTGAATGGTTCAGCACTTAATGGTTCAGACTGTTTGTTTCACGAGCAAATGTCTAAATGGTTAAGACATTTGTTTCTGAATGGTTAAGCATTATACTAATGCTGAATGGTTAAGAGGTCTAATGCTGAATGGTTAAGACCTCTTATCTGAATTGGTCAGACATTTGCATTTGAATAATTAAGCGATATACGAGCTCTTAATGGTTCAGTCCTCTTAATGATTTAGCACTTAATGGTCTAGACCTCTTATTGGTTCAGCACTTAATCATTCAGATATTATCAAACAACCCCTTAGCTATAAGTTTCTAGATATATTTAAATTATTAGTGTCGATGAACGTGAGAAACTGGCTAGCTTCAATGTAATGAACATTGATGGAATGCTTTAACATAGATCTGATTTTTGTAGAGGTGGCATTGACCTATTTTCAGGTCATGTTGTATCTCATATCCAAAACAGTTGAAGAAATGCAAGTTTAAAAATCCAAAAGGCTCTAAAGGGAACATGTCAGATGGGTGGAATAGGTCAAAAATCAGTGTGTTTATTTATCACAGTCATGTCATCAAACTGTTTTCATTATTATCTGAACAAAGTAATATTTATACTTGTTAAGGTGTGAAGGCCTTTGGGCTTTCGGATGGAGTTATGGGCCTGGCTCATTGAAGCTTCTTAAAACCCTAATTATTCTTATATTAGAGCATGTCATTGTATTGTAATCTTGTCCCTTGAGCTTAATAAAATACCTAGTTGCAGAGAGTGGACGTAGGTCATCTTTTGACCGAACCACTATAAATTCTCGTGTTCTTATTGCTTTCGTGTGCGTGCGTAAAATATTATGTTTATTTCCGCTGCGTAAAGATACCTAACAACTGGTATCAGAGCATCAGGCTCTTGAAGATTTTCGCCGCCACCGCTATCTAGGCTTTTTGCTGCCGCAGCCACCTAGGGTTCCTTCGCAGCAGCCGCCACAGTACAGCAGCGTGAACAGTTTTTTCCGGCATGAACAATATTTTTCGGGCGCAAACAGTGTTTTCCTGCGTGAACAGTGTTTTCCGCGTGAACAGTGTTTTCCGGCATGAACAGTGTTTCCCCCCGCCCGTGAACAGTACCGACGGAATTTTTCTATTTTTTCAGCTGTTGTTCGGTTCCGTTTTGCTACTGCTGTTTTTGGGGCTGTTTTTTGAGTGATTTTTGCGATTAGAGTTCCTGCTGGGATCTCTTGGAGTTCTGGTTTCGCTCAGGTTTTGCAGGTGAAGCGCCGGGTCGGGTGTTTCAGGTTCTAGATTTTTTTGGTTGGAAGTACCGGATCTGGTTTGTTTATCCTTTGTTGACTGGTTATCAACTATAAAGCGTGCCTGTTTCGTTTGTTTTGTCTCTGGTTTGCTACTATGGCTGAAGACGGGAAGACTGTGATCGAAAAGTTCAATGGCACTGATTTTGGTTGGTGGAAAATGCAAATAGAGGCATTACTGTGTCAAAAGGATTTGGATATGGTACTAGAAAAGAAACCGGATAGTATGGAGAAAGCTGAAGAAGCAGTTTGGAATTCCAAGGACAAGAAAGCTAGAGCGGCTATTATGTTATCTTTGACGAAGAGCGTTGCTTTTAACATCATGAAAGAAACCACTGCAAGTGGTATGATGTTGGCTTTGTCAAATATGTATGAAAAGCCGTCTGCAGCTAACAAGGTGTTCTTGATGAGGGAACTGTTTATGACGAGAATGAAAGAGGGAAACTCAGTCACCTCCCATATTAATGATTTGATGTCTATTCTTACTAGATTAGAATCAGTGGGAATAAAATTCGATAATGAGACTCGAGCCTTGGTGTTGCTATCTTCACTACCTGATAGTTGGTCCGGAACTATAACTGCTGTTACAAATTCTATGGGGGCTAACGACATGACATTTGAAAAGATCCGAGACATTGTGATAGGTGAAGACACACGTCTGAAAAGTGCAAATGTTGGATCATCTTCTGAGATGTTACATGTTGGTAGGGGAAGGGAAAATAGCCGAGCCAGTGGGAGTCGGGGAAAGAGTTCAACTCGGACTCGGAAAAATGTGAGGTGCTGGATCTGCAACGAGGATGGACATGTTAAGAGTCAATGTCCAAAGAAAAGTCTGAACACTGTTGCTGAGGATGTTAATGATGGTGACGTGTTAATTCTTGAGGCTGAAAACAGTGTGGACTCTTGGATCATGGATTCTGGTTCTTTGTTTCACGCCGTACACAGCGGTGAAATGATGGTGAATCTGAAAACATGCGATTTTGGGAAGGTACGTCTCGCTGATGGTAGAATGCTTGATGTAATGGGCATGGGTGATATTGATTTGGTGACTCCATTGGGAACTACATGGAACTTGAAGAATGTCAAAGTGATTCCAGGTTTGAAGAAGAAATTAATTTCTATTAGTAAATTGGATGAACAAGGACTGGAAGTCAAGTTTGGTGGTGGTAAATGGAGGGTAATCAATAGGAACCGGGTGATTGCTCGTGGTGATAAGCATGGGTCATTGTACATGGTGGAGGTACCTGCTAAGGGACTGATCAACCCGGTTAAGCAAGTCAAAGTCGGGTTCACTAAATCTGCTGCTAAGAGAGTTCATTTTGCAAACATGAAGTCTGGAGCAAAGATTGTAGCTGAATGGGGTCATAAGTCTAAACCAGTCAGAAGATTTTGTGACAGTGGGAGCATGGGGCATGTTCTGGGTACAGTCAAGAAGAATCGTTGGGTTTTGAAGACTATGACTGGAAAAATCTCTCCTGGTGATTGTTTGCTGAATTTGGAGAGTGTTAGTGGTTCTCGATGTATCTCTGAATCTGGTGGATCGTGTAAACCAGTTGAGACAGAGGATGGGTCGCTGGTGGAATTTACCACGACTGGGTTGGAGCTCGGGGGAGCTTCAACGGGCTCTTTCAAGTAATTGATGAGAAGGGGCCTCTGCAACTAGGGGATTTGGATTGAAATCTTAACTTGTTCATTGGAATTGAAGGCTTGGAGGATTTCTGTTACTTGAAGATTACTGATGACATGGTTGCTTTGTACTTAGATGACTAGTTGGAGTATTCGCAAGGCCTTGAAGTGGGAGATTGTTAATGTGTGAAGGCCTTTGGGCTTTCGGATGGAGTTATGGGCCTGACCCATTGAAGCTTCTTAAAACCCTAATTATTCTTATATATAGAGCATGTCATTGTATTGTAATCTTGTCCCTTGAGCTTAATAAAATACCTAGTTGCAGAGAGTGGACGTAGGTCATCTTGACCGAACCACTATAAATTCTCGTGTTATTATTGCTTTCGTGTGCGTGCGTAAAATATTCTGTTTATTTCCGCTGCGTAAAGATACCTAACAATACTCATATATGGCACACTTAAGTTTTTGTATTTTTTTTATGAACCATGGACAAAAGGTGTTTTGGGTCAGCCTGTTCCATATAAAAATTAAGCATTGTGATCCATTTTGGCACCTCTACAATTGGGACATCTCATTGTGTCTTCTTTTGTTCTGTTTCTGTTTTCTATGTTCAATTATGTTCATGAAGCCAAAATTAATCAGATAGTTTTCAAAAAAAATCATTCAATGTTGATATAGATCATGGAGATCCAAACGACCAGATTCAAATTGATAATGATGAACCAACAATTGGTGAGAAGTTGGCAAGCTTAAATATAATCAACAATAACAATGAAATCCAGGAAAAAGCAGAAATGTCTCCTGCCAAGCCTCCCAGTGCGGACTCAGTTCATGTACTGCTTAAACAAGCTCTTCATGCGGACGACCGATCCCTTTTGCTTGATTGCTTATATAGACAAAATGAAAAGGTCACATTTGAAGGATATAACTGTCAAATAACATTTAGCAATTTGAAAAGATCTACTCACAAGTTTTTTTTTTTTTTTTGGTTCGCAGGTTATTGCAAACTCAGTTTCTCTCTTGAATCCATCTGATGTATTCAAGCTTCTTGAATCCCTCATATCTATGATCCAATCCAGGTTGGGCTTACAGTTGTGCCTTTCCGAATATTGCAAATTATAGTTGGCAGAAATAGGTGGGTTGTGTAACGGGTAAAATTGGATAACTTTTTTAGCATGACTAAATACGAGATAGGTTGCATGATACATCAAAATAGGTAATATTTCCGTGTTGCTCAAAACAGGTCAGGTTAAAGTTGGTAAACATTGTCTGTTTTTTAATGTAATGAATAGTTTAAACATTTTAACAATTCTTATATTTACAGAAGCATGACTTTTTCGTTTTAAATGCTTTCAGAAGTTATACCTTATAAACATGTAAATACACTTTGGGTGACTTTTGATCTCTGTCCTGTTTTTTTACCTAATGAGTACATTGGGCCATGTACTTTGCTTTTGCTCAATATAGGGCAACTAAGTTTTTAAGATGTTTAAAAGGATGATATTGAATGTTACCCTTTTTGTGTTTAGAGGTCAAAGTTACTCTTACTCTATATATTTTGACGGATGGTTATAATTTTATTGGGCAAAAGTGAAGTACCTGCCCAAAGTAAACATTAGCTTATAACAATAAATTACCTGTTTCCCATTCCTCCCCTTTTATTTAGCCTTTTTGAGTCGGATTGCTGTTTTATTTGTTTAAAGACATCTAATCTTGCAACAAGGTATTAACTGTATGTTTTAACATTGTGACAACAGGGGTGCAGTTGTAGCTTGTACACTGCCATGGCTTAAAAGCTTACTTCTTCAACATGCAAGCAGTATTATGTCTCAAGAATCATCTCTCATTGCTCTCAACTCATTATATCAGGTAATAGTTTTAGTCTATGTCAAATCTTTCAAACTCAGGTGAACTGATTTGTGTTGATATGCACTACCCTAGAGTCAGGACTAGGGTTTTTTTTTTAAAAATTTTTAATTTTAATTTGACTAATTATAAATAAAATGTGACTGCTATTTACTTCTGTGAACGGTTCAATAGGGGTTATGTTATGTTAACTTTCTCAAATGGGTTAAATCATAAAAAGGGAGATTAAAAAACAGTTGCCTAGGTCTATATTTAATGCACACAACCTACCAAATTGCTTTATTCAAAAACTTTTACTTTTTGTTGTAATGCTATTTTTGATTTTGTTGTAATGCTTTAGGTCAACCCGTATTAGAAGTTACCCATCATCCAACCCGACCATTTTCTCATTATTGGTGTTGATAATACATTCTTAATTTAATTCTTTTGTAGCTTATCGAATCTCGAATTTCAACTTTCAATACTGCGGTCCAACTGTCAAGTTGTCTAGACTTGCTATACGCGAAGGTAAGCAAACCAGACTGATATATGAGATCATAAACACATCGATGTTGTCATTTGTTATTTACAAATTTTGTTTTATGCAGACGGTTGAAGATGGAGTTGATGAAGGAGAAGAGCGACTGGAGCCTATTATTTTTGAAGATGTGAGTGATGAAGAGCAGTCTGAAGAAGAGGATGATGCCATGGAAACCGATGAAGACGACTACGAAGAACTTGAAGCAATCAGTAATGTTAGTGACAATGATCTTGAAGGAAGTGATGGCATGGTTGATTATTAGTAGCTGGTCAACGGATTTCACCTTTGACATTACAGTCGCGGGACTATCTCGAACTGTGGATATACCTTTTCATGCACATGGTTGACTATTAGTATCGGGTCAAAGGGTTTGACCTTTGACGTGATTATAGTCATAGGTCTACGCCCAAATCGTCGATATACCTTTACAAGCACGAATGGAACCCGAGTTGAGATCAAACTATTTTGTATGATTAGAGATCAAATTTTGCATGTGTGAGAGATGTAGAGGTGGTCAATCTCAATCGAGTGTATTTTTCAGGAGCTATGATGTACTAAAGCGTTTTGTTAAAAATCTTGGTAATTTTATAGTATTGCCATTTAAGTTATAGTGCAACATTTTCCAATTCAGAACTTCAATAACCTTTTGCACTGATCCATTATATCTTTAAAACTCATAACACATCTTCAATGCATGTGTATAAATCACTATGCATGTGATTTATGACAAAAGTGTACTTTTATTAGTTATTGCGGGCTATTATTAAAAATATTTAATAGTCAATGGTATGTAATAGGTGTTTTTAAGTGTGAAATAGTTTCTAGGTAGTTTTATTTTTATTTTTATTATTATTTATTTATTATTATTCTTTTGTGTGTATATGTGTGTTTTTAGATGTTTTGCCATTTTAACTAGCGGAACTACCTTAAGTGGTAAAGCACCATTGTAGTTCTTCAGACCTGTGATGATGTGGCGTGACCTTTATACTTCTGCTATTTCAATTAGCGGAAGTGGTACAAAACTCGACTTCTGCTATGTCACAACTAGTGGAGTGACCTAGACATCTTGCATCACATGGAATTGAAGTTTACCATTGGAGAGGTGAAATATCTCGTGACGATGTGCACGTGCTATTTAAAAAACCCGCATATTTACTTTATAGTTTATATTCTCTCTCTATATATCTAACAAGAGATGGTATATTATTGAACCTAAAATATCACGTTTCATGAAAGGAGAATGGAATAGGTGATAAAGATGTAATTGGTGAATGGTTTCATGAATGAGATATATATAGTAGTGAGTTTGATTTTTTAATAAGAAAGAATCTGTATTATTAAAGAAAAATTGTTTTGTTAAAGTAGAAATAAAAAACAAATAAATGGTTGGTAAGTGATCAACTTTCATGTTATAGCTAGACACTTACACTAATTGTGAAAGCAAGAGTCTGAGTTATGTATCAGTTCCACTGATTGAGATAATAAAACACCTAAAAACAAAAAAACCCTTAAAAAACTACATTTACACTTAAAAATCACCTATTTTTTAAAATTTTCACATGATGTGATGTCCGCCCTTTAAGGCATTCTTGTAGACATCCCTCGTCCCACGCATGTTGTGATGTCCGCCCTTTAAGGCAGTATGTAACCGATGCGCAACAGTAGGGCCAACTCGATTTAAGCTCATTGTATGAATGAAATTGATGTCATCGAAATTCAAGTGCTTACCCATACGTAATAAATCCATGTCATCTGAAGAAACCAAGTCATGATTGTGCTTATCTAAAAATTCATAGAGGACGTAATTCTCAGAGCCTTTAACAAGCTTTAAACGGATTAGGGCTTTACAATCAGTAACTTTGAATGCACCGCCCCGTGTTGGATGATGTGTCATGGGATCTAATGTGTCGACGTTCTTCCCCTTCGGTTTACCAACCTTGTTACAAACTAACGTCCTGTGAGTGATGGATCCCTTCCATTTCTTATAACCACCAACACGTACACCAAAACCAGACTTCTCCGCATATGTTTCATACATCTTAAGAACATCATGCCAGCTGTTAAAAACAGACCCGACAACAGGTTTGAACTCAACGTCAACATCAAGAGCCCAATACTTGGTACCGTTAGGGGTCTGGTATAGTAGACTGGAATGAGAACCTAATAACTCCAAAATTAATAATAACATCATTGTCAGGAAAAGCAAAGTGTATTGTGGTATAATAAAATTATTATATAAGACCACACAAAGTGTTTTTCCATATAAATACATAAAATAAAACAGTGCGGTAAGGAAGTCTTACAATAATCCTATATGAAATAGATACAATATACTATGCGTTGATGACTCCACCCTCATTACTCTATTTTCTTAAGATGTAGATACAATACAAAAGTACTTACAGGAATACAATGTATTATGTCAATGTGTGAATGTAGTATATTTAGCTGATGTATTGGGGAACGTAGTAAAAACGTTAGACAATCATGCACAAATTAAAAGCCAAAAAACCTACAACTGTTATGTGTGCAAATACTACTTCTGTGTACTAAATTGGTGTTAAAAAACCATCTGTATACTACATCAAAGAATTAAAATAACAATGAACCAATTACAAAATATATACATACTAAAGCAGTTCTGTAAGGGAATACTTCTGGACATATAACAACACTACATCAGTACTGTAAGCAAAAACTACATCAGTACTGTAAGCAAAAACTACATTAGTACTGTAAGCAAAAACTACATCATTGTAAGATATTAAACTTATGTGACATGAATGTGTGGTGAGAAAGTAAGGGTGTAGCCATCAAAACATTGGGTCAATATGGTACAAATTTTTAAATAACATTATGTTTCATAAATCTTAAGAAAGTGATGCAAGCTGTTAAAAAAAGACCATACCACAGGTTTGAACTTCAAAAAAACCAAATGTGTCAATGTACTATGTTTCACTGATGAATTTGGGAAACGTACTATAAAAAATTAGATAATCAAGCACAAATTAACAAAACAAAAAACTACAACAGTTATGTAAGCAAAATTTACATCAGTGTAGTAAATGGTTGTTAAAAATCATCTGTATAACTACAAAATGGAGGATGGAGCAATCAAAGAATTAAAATAACACTGAACTAGTTAAAACATAAATACATACTACAACAGTTTTGCAGGGGAGTATTTGTGGACATAAAACAATGCTATAATAATACTGTAAGAAAAACTACATCACTGCACGATATTACACTTATAGTGACATGAATATGTGGTGATAAAACAAGGGTGTAGCCAACAAAGAATTGGGTAAATGAAAAAAGTTAGTATGAATGTGTACTGCGAAACTGAGGGTGGAGTCATCAAAACATTGGGGTTTTTCCTAAAAAAATTAAAATAAAAGTGCACAAATCGAAAAATAATTAAGTACTACAACAATTCAAAACATTGAACTTAGTTCATCCAAAAACAAGAGTAAATCTGGACATAAAAACATACACAGAAAATAGCATATACGAAAAATACTGACGTGTACCTCTACGATCAAAACCAACGTAACGGATCAGAGAGTTCCCGGTAAGTATATCAAATGTATCATCGTACTGGCCACCATGGTTGTCGTTTTCAGACATGGGGTCGAGAATGTCTTCTTTAGCAGATGAATCAGGTAACTGAATATCACCACCACCCATTGTCTGCGAATAAAATCAAAATAAGGGTCGTATACAGAGTTTTAAAAGATCATCAACAAAGGTAAAAGTGGAGGAAGATAGTAAACAGATAGACATATTAAAGAAAAAACAAGGGAGGAAATACCAAGTTGCTTGTGGATGGTGGCTTCGATGGTCTGCAAAAGGTAAAAGTGAAAGTGAATTGAACGAATGAAGGGAGTTTGGTGGAGGGTGGGGATGAAAATTTACTAAATAAAAGAACAAAAGGGATGGTGGATGGTGGCTTCGATGGTCTACAAAAGTAATTGGACCAAACAAAAAGAGGTTGTCATTTCAGCATGGGGAAAATAAGAGGTGGGTGTAGAATCAGAAGTGTGATTTACCGATTTTACCCCCAAAAGGGATTCTGAGCAGATGAAACGTGGCAATATTATAGCCACATATTTAGGTTAACAGGTTATCGTAATTTTGAAGAGTTATCATATGATCCGTTCCCTATATATATATATATATATATATATATATATATATATATATATATATATATATTATATATATATATATATATATAATTTCAATTCTGCTCCATAGTGTTTGACAAAAGTAAACATTTTTCTTGAAAAGATTAAAAACATCAATTTACCTAAAAAATTTCATAAGTTGTTTCAGTTTCAGTTTAAAAGTTTTATTATTTTGGATTCGAGTTGCAACAATTAATAAAACTTTTAAACTGAAATGGAAACAAATTATGAAACTTTTAAAAATAAACAGATATTTTTAATTTTTTGAATGAAAATAATTATTTATGTCAAACATCATAAAGCAAAACCAAAATTATACCTTCTATTAGTTTTCTGGCACATTCACAATTTTGATTTTTTTAGTTGTAAGTTTTGAAATTTGATGTTTATAAAAATTCAAAAATGACATTACAACATGCCTATTATTCCCTACTTCTTTATTTGCTTTTTCTAACCACATTCATAATTTTTGATTATTGCTTGTATTTCTCTTATAAGCTTTAAAATTAAATATTTTATAAAATTTGAATTTGTTTTGTAACGTGCTATTTCTATATATGTTTCCTTGTCAATTTCATTCAAACAATGTTGTGCGTCACAATTTGAAACACATTCATACATGCTGTAAGGTAGATTTAAGATTTCAAATTTTATTTTCATCCTACAACTTTCTAAATTTAATTTCTTTTAATAAAATCTAAATTTGTACGTTCATATAATTTTTGTTCTTTCATTTTTTGTTCCCCCACCCCGTCTGCGCTTCAACACGGGGCCTTCTTACTAGTTACATATACCTATCAAGCTATACTTGCGACACGTATATAATAATAGACACGTTGTAAGATATATTCGAATTTCATAAAATATTTAGTTATAAAATTTTTAAGAGAAAACAAAAAATCAAAAAATTATGAATGTGTTCAAAAACAAATAAAGAAGTAAGGAATAATAGACACGCTGTAACCTCATTATCAAAATTTTATAAATATCAAATTTCAGAACATATAAGTAAAAAATAAAAAAAATGTGAACGTGTCAGAAAAAAATAAATAAATAGAAGCCTTAGATGACTTGTATGATCGTATACTATTTATGTTTTTACATAATGATAGTATGCTCATTTTAAAGATAAAACACACGTTTTTTATGTAATGTGGTATATAAAGTTATAAATGTTTAAATAAATAAAAAACGTAAAAAAAGTTAACAAAAGTGGCATGCCTAAAATATTTCTTTAACAAACATTTTTTGCTACAATTTGATTTCAATCATTGATTAAAAAGATTAATTGCAAAGATTTTTTTCTTATACTTTTTAGATTTATCACTGTTATTATTTAAACTATTTCCATTTAATTATTTGTGACGGTTTTTGTTGTCTTATTTCTTTATTTTTGTTTTCATTTTAGATAACATATATTTAGTGAAACGTTTCTCATAGAAAAAAAAATTAAATCTGTCGTAATTTAGCTACATAATTGTTGTTATTAATTTATTTCTCCTTTTCAGAATAATATGTAATATAGAAATAAATAGTTTAATTAATCTCAATTAGAAATTGTGTTTACGTTTGATAAAATGTACAGTTAGCCAAGTTAAATAAAGAGTCATTTATATAACTAGGTATAATCCGCCCGCGCTTCGCGGCGGTTACAATAATGTGACATTTTGAAGTCTCGGAAGTGTCGGCTCTTTACGGTTTCTCAATATTAACGACAACACGTAGCACTGCAAAAATTAAATATAACATCAAAAGCTATGATCTTGTAGCTAAATAAAATGTTAATGAAAGATTTTTTGGTGATTAACAATCAAATGCTTGCGACTCCATTGCAAGTACGTGAATCGTGATGTATGATAAAGGTGCCTGTTTCAGGATTCGTGCATTGCGGTTCTTTACACCAATACATTTATATTGCATAAGAAAAAGGCCTGCTTGAAACGTCGAATGAAAACCATCAACCACAATTGTCAAATCCAACTCAAGTTGATGCTAGCTAGTAGTAAACTTCTACCACTAAAAAATATGGAGGCCGCCTACGGGAAACACATCCTGCAACAAAAAAATAAAATCATTTGTCACCTTGACATCACCCAATTACGTGTATAAACATATAGAAATCCATCCTAAGTTAGTCACCACATTATTCAGATCTTGCAATTAACAAATATACCTAAAGTATAGAAATCCATCCTAAACATGCTCAAAAGGATTCAAAAGAGAACGAAACACCTAAGGAGGTAACTTGCTTTGCGTGCGTCACTTCAAATGATTGAATATTTTTTTCTTTAAATGTTTATCTTCAAACTAACTTAGAATCAATATAAGCCAATCACATGCTTAAAATTAAAGATAGTGAGATAATTCTTTAGCTTATCTCAATGAATCTATGACAAGTCCTAACCTTCACTTCAAACCTGATTATATAAAGCAACAAAAGCCATATAACTTTTCTAAAGAAATCCTGCATGTATAAACCTCAAGCTTTACGACCTGAATCTGTGTGCATGCCCACACTATACTATACACATATCAGATCCATCGATTACAATCTCAAGATAAACACACACGTTGAAGAAATACATATACATGAATAATAGTTTGACTTTAAAAACATATATAATATTGTTGTAAAATAAACACCATCCAACGTAAACGTACGATACCAACATTATCTCCAAAACATGAATCAAATCAACTCCAAAATGCAAGAGATGGAATATAGATTATAGAAGAGGGAAGTAAAGTTGGTGGTTAAATCAACAATCAACAGAAGGAATTGACATTGATAGATAATAATAATCCATAACCAACTTCAACAGTGGAAACCGCAGAACAAATCTGCAAGAAGGCTAAAAAAAGAGCCATACATGCAAAAGGGCATCAAAATTGCCAGATAAACTAACAAAGAGTAGAAGAAAAAACAAACAAACCATAGCAATCTACATCCAACATTCATTAATCACCGAATAAATTAGCCAGACAGTAACTTGCAATGTGTCATAAAATGGCCACGCCAAGCACCACCATCACCTAAACCAACTCCACCACAACAGCCAATGAAGACCGTCTAGAACAATCCCCTAGGGCACCAGAACCTGAATTGTCAGCAGGAACACCATGAAACACCAAAAATCAAATCAAACCAAACTCCTACGATCAAAAAGAAACCTAGACATAGGACCGCCAGACCAACTTGAAACTTGCTGAAACACCACAGTCGTTGCCGGAGCCATGGTGGTGGCTAGGGTTTCCTGCTGAAAGATGGTCGTAGCCTCTATAAGCGACGGCCGCCTACGGGTTCATTTGGGCTACACAAATGCGGCTGTCGCCGTCGTCGTTGCCTTAACCCTATTCATTTGTCAACTGTTCAGCCCACCGCTCGTCACCATCATAAACAACACCATGAAAATGTTGGGCAGAGATTATGTCGGCCGGTGGTTCATTTTGCGTTGAAGGCGGAGGTGGACATGGGTTTTAATACCTCATCTACGACCCTCACATTTTGAACCACAACCCCAATAACAACTAACAACTACGAAGCACCATCAAATCAAAAATTTCAAAAAAATTACAGTAAATCTGGGTGAAATGTTGAGACCATAACACCAATTTCAGCAAAATGGTTGAGACCACAAAACCAAATCGACAAACAAAGCGGAAACAGTAACAAAGAAGAAGACAGAACCATATACGCCATGAGAACCCAACGACAAAAACAGAGCCAAGAACGGAAAATCACGAACCTGCAGGTCGGAATCTAAAGCAAGCTGAGATTGGAGCGGCAACTACCATCAAACACAGGGAATAAGAGACACCGTTAAAGAACACGTAAGCAACTGAAGAAACAGGAAAGCAACACGTGTGCCACTAAGTTTATAAAGGTAGCAAGTAAAAAAATTAGAGCGAGATTAGAACCATGGATCCCCCAAAAAGAAACCCACACACCCAACGAACTTATCCGGGCAACAAATAGACAACAACACTGGATAAAAACATATTAGTACCAAAATAAACAACGACCAGCCCAAAACAAATAGCCAACCAGTGCCTGCCGCCAGTGTTTTCACGGCCGGATCGGACCGGCCGGTCGAACCGGGGTTTGGCTTGGTGGCCGGTCCGGTCGTATATGAATCGTTTTGTGGGGGTCGAACCGGCCGGTTGTATCCGAGTCGGTGGTCGGACCGGGGAACTGGACCGGTTCGGACCGGTTTTGGAAATTTTTTTATTTTTTATTTTACTTTTTGAGTGAAAACGGGGTGTTGAACTATAAATTAGTATGCTAGATCAAAAAGTAAAACCGAATTCAAAAAACGGGCTCGCACGGGCCTGGGTTTTGAAGCTGCATTCGTGTCCGCGACACGTGCAGGCACACACGAGTTCGCTGGAAATCCAACCTTTTTCCCCATTTTTGCACCCCCCTGCGCGCGGGTAGTTCTTGTGGCAAAATATGTTATAAATATACACTAGAGCGATAAAAAAATTACTTATAAACCAAACATCACTTTGTTTCCACACCAATATGGACAAAGTGTTCACCATAATCTTAAACATACATTCACACACACCCAAATATATTTAAATATTATATATAACTATAAAATACATATATAAATCATATATAAATTACTTATATTTAATTACATATATAAATATAATTAAATATAGTTAAATCCGGTCCAACCGGTCCGACCGGTCCGACCACCAAACCAGTAAGGCGTCCGGTTCGACGTCCGATCCGATTCTGAAAACATTGCCTGCCACGCATTTACTGGGCACATGAATCTGTGTTTTTCATATATAGGGTAATACTAATTTGATGGGTTGATTCCATCCTTTTTCTTTTTTTAATTAATCTTTAACTTTTCCGTTTTAATCCACTTCTTCTACGTATTTAACAATTTAATCCCAATAATTTTTACTTTCAAATTTAATCACATATCCTTTCATATTTACAAATTAATCTCAATTATAAATTGTGTTTACGTTTGAGAAAATGTTCGGTTAGCCAAGTTAAATAAAGAGTCATTATATAATACTAATTTAATGGGTTGTTGTACCCATCGTTTTTCTTTTTTAATTAATCTTTTAACTTTTTCGTTTTAATCCACTACTTTTACATATTTGACAATTTAGTCGCAACAATTTTTACTTTTAAATTTGATCACATATACTTTTCATATTTACAAATTTTGAGTTTTTCGTTTCAGTCTTGTGAGCTATAATTGAAATCAACCGAAAAATAGAAAACAAGAACAAGAAGAGATTTCTCAAAGAAATTAAATTGTCATCCTTTAATCCAAAGTGAATTACAACTCTTATATCTATTCAATACAATCGGTTACCCCTTATTCAATCTCAACCGATTGTAACAAACACTTTACAACTAAAACACACAACTAAGAAAGTTGACACATATAGCCCCTGAACTATATCAGAAAATACAAAAGACCACCAAACATAGCCAACTATACATTGACTATAACAATTTGATGTTAACACTACTAACTAACCCAACAAACTCCACCTTAGTGTGAATCAAACTGTTTTATGAATATTCAGCAACTCAAGACAATGAGCAAACTTAGAACCCGGTAAAGACTTGGTTAGCATATCTGCAACATTGTCTTCAGTGTTCACTGCCATCACCTTAACTTCCTGTGATTGAACAATATCCCTTATGAAGTGAAGTCTAACACTAATATGCTTTGACCTCTCATGAAATACATGATGCTTGGATAACTGAATAGCTCCAAGGTTGTCACAATACACCACAACATTAACAACCTGAACTCCCAACTCAGTGATAAAACCTTTAAGCCAAATAGCTTCCTTTACTGCTTCTGTGAGTGCAACAAACTCAGACTCAGTAGTAGATAATGCTACTATATGTTGTAAAGAAGCTTTCCAGCTAACAGTACCACCCATCACCTTAAACACATAGCCAGTCAATGATCTCCCTTTATCAAGATCTTTAGCAAAATCTGAATCCACATAACCATAAACCAACTGATCTTGATCATTGGTTTTTCCAAACACCAGACCTACATCACGAGTACCATTTAGATATCTCATAACCCATTTCACTCCTTCCCAATGTAGCTTTCCTGGATTACTCAAATATCTGCTAACAATGCTTGCTGCAAAACCCAGATCAGGTCTAGTACAAACCATTAGATACATTAAGCTTCCTACTGCACTAGCATAAGGAATTGACTGCATTCTTCTGGCCTCATCATCTGAATCTGGTGAATCCTTGCTTGACAATTTAAAGTGCATAGCTAAAGGAGTAACTACACACTTGCTATGAATCATATCAAAACTGGTAAGGACCTTTTTCACATATCCTTCCTGAGTCAACTTCAAGATACCTGCTTTTCTGTCTCTATGAATCTCCATACCCAGAATCTTTTTAGCCACTCCTAAGTCTTTCATTTCGAATTCTGCCATGAGTAACTGCTTAGTAGCTTCTATCTGGTCTCTATCCTTACAAGACAACAACATATCATCTACATATAACAACAAGTAGATCCACTTTCCTCTATCATATTCTTTGAAGTACATACATACATCATAACTACTTCTGATGAAACCATGAGTTGTAACATACTCATCAAATCGAATATACCATTGTCTGGGTGATTGTTTCAACCCATACAATGATCTTTTCAGAAGACATAACTTCCCTTCTTGTTTCTCAACCTCAAAACCAGGAGGCTGTCTCATATAGATGGTTTCATCTAGAGTCCCATGTAGAAAGGCAGTTTTGACATCTAGTTGATCCAATTCAAAATCAAACCTAGCTGTCATAGATAACACCACTCTAATGGAAGTGTGCTTCACCACAGGGGAGAATATCTCATTATAGTCAACTCCAGCCAACTGAGTAAAACCTTTGGCAACCAATCTAGCTTATACCTAGGCTGTTCACCAGGCATCCCTTCTTTAATCTTAAAGAGCCACTTACAGTCTACAAGTCTTTGATCAGGTGGCTTATCAACCAATTCCCAAGTCTTATTCTTGATTAAAGAATCCATTTCTTCTTGCATTGCTGTCAACCACTTCCCCCTTTCCTTTGTGGTTACAGCATCATGATATGAAAGAGGTTCATATATGCTTTCTTGTTCAGCAGCACAAAAGACAAATACTGAAATGTCTTGTGCACTCCTGAACCTGGCAGGTGGAATGATCTTTCTTCTAGGCCTATCCTTAGCCAAGTTGTAGTCTCTTGTTTCATCACTTGCTTCTCCACTAGACCCAGTATCAATACTGCCTTTACTTCTATTTTCATCACCTAAGACATCAGTTGCCTCCACCTCAATTTGAACATCATCATGAGTATCTACATATGCCTTGTTCTGAGCAGAGTTACTTGTCATAACATCTCTATAAAGCACACTCTCTCTAAAGATCACATCTCTACTTATGATGACCTTGGGGCTCTCATCAGCCACCCTCCAAAGTCTGTACCCTTTCACACCCTCTGGATATCCCAAGAAGATACATTTTTGTGCTCTAGGTTCCAACTTACCTTGACTTATATGAGCATAAGCTACTGAACCAAACACCCTGAGATGGTCATACCTTGGCTTTTCACCAGACCATACTTCCATGGGTGTTTTCATATCAATTGCAATAGATGGAGACCTATTTACCAGGTATGCAGCTGTTGTAAGTGCCTCTGCCCAAAATTGCTTAGGCAAACCAACACATAACAACATGCATCTTACCTTGTTGAGTAATGTTCTATTCATTCTCTCAACTAGGCCATTCTGTTGGGGTGTGCCTACCACAGTCAAGTGCCTTACTATACCATGCTCTTTACAGAACTGCTCAAAATTTTTGTTACAAAACTCAAGGCCATTATCTGTCCTTAGTTTCTTTACTTGTCTATCAGTTTGCCTTTCAACCATGATCTTCCACTCCTTAAACTTTAGCAGAGTCTCATCTTTGCTTCTTAGCACAAATACCCAAACCCTCCTTGAGTGATCATCAATAATGGACAGAAAATACTTGGCACCTCCTAGTGATGAGGTTTTAGCCGGCCCCCACAAGTCAGCATGTATGTAATCTAGAATGCCTTTTGTCTTATGAACTCTTCTATTGAACCTCACCCTGTGAGCTTTGCCAAGGACACAGTGCTCACAAAATCCAGCATCACATTCATCCAACTTCCCCATTAGTTGATGCTTGTTCAATTCTTTCAACCCTTGATTGCTGATATGCCCCAGCCGTTTGTGCCACAACATGGCATGAGATTCCACTTCCCCAACTGCCACTGACACATTACTAGGCAGCACATTACCATCTAATTGGTATATATTATTGCCTTCCCTGGTTCCAGTTAGCAATACCATGGACCCCTTCACCACTTTAGCCTTCCCATTCTTTAGACTAACATGGTGCCCAGTGCTCTCAAACATACCCAGAGAAATAAGGTTTCTCTTTAACTCAGGGATATACCTCACATCCTTGAGGTCTACAACCATCCATTATCTAATTTGAATGAGACAACACCTATACCTCGAATCCTGCATGGTCTATCATCACCCAATTGAACAGTTCCATGATCTACCAGGTTTAATTCGTTGAAGCATTGTTTGTGGGGTGTCATATGGTATGAACATCCTGAATCCAAGATCCACCTATGTTCATTCCCATTCTTCGAAACCACTAGAACATCTGAGCTTTCATAGCCATCAACTGAACTTTCAGGTGATGAATTCCCATACACCTTAGACTTAGAGAACTCTGACTTTTTCTTCTTCCATTCAGGACAATCTCGTTTGAGATGTTTTTCAGAGTTACAAACATAGCACCTCCTCTTCCCCTTCGACTTTGATCGGCCCATTTGCTTCTGCTTCAGACTTCTATGCTCAGGTCTCCCCCTAACGACCAGACCTTCAGATCCATCATCCTTAGTCTCAGTTCTCTTTTGCAACTCTTTAGAGTTCATTGCAGCCAATACTTCTTCCATTGACAGTGTCTCTCTGCCAAACATGAGCGTGTCTACAAAGTGCTCATATGTTTGTGGCAGTGATGACAAGAAAATAATGGCTCTATCCTCATCCTTTATCTCTACCTCAATATTTTCAAGATCAAGGATAAGTTTGTTAAACTCATCTGTATGATCTTCAAGTGATCTTCCAGCAGTCAACTGGTATGTGTATAATCGTTTCTTGAGGTATAATCGATTGGCCAAGGATTTGGTCATATAAAGCGATTCAAGCTTCGACCACAAACTCGCTGCCGTGACTTCTTTAGACACTTCTCTGAGAACCCTATCCCCGAGACTCAAGATGATTGCAGAATGCGCCTTCTCCATCACATCTTTCTTGTCTTTTTCAGTCACCATCGCCGGAAAACCATCAGCACCCTTCAATGCATCCACAAGACCTTGATGAACCAACAAGGCTCTCATCTTCAACCTCCACAGGCTGAAATCATTCTTCCCATCAAATTTCTCGAGGTCGAATTTCGTTGGCGACACCATATCTTCACCTGATTGATTATCTACCTTTCTTGATTTCAACTATCGATCGAGCACACGAGGCTCTGATACCAATTGTGAGCTATAATTGAAATCAACCGAAAAATAGAAAACAAGAACAAGAAGAGATTTCTCAAAGAAATTAAATTGTCATCCTTTAATCCAAAGTGAATTACAACTCTTATATCTATTCAATACAATCGGTTACCCCTTATTCAATCTCAACCGATTGTAACAAACACTTTACAACTAAAACACACAACTAAGAAAGTTGACACATATAGCCCCTGAACTATATCAGAAAATACAAAAGACCACCAAACATAGCCAACTATACATTGACTATAACAATTTGATGTTAACACTACTAACTAACCCAACAAGTCTAAATGCTGCGAGTTGTCATGCCGCAACGTATGCGTGTGGTTCGATATTGTACCTTTATTTTTTCCCCATTTAACAGCCCTGTCATAGCTGCTGGTCATAGGTCAACTTACTTATTGTTTTATATGTTTTATGTTTCACCTGGGTGGTTCAACATTTTTACGTATACTTTTCGTTTAGTTTATTTTTTTTGTCTTTTATTTCTTTTTGATATGAGTTTTTCGATATTGGTGGTCACTGACAGTGGTGTGTCATTGACGTTTTGCCAGCCCTACTCCCGGAGGCATGTGATGTTTGAACACTTTAGAACATGAAATTGCTCCACAACGTTTTGGATAAAAATTGTAAACATATGTTTTATGAAAAGATCCTGTTATGTTAAGCAATCAACATAATATAAATTTTTAATCCAGCCATTGTATAAATTAATTAGAATGATATGTTTGTAACATATAAAAATCAAAGCAAACAAAATATTAAGAAACAAAACACGAAGAAAGTAATTTTACCTATTTTTTTTACAGAATTCTCCTTTACGCCGAGCAAATGCATTAATAAAAAGTACGTAAAAGAAAAGAAAACATGCAACAGAAAAGAAAACATGCAACAGAAAAGAAAACATGCAATATTATTAATCTTCACCATCACAAACTTAAAAGTTTATGCTCAGATAGTTATGCTTCGTATTTATAGAGAACTAGTTTTACTAAACCCGTGTATTACACGGGTTGAATAAATTTTTTTAAATAAATTAAAAATTTATTACTTATAAATTGATATTTTAAAATAAGATATGATTGAAATCTTTTTTATAATAAATAAAATAAAATTTTTATTTCAAAACAAATGTTTTAAAAAATGTCATACTTAAAACTTTTTTCTTTCTCAATAATTATTTTTGTTTATAAAAATTTTACTTTTAAAAAACATCAATTATAAATATTTTTTATTTTTTAAAAAGTTTAATGTTTTAAAAAGTTTTCTAGTTTTATGAATAATTATTTTTTTTAGAAATAATATTAGTAAAAATATCTCTTACTTAATTTATTAAAAAATATTTTAATTTAAAAAATTAAATAATATTATTAGTAATTAATGTGATTATTAAATAAGAGGAAAAAACGGAAAAAATTGTTAAGAAATAATATAATGTTACATGTGTAGATAATATGAAGATTCCTTTTAATTAAAAAAGATACAGTCCTTTTCCAACTTTCTAATTTTCATGCTAAAGAAATTGCATACTTTGTTGACTAATTATTATTTATTATTATATATTATCATTATTTTTCCTGAACGGCAAATGTAGGATCCTGATTCGGATGAGAGAATTAATCGGTCCCATCTATTTTATTTCTCAGCAGGGACCGCACCCCCAACTCTCTTAAAAGAAAACTCATTGTTGAGAAAATTAACTGCCTCAACCTTGAGCATTTTACTAAGAATGATATTTAAACCCATAATCTTCTTTTATTTATATATCATGAGTATCTTATCTGAACTAATTGGGTTAAAAATCATTAGTATCATTATATTTGTAGTAATATAAAATGGTCAATTGGACAACCACTGTAGCTTTAAACTCACCCTCCCTACACACACCATTACAAGTCCAACAAGACCAACTATTGCAAGTCAAATTTATTAGGGTGGTGTTATGCATACCACTACAAGAAAAGTGTTTTTTTACGGCGATAAGAATCGTCGCAAAAAGTACCTTTTTCGTCGCAATATATTATTTGCGACGAAATTTTGGTCGTAAAAAAGTCGCCGTAAAAAAATGGTTGCAAAATGTTATTTGCGACGATATTTGCGACGATTTATTTTGTGGGCCCCACATAGTATAAAAAAGTGAAATTCTAGAGAAAATATTTTGCGACGATTAAAAATGTAACATTTGCGACGATTTTTTCTTTTTTGCGGCGATATATCGCCGCAAAATTTTTGACCAAAATATTTTTTGCGACGACAAATTTAAGTATGAATCAATGTTTTTTGCGGCGATATATCGCCGCAAACTTTTTGACCAAAATGTTTTTTGCGACGACAATTTTAAATATGAATCAATGTTTCAGGAAAAATATTTCAGCGGGAAATATTTCCCTCCAACTAAATACTTGAGGAATAATATAAAAAAACTTGAATATATTTTTTGCGACGAAAATGAATTGACGCAAAAAATAATATATTTTTAATCACATAAAATAAATTAAAATATCTTTTTTGCGGCGATAATATCGTCGCAAATAATAAATTAATTTGACTAGAAAAGTTAAAAAGCTAATTATTTTTGTCTTTTAGTTAGTTTTTTGCGACGAAACCTTTATCGTCGCAAAAACTTAGTCGCAAAAATGGTTTTTCTTGTAGTGATATACCTCACTCTAAACTATATTTACTTGTTAGATTTCTTCCTTTTAACTTTTAAAAGTAATTAACTTTTTATTTTTTTTATTTATCATATCACCTCTAGTATGTTAAACTAAATTTTTTTAAGTTTTATGTATTTATTTATTATTTCTAGCCTTCATTATTTATTATTATTTGTTATTTTAATTGTAGTAATTATGAATATTCATAAAAGCCAAACTTTGATAGTAACTGAAAACCAAACCGTATGTGTAACCGAAAAAACCGAATCGAATCGTGATTTTGAAACGATTATACAAAATCTTTATTATTCGGTTCAGTTATCCGTATAAACCGAATAATAAACGGGTTTAATAGGTCTAAATCGGATAACCCAACCGAATAGATTGCTTTAAACGGTTTAGTCTTTTGAATTCGGTTTATTTATGACTATTTCTAATTCTAAACAAATATTTTTAACTTTTTTATTAAAAGTTTTTTTAACTTTAGAAATGTTTATATTTATTTATATGATTACTTTTTATTATTTTTAAATGTGTTTCTATGTAGTATATAAAAAGTGTTTTTGGAACTTTATTTTAGAGAATTTTTTTTCTAAATAAAAAAAATCAGGGTAAAATATGAAAAGTTTTTAAATTAGTTTTTGAGTAGGGAAGTATGATAGGCATATACCCTAACCCTTCTTTTTATCTACATTAGTCAAGGTAATTTACTCATTTTAAAAGCATTTAACATAAATATTACACCGCCATCCGTCATTCTTACCCCTAACTAGAGGACTACAAAATCAATTCTAACAAAACCACGGTGGAAAGTGATGGACATCACACATGGTTGCGGGGCGATGGTGGGGTTCGGCCAGGGAGGATGTTACGGACCAAACGGAATAACTCAACCCCAAAAACTAGTCTAATAGGTGAGGGAACATATTTGGCTATAAACCCATATCAATTGCTATACAACCGATGTAGGACAAGTATCATACATTGCAATAGTTTCAGTCCATAGTAGAGGATTCACAGGAGAGTGAGAAGATAGTATAAAGTTGGCCCACCGTGGTGGATGGGTATGCATTCAGGCGGATCTCTGGTTGTATTGTCTATAAAACCAACCATTTAAGTCAACGCAAGTGGTCGGCTGCACTGATGTTCTCGGTGTTGGTTACAGGCGAGGTGATGGTGATGGTGTTGAGAAATTGATTCGAATAAACTGGATGATATGAGAGTCGTGAAGACACTTTCAGATTGAAAATATTTGGGGTTCAATCAATTCAATCGGATACAACTTAGAAATTAAGAACGATATTGAATTGATTAGAGAGTTTCTTGAACCAGAAAATCAGAAGAAAAAGAAGAAGATGAAGAAGAAGTAATTTCGAACATGTTTCAGATTTGCATTTTACAGGGATGGAGTAAACTGTCGAAGGTAGTTTTCATGTTTAAAAACACTCATTTTTTCCCTGAGTTTCACATGTGAAACTTTGATAAAGTTAGTTTTAATGCATTTTTAATTAAGCAATTTTTATCAAATATGCATTTTACAGGGATGGGGTAAACTGCTGAAAGCAGCTCGACCCCTGTCAGGGGCTCTGCCCCTTAGATCCCGCTCCTAGGGGCGCTGCCCCCAGACCCCCGCCAAGGGGCGTTACCCCCTTGGAACCCCCGCCAAGGGGCGTTGCCCCCTTGGAACCCCCATTGTTTAGATGCTTCGCCCTTAAGAAGATACTAATAACGAAGATCACAATAAACTCAAACAAGTGTACACTGCGCACCTCCTGACTTGTTTAATGGATATCAGAATCACATTGATTGTCTACTCAATCCAATTATACTAAAATATATAACAGATGGTGCAGGCGTGGGTGGTGGTTGTGGGCTTAGGTGTTCGGTGATGGCAAAATGGGGCGATAAAGGTGGTTGTGTTTGTAGTGAATTGTGATGCAAGTTTGAGTCCCGTAAAAGAAAGAGATTACCGAACGTGAAGCTGCTGAATTAATTAGATTGAAATGGAATTTAGGCTATGAAGGTTTGCAAAATGTCGAGTTAAAAGTTATTTAATTAGGTTAGGGTTATGGTAAAAACACTAAAAAAATTTTGGGCTTCACATGTGTTCTTTTATTATTATAAAGATATGAGTATTTGGCCATTGTGTTAAATCCGTAAATTCATATTATTTAATACGTTAGTTCATTGTGTCAAATATTAGTTCGATGTGTTAAATATTTTTAATCCATTTGTTGTATGTATTTATTATTGTGTTTTATGTTTTATTATTTCGTGTCATTTTTGTCATTATATTTATATATTATATAAACTTATTGTTATCTTATAATTATGTATTATAATTAAAGGTATACAATGATGTTTTTAATCAATATGCTTTTAAACTTGTTTCTAAGGATAACACAAAACAAACAAACAAAAACCCAGTATATCCACTCAAGAGCAGGGTCTGGGAAGGGTAGGTGGTGGCAAGTCTTTCCTCTATCCAGATAGTAGAGAGACCGCTTCCAAAGAGACCCCTGACTCGATAGCAAAAGCAGTAACGCTAACGAATCAACATATAATCAAACATACGATATGTGATATATGGTATATGGTACAGCACACATCAGGGAAGCATATAATCAACATATAATCAAACATCATACAACAAACATTGAAATATCACCAAAGGAAGTATAAAATGAACAAGCATGTATCAGGGAAGCAACAAGTTTCTAAGGATAACACAATGATGGGTATAAAATGGGGCCTACTAAAGAGACGCCCTGTGGGATAAATGGACGCCCTCCTTTCGGGCCGTAAGGCCCTTCACGGGCCGTATGGGTCAAATCAGTCTTTCAAAAACGTAATTCAAGAAAGTAACGGCCCATGAATATGATCACGGTCGTATTAATCCATATCCCGTGAAGCTAGTCACGGCCCGTGTGTCATTCCAGATACGGGCCGTGAACGTCTTTACGGGTCCTAGTATCACCTTTAATAATTTGACGAGATATATTATTCCTCGTTTTTCGTGTAATTTTGTATTTATTACGTTATTTGATATGACGTAATATTCCTCGATAGTCGTGTAATTTTATATTTATAACATTATTTGATATGACGTAATATTCCTCGATATTCGTGTTAATTATGTGACGAGATGCAATATTCCATTTCAACTACTATATAAACGTTAGTTTATAAATTCATTTCATAATTCAAATTTCTACGATATAAATTCATTTCATTTCAACTACTACATAAACGCAATATTCCATTTCAAGTGCTATATTAACGTTAATATTTAACGTTACGATGTCTTTCTGGGATAGCAACTATTTATTCGGTTCGGAATCTAACTATTACCCCCAGGAGGGTTACGGTTACCCTCAGGAGGGTTACGGTTATTACGATGAGGCTGCTTCAAACTATCTAGGACAGTTCGCGTCCAATTACGGCGGGAATGACGGCGGCGATGACGGGGGTGATAACGGTGGCGATAGCAGCGGGGATAATGACGGTTCTGGTTCCAGTAAAAAGGGTTTATACGACACGAATCAGGTTATAAGATATATCATATTTAATTTTACTTTCATTTTACTATCATTTAGTAATAACTAACTAAAAATATTAAATTGATTAGGTTTTCTCATCTCGTGAAGAATTAGTTGATTGGGCAACTAACGTGGGGCGAAAAATGGGTTCGTTATTGTCACCAAACGTTCAAAAAGAAATTCGAATGGTTTGGTGGTTAAAATTTGGTTGAAATGCGATCGGGTGGTGTATATAAGGGAGCATCCACTCTAAGAAAAAGTGGCACGAAAAAAACAAACTGTCAATTTGAATTGCAGGGTAAGTACCAGATGCAGAGAGATGGTGGATTATAGTTGTTGTGGATGATACTCATAACCATGAACCTGCTGAACACCTGGAAGGACATGCATACGCAATGAGGCTCACCGAAAATGAGCTTTCTACTGTAAAGAATCTGACCGAGCAAAATATTGACCCTCGAAACATTGTAGGCACGTTGAGGGAACAAAATCCCAATAACGTGTCTGTGTTACGAACCATATACAACGCTCGGGCAAAAATAAAAAAGTCCACCAGAATTGGTGAAACCCCAATGCAGGTTTTTTTCTATACTACAACAACATCAATATATTTACACCCCTCACATTGAGGAACCGACAAATACCGTCGACGGGGTTTTTTTATACATCCCACATCTCACACATTATGGCGTGCGTACCCACACGTGCTGATGATTGACACAACATACAAAACTAACTTGTATAAAATGCCTTTTGTTCAAATGGTTGGTGTGACATCCACCCTGAAATCTTTTTCTGTTGCTCACGTATTCATTGATTATGAGCGTGAAGGCAACTTCAGATGGGTGTTAGAGCAACTAAAAGCAACGCTGGAAGATAAGTGTATGGAGCCCCGTGTTATACTAACCGACCGAGACCTCGCTCTGATGAATGCGTCAGAAGAAGTTTTTCCGAGTGCTGTTCGATTACTTTGCAGATGGCATATTTCGGAAAATATTGCTAAACATTGTAAGGCGAGTTTTTCAAATGAAGAGTGGGGTGCTTTTCGGCATGTGTGGTCGGTACTTATTAACTCTGAAACGGAGGACATATACGCTTATAATTACGACCGGCTTTATCGCAGATTGGTGTCCAACCATTCAAGTAAGTTTTTAGTGTTATTCTTAAAATATATGTATATTTACATAAAAATAAGTACATTTTTTTAATAGGAGTGCTGATGTACCTCAAAAATAACTGGTTGGACCCCTACAAAGAGAGATTTGTGTCGGCGTGGATAAATAGAAGTTATAACTTCGGTCAGCACACAACGAACCGAGTTGAGAGCCAACATTAATTGTTGAAAAGTTACCTGAAAGCAACCAATAGCACCCTGGATAGATTTATTCCTTTCATTAATAATATCTTAGCTACACAGGAAATTGCTATAAAAGAAAGTTTTACCAAAAGCAAAATCATGCTTATGGTGCAGCATAATCATGAAGTGCTTAAATTGCTGCGAGGTAACGTTTCTATTGCGGCTTTGGATATGTTAGTCGGTGAGATTAACAGGATAAATCATCTAATTATATCCAAAGAATCATGTGGCTGCCTTCTTTTTACCAGCTGTGGTCTTCCGTGTGCTTGTAAATTAAACAATTACTTTCAAACAGGTGAATGTTCTTTTACGTTTTTTATTTTTTCATGAAAACTTTTATTATATTTTATTTAATATATTATTTTATAGGTCCATGTATCCCGCTCGATGCCATTGATGTTTTTTGGAGGAAGCTAGATTTTTCACCCGCGTATATTGCACGGGAGGTTCAAGTAGATGTACATAAAGAGATGGAGATGGTGACAAAACATTTACTTGTCCAACCCGAAAATGTGAAAAGATCTTTGATTAATATTTTCAAATCTTACATTACTCCTTCAAAAACGGATAAAAAACCTCCTAAAGTCCAAACACATACACGGGGTCGTCCAAAAAAGATAAGCAAAAAGAAACAATATTAGACCCCCCAGACATAGTTCATATGTTCAACCGAGAGAAAATTTTGAAGGTCCGCCAAGTCAAAACAAGGGCCTTTGCAGCGCAGTCAATCCATGTCTTCGAAATCAAGAGCCAAAGATGGATTATCTCAACAGAGTTCCAAGTTTTCATATATCCCGGGCGACGAAGATAAAAACAATTTTTTCCGGTTTAACCACTGGATTCCATCATTCTTTTTCACGTATATTTCAGGTGCGGATGATGTTTTAGCGGACGGCAATTGTGGTTTTCGTGCTATAGCACTCGCACTGGGATATGGTGAAAATCACTGGCGTTTTATACGTACGGAACTTATATCTGAGTTGGATGAAAACAGACATAGGTACGCTGCGATGTTTCCTGATATAAACGAAATAAGGGAATCATTAAACTGGAACGGGTTAGGTGCGGCTCCACACAAAAATTGGATGACAGTGCCACCTGCTACAATCCTTATTGCTAACAGGTTTCGAGTGGTTATAATTTTTATATCTATCGGTAACTCCGCTACTTTTTTCCCGTTCTGGTTATCTCCTCGTGATATCAGTGAACATCATATAATTTCAATTGCTTATGTTCAAGATTGCCATTTCATTAGAATTCGATTAGTGGGTGACTATCCAATGCCTGTTCCGAGCAAATATTGACATTTGTACAAAACAGAAAACGCCAATGATTGGGAGGCTATATACGGAAGTCGAATTCAAAAATATCTTGAACTAAGGCCCGTAGACCCGGTTGAACATGTAGATTTAGTATAGTTTACACATTTATCAATTCTTTCAATTCTTTATTTATTCAATTCTTTATTGTTGTTGAATTGTAAACATGTAATCTATTATTTATTCAATTCTTTATTGTTGTTGAATTGTAAACATGTAATCAATTCTTTCGTTTTCCAAAGAAAAATGCAATAAGAAGATTATCGAATTTTGTTTTCCAATCTTATATAATCTCAGTTGAAATCCAAGCATTTAATGCAAACCATCATTTCTCTTCCCCCGCCACTCCACCAGTCTACTCAACTTCCAAGTACTGATATGAGATGCATAATATTTGTTGAGATTCAAGTATGTTTTTCAGTGCAACTTTTCCAACTGAGATTCAAGTATGTTATATAATTGCAGAGCCTGGCGTCGGATTTTCTGAAGGATTATATATTTCTTTCTGTGGGACGAGTAGGTTCAAGTACTGATTTTATTCTCCAAAAGGTTGATTTAATATTATTCGTACAAACCACTTCCTCCACAAGCACAACCAATTATAAACATATAATTAAACATTTAAACGTCATCCAAAATAACTCATAATATATAAACATAATTTTTCAATTTTTTTACATGAAAGGTAAATAAAATAATAAAATCCTACTATCTATGCGTCATGACCACCACCAGCATCACCACCACCAGCATCACCACCACCAGCATCCTCCGCATCACCACCACCAGCAGCCTCCTCGTCATCACCCGCAGGTCGTCTGACAAACGGAGGCAACTCCGGCCGAGGGGGGAGGTCGATACCCTGGCTAGCAGCCAAAATGCTGCACGCATCCGCCGTCCATACTAGCAAGGCCTGGGACTGGCGCAACAAATGTAGTGCCTCCGCCATAAACTCCCCCGTCGGCGGAATCTGCCGAATGATGGTCCTGGGAACAGGCGGTGGGACGGGTGCTCTGGCGTGTGGCTGGGTCTGCGGCTGCTGCTGCGGCGCCGGCTGCTCCTCCTCCTCACCAACGTCTGGCACCGGCTGCCAGATGGTCCGACCACCATCAGTGGACCATCGGAGCTCGTCGCCAAATTTGGCTGCAATCCCCATGGCCATGACGGTCTGTCGACCCAAAATCCGAGGCGGCGTGTCCGTAGTCTGCCTCGCAATTAGGGTGTCCGTAAACAACCCTAAGCGCGAAGCAATGACGGTGATGTACGAGCCGCAAACAATCGGGCTATCCATCTGCAAAACAATCAAACAATAGGCATAATTATGAATCGCATAATAGATAATACTTATTTATTAAGAATTAGTATAAATATTTTTTACCTTGCCCTGAATGACGCTCAAAAAATAGGCGGCCATGCAGTGAGCTAGATTCACCCGTCTAGGTGAAAGCAAGGCCCTCAGAAAAAATAAGTCAAGGAGCGACACCTGCTCCATGCTCTGGTCTCTGCCGGCAATGGTGCCGGCAATACACCGGTGTAGATACCGGTGCAAAGGATCCCTAATGGAGGTCGCCCTAATGGCGCCCTCCCACGGCTGGTCGGAAATAGTCGGCCACCATCCGACCAAAGGAGCCGCCTCCGACTGGACCTCGTCAGTATAAAAACGAGGATCCTGCGTCTCCTCGTGGGTGTAAAACCCAATAGTCACCGCCCACTGGGCGAGGGTGAACTCGTACCTACCGGTCCCCAGCATAAATCGAACCGCTCTGTGCTCGCGGGGGTCCTGATCCTCAGTGGCGGGAGTGAACAGAAACGTAGACAAAAATTGCAACGTCAGCTCCCGGTAGCCCCTCCTCGATCCCAAATCAAACATCCGCCTCCACGGCGTCTCTCCGTCCAGCCCGATGATATCCTGGGCACGTGCTATGTCTCCGACCTCCTCTAGCACGTCCCAGTCGATGGTGCGTGTCCCCTTCAGGGGACGTCCAATCAGCTTCCACAGCTTTTGCCGTGGCTGTGTCTCCCTCGGAAAACGAAGATTAGGGTGTGGGTCCAAAAATCACCCTGACCCTCGGGCTCAGTCTCCGGACGTGTACGTTTGTGGGGCGACATAATCTGCAAAAAAAAATTAAATTCACAAGAACAACAAAAAAGGGTTACGGCCCGTGAAGCAGACTCACGACCCGTAACCCTCTGAATTTTCAAAGGGTTACGGCCCGTGACTCCCTTTCACGGCCCGTAACCCTTTGAAAATTCAAAAGGTTACGGCCCGTGACCCATGTTCACGGCCCGTATCCCCCCAATTTTTCAGAATTTTCAGATTTTTTAAATAAAATTTTCATATATTTAAACGATAAATACACAAAAATAAAATACGAATTTGCATACGTACCGTAGTAAGGAGTCGGCGGTATGAAAATGATGAAAAAACGGAGGTCGTGACAGAGTAAATCGTATGTGTGTTTAGGGGGCGTAAATGAACAAATGGGCCGTGAGGTCCTATATATTATCCCGCCTCACGGTTGTGACGGCCCTCACGGCCCGTTACATAACTAGTTAACGGCCCGTGACATACCTCACGGCCCGTGAGACTTTGAAATTTTTAAAAATCAACCGTTGACACTACACGGCCCGTAATGTGGAAATGAAACGGCCCGTGAAGGGCCTCACGGGCCGTATACTAATTTTTTATGTCTATAAATTCAACCACTTTCCACAATCAATTCACACAAATTTACTCAATACCCAAACGATGAGTGCTACAAGTGATCAAAATCCGTGGACGGATGAAGAGGATGTCACTTTAGTAAGATCTTGTATCGAAAATTCAGGGACTATCCCTCCAAATTCAATATTTTGGAACCGTGTTTCAACTCGTTTTCATCAAATTCTCGAACGTGAAGAATATCGCACCACTCGTGAACTTAGCAACAAGTGGTCTGACTTGAGAAGGAAGGTCACGACATTTCACCAGCTCTACAAAGACGTTTACAAAATCGAAATACGTTATGGAATGATACGGATATTATGACAAGAACTCAAGAAAGATATCGGGAGAATTTTGGAATTTCTTTTAACCATTTTGCGGCTTTGATCTTTTATAAAGATCAAGAAGATTAAAAATTGTGTGTTTTATTATTGTGTGATAATAATGGTTTGTCGTTTTTAATAAAGTGTACTAATAAACGTTTATGTTTTAATAAAATATTTCATTACTGTTCTACATTACACGTCTACCATACAGTTCGTCTGCCATAAATCTTCGGAATCTAAAGCAAGCATCCTGTAAGCTAACCTCTTGCCACTCTAAAGATCTATTTTGAACCAACCTACGCAATAACATACAAATTACAACTCCCGAATCTCGACCAATATGACCGGCGTTAGGAGGCCAAACGATTTCACCCGATACCACCAGTTCTTTGATTTGTTCTTGTCCGGAGTGCTGCCAATATTGTATACGTGACAGAAAATGTAAAAAGTACGATTCGAATTGTACGAAAATCGTTCGGGCATTATGATGAATGCACCATGAATCATCACACGTATTTGGTCGGCATTCGTATGGAGAATATATACGAACTTGTAGTGAGTCCACAGAAATCTTAAAAAGATACCAATTTTCTTCGTCATCAGTTATTGGTACGTAAACCTACAAAACAATTTAATTCACGGTTATAAATTCATGATTTTTATTGTAAAACATGAAAACAGTATTACCGTATCAACTTCCCATAACGCGGGATATAGACAGTCACTCCCGTCTCCATATTCGTTACCATTAACGGACCCCGAGTATATTAAGTTAAACCACTCAAATGGGGGAATCGTCCAACGATCACTACCCGGCAACTCTTCGTTTCTACGTATTTCTTCGTATCTCCATATTGTGAGCCTATTTGTCCACGCCCGAACGTGCTATAAAATAACAGCTTTTTTAATTGTTATAATTTTAAAATAAAATAAAATATGCAAAAAAAACTTTAAATCATACCTCTGTACCTAAAGACACGTTTTCGAGTAATTCACGCCAAAATTGTAACGGAATATCGGAATGACCCATGTAATACACTCTACATGTTTGGGAATCACCGTTACGTATAAAGTGAATAACATTCTGAGACCAGTTCCTCCTGTTCTGCCAATTATGGTTATCTATTGGATCAGGAATACTTTCCACAATATCTCGTGAGTTTGAAGAGCTCATTTTGACGTCTTCTACTACCTCCACGAGAAGACATTTTAACTGTTTCGTTTCTCACTAACCGTATATAGCAAGTCATATATATAACGGTTTATATAGAATCTTAAATCGAATCAAGGAATAATACGTCACGTCACATAATTATAAAATTTAAAAGTGCACGCAAATCGAGGAAAGTAAATTCTCAGAAGGACAACTACGGCCCGTGACGTGCCTCACGGGCCGTTATGTATATTGTTAACGGGCCGTGGGTGTGGACATTTACGGGCCGTTTGTTCCTACACGGGCCGTGAGTAAATGTGTCACACCCTCAAAATCCGCTAACGGGGTTTTACCGTCAGGCGTGTGACACACCAGGATCTCAGATAAGCATCAGTTACACCAAACACAGTAATTACAAAACATAACATTAAGTATTAGTTGTTTAAATCAAACATGAGTGTTTCAGATTTGCGGAAGCGTTTCAAATATAGAAATCAACAGTGAATCGTTTCAACATGCGTTTCAACCATAAGAATCAATAGCGTTTCACAAATTAAACCAGTTGTGTTGTGATGTATGCCATGCATGCATCCTAGCTGAGTTCTTAATCCTGTGCGTTTCTGTGACCTGAGAAAACATGCTAAAATGTGTCAACATAAAGTTGGTGAGTCCACAGGTTTTAATCAACAAGAAATGTACCAGAAAGCGTTTCATATGTTTCATCAACCAGAACTGTGTCCGAAAAGCGTTTCACATGGTTTAGTATATAAAGCATATCGATAGGTCGCGAGCCTATAAACAAGTTAGTTAGTGTTTCAAACCGAAGCTGACTGTGTGTGTTTAGTGCCTTTCCACCATGTCTTAACCGACCGTGGCAATCGTTACAGGTCAATTTAGCACCCGTTCGACCTCCAATCAAGCTAGCGCGACTAGCCCGGGCGGGGTTTGTCAGACCGAGTAGTACTACTCAAAATTACCTCGCTAATCGTGTTACTAACGGTTTGATACTGTAAGGACTTTCAAATGCGTTTCGCACTAACATAACAAGCGATACCAATAATACTGGCAACCATGACAAAAATAGTGTTTGCATGTTTTCTCCCCCAAAAAGAAAAGAAAGTAAAAAGGGGCCGTGGAACTCACCTTGGATCGATGTAATGTATATGAACAAGAACTTCAAATAATTGGGCAATGCACGATCAAACACGTTCAATACCTATTATTGTTTGTAATGGAGTCTTTAATATAATACGAATATATTTGGTAAGGTTTGGGTCGATTTGATTTAACACGAGGCACACACACAATTAGATGTATGTATATGTTACAATATTTTTATAGATTTTGTATTAATAAATAATTATCAATAAGCATTAAGTTTTACCAAACAACTATTTACATTTTGATTTTACTGAAAGGGTTTCATATATGTATTTAAATATTTTTAGAATTAAATATAAAATGATATGATTTAATTATATAATTTATAATTATCCAAGAATATTACAAATAAGGATAATCACATTTATGGCATTTTGATTAATAATAAGGTATTAATATATTTTACAAGAAATAACCCACAATTTCATTTATAAATAATTTGGGAATTGATAAAATATATTAATCTATATTTAAATATAATGTTTATTTTATAGAAATAACTATTTAGAATAATTTATGTATAATTTCTATGATTTTTATGATTATTGCATAGTTATACATGATTTAGAATTTATTTTACAAAAATAAGTATTTTTAGTATTTTTAAATAATATTTTATAAAATTTTATTAAAGTTTTTAAATAAAATAAATTTACAGGAAACTGTTTGGTAAGATTTAAAATAAGGGAAACTTATAAAATTTATTTTTATAATTTTTAGGAATTTTTCCATATTTTTAAAGTATTTTAAAAAGATTTAAAAAAATAAAACAAATAAAAAGAGGCGGCCCGGGGTCGAACCCGGGTCCTCTCCCTGCCCACACACACACCGAACCAGTAAACCAAGGCTCTAAGCCGCGATAGAACTCCACCCAAAATGTTTATATTTAATGTTTCCTGTTTCCCCCAAATCGAAGAACCCTAGGTTCGAATCCGATTCAATTGAAGCCTAATTTGATTTCGATTGCTTCTGATATCATGGGGCTTTTGTTCCCCATGAAAATTCGAGTGTGTGTGAGTGTCTAATTACCTGTATGGTGTCGACTTGGGACTGAATTTGATGAAGAACAGGTCGCGGCCGGTTGATGATCAATGGGTGAGAAATACTTAATGATAATCAAATTAATTTCGTGGGTAGCTTTGAACAATGGTCAGGACTAAAAGCCCTCTGTCGATTGCAAGTTATAGAGGTCAGAGTGTGGGTTTCGATAGAGTTGCAGGTTTCGGCCGAGAGAGGTAATCGAATTCGAAGTGTTTGTATGTTATGGATTGTATTGATAGGTGCATTCGATTAGGAACCGATCAATGAGTATTTATACTCGATTATTTGTATTAATTTAGTGTTATAATGCTCGATTTCGTGGGTGGGTCGGCCGAAAGCAAAATGGTCGGGTTTAGTGGACCATTATCGAAACTTTTCCCCGATTAGTGCGTGAATTATTGATCAACTCTGTCCCACGAGCATTTTGATATATTGTGGGGTTCGAATGGACCGGTTTTGAGTGTCCTTTGGTGTTCGTCGGAGTTGGCCGGAAAGTCGCCGGCCGGTGAGGTGGTCGACGGGTGGGAACGGGGGTTGGGTTTTAAACAATTTACAGAATGGTCCCTGTGGTTTGAAATGTTTTAAATTCTATGTTTTAAGTTTCTAAAACCAAGTTTTAAAAATTACAGAAATTCCCCCTGGACTTATAAATCCAATTTTTAATAAATTCTATAATAATTAATAATAATAATATTTTCATTATTATTATTATTATCATTATCAACATTATTTTTAAAAATAATATTATTATTATTATTATCATTATTTTTATTATTAAAAAAAATACCAATCACCTAATTATTATATTAAATAAATAAAAATAAAAAAAAATTCCGGGTTGTCACATCATCCCCCTGTTAGAGGAATTTTCGTCCCGAAAATTAAGATGTACTGACCGCATCCTTGAACAGGTTAGGATACTTGCGCATCATTTCGTCCTCCCGTTCCCAAGTGTACTCAGGGCCACGCCGGGAGTTCCACCGAACTTTGACAATAGGGATACGACTGTGTTTGAGTGTCTTGACCTCTCGGTCAATAATTCTCATAAATTAAATGTTCTTACTTTCTAGCTATTGCCATTTCCTAATTCTGATTGTTTCTAACTTGTCCTTGGGTCCTAATCGACCTAGGGCACACTTATGGTAATGGTCAACCTCCTTAATGTCCATGTTTAACGCATGTTAGCTAAATCGTATTAACCAACATACCTAGGTTAGCATTCTTGTCTTCCTTACCGCTAGATTGCTTGTTCCACCCTCCAACTTCTTTCTACTACTTACTAGATTTTCCCAGTGTCCTTCTTAATTCTAATTGGTCTAATGTCATAAGGTATGACATCAGTTTTGTCAATTCATGGAGTTTGTCGGTATAAAGAGCACGACCTAACCCTACTATTGCATGATTTTAGAATTACAATTCTAACTTTTTCATTCCTTAAGTAATAGTACTCAATCACCAAGGCTTTGAACTCACCTCAATAACCCTATATATAGGCATCACCGTATACTAAGAATGTGCTTAAACCGGTTACACGACATCCTAATTTTCCTTAGTATCATCCCAAAGAATATGTACAATAAGTTTCATCACTCTTCTATATTTGTAGTAGTTCACTTCCATTCTAAGTATTCAATCAGTTCCTCAGTTACCGAAATACTAAGTGGAGGTATGTATCTTAAAATGATTGGAAATACCATGAAGGCTCTAAGTAGGACAGGACTTAAGTAATAGCAAGGGTTAGTAATGTTTTGTTATTCTTAACAAGGTCTTACTAGAATTATGATCCTAGCACCCTAGGGTATAGAGTAGAAACTTGTAATACTCATGATCGTTATCTCATGGTAAGATTAACCAGACTTCTTATGACAGACAATTTCGGCTTGGTTTTTAGATAACCAATCCATGCCAACAACTACATCAAAACTACCAAGTGTGACAGGCATCAGATCTATTCCTAACTCATGTCCAGGTAATCCTAGTTTACCTCCCTTAATGATGTGAGTTGCCTCAATTAGTTTCCTATCAGTTAATTCTACAGTGTAACTAGGTTTCATTTCAACTAAGGTTACGTCTAGGATGTTAACAAAACTCTTATCAGCACCGGTATCAAACAGTATAGAAGTAAAACCACCATTCAGAGGAAACGTACCAGTAACCACATCCTAATCATCCCTTGCCTCACCAGAGCCAATCACAAAAACTCGACCTTTGGCACCATTTCCATGGTTGTTGTTTCCATCATTGCCCCTGTTGCCATTCTTCAGTTGTGGGCAATCCTTCTTGTAGTGGCCCTCCTTACCACACTCATAACAGCCCCTGGTCGCTCCGCCCTGGCGTTGCTGAGGTTGTTGCCTAGCCATTAGATCACCCCTGCAATCCCTAGCAATATGACCCGTCTTGCCACATCTTTGGCAACGAAAACGATCACACTAACCATAATGATGGAAGTTGCACTTGTTACACTTTGGGTTTTTGCCAACGTAGTTGTTCGATCCCTGACCATTGTTGTTGTTCTGATTGTTGTTTATGAAACTTCTAGATGAATCAAACTTTCTGATTGGTTGTTGATCGGATGTTGAAGACTTACTATCGTTACCATCCCATTTCCTTTTGTGTTCGAATGGTCCAGAGGTGGCGCCACGTTTAGGTAGGATACCATGTGCCACTGCCTGATCAGTGAGCTTGTGAGCCAGTCGAATAGCCTGCTGAATTGTGGTAGGATCAGCAGCTATAACACTAGCTTGGATTTGAGGAGCTAGGCCATCAATGTACTTTTCAATTCGTTTGTAGGCCGGGGTCACCATTTGGGGACATAGAGTAGCCAGCTCGTGTGAACGAGTCGTGTACTCCTCAATTTCAGAGCCAGTCATTTTGAGATTCCAAAACTCTGCTTCTAGCTTCTGGACCTCGTTTCTGGGGCAATATTCTTCTTTCATCAGTGTTTTGAAATCATCCCAAGGCATACCGTTAGCAGTATCAAGTCCTAAAGTTTGAACCTGTGAATTCCACCATGTCAAAGCTGGTCCTTCCAGTGTGCCGGAGGCGTACTTGACACGACTCCCAGCAGGACAGTTGCACATGGCGAACACTGATTCGAGCTTCTCTAGCCAGCGAAGTAGTGTGACAGCACCTTCAGAACCGCTGAAAGAGTGAGGCTTACAGTCCATAAACATCTTGTAGGTACAGGCTGTTGGGCCTCCTTGATTTAGATTCTGGTTGTTCTGGTTCTGGTTGCGGATCTGTTCATAGGCTGTGAGCGCATTAGTAACACGCTCATTAATGATGGCATCCAACTCAGCTTGAGTCAGGTTGATGTTTCCGTGTCCTCTCGGGCGTCCAGGTCTCCTTCCAGACATGATTCTTCAATTCACAATGTACGACAGTCACTATCGAATGATAACTATTAATAACATTAATTTGTTTCATACTAGTAGGAATAGAGGATTTGTTTGCATATCGATAGTGAGGCTTCATGAGAACCGAGACAAGTACGATAGAGTTAAGGAAGTAATGTGTGTTGTTCTCCTTGTTTGTCATCGTGTGTGTTTGAAAAGTGTTTCGCGTTCCCAAGTGGTATTGGTGGATTCGAGTTGTCGTTGCTTCAACTCCGAGAGTGAAGAATCATGTGTAGATGTTGGAAGTGAGCGAGCGGAACTCCCTACCCCTTTATTAGTCGAGGATGATACATGTGACCTAGATATTTGTGTATATTGACCATAGTTTATCACTCATCCCAGAAATCCCCAGGTAAGCATACCAGGTCTCGCAATGAGATATATGCGATATGCTTGCCTTAGCCCGAGGGCCTTTTGCCAGGAAATCCAGAATACAGGTGTCTATGTGTCACACAAATTTCTTTGGTTCATGGAATAAAACTTTAGAGAGAAATTAAAGGCACGAGTTATCAGTTTCTTTTCCTCAGGTATCTATGTGTCACAGAAATATGTTAAAGCAACAGTTCTCAGGCATCTAAAGTTAATAAGTACTGCTTAGTAATCTATGTGTGTGTAACTAATGCAAATCCAGCTATAGTCTAAAATGCAATGCAAATGAGATGCAAAGTCCATTTTAGTTCGCTATAACTAATGCTCTGATACCAATCTGTCACACCCTCAAAATCCGCTAACGGGGTTTTACCGTCAGGCGTGTGACACACCAGGATCTCAGATAAGCATCAGTTACACCAAACACAGTAATTACAAAACATAACATTAAGTATTAGTTGTTTAAATCAAACATGAGTGTTTCAGATTTGCGGAAGCGTTTCAAATATAGAAATCAACAGTGAATCGTTTCAACATGCGTTTCAACCATAAGAATCAATAGCGTTTCACAAATTAAACCAGTTGTGTTGTGATGTATGCCATGCATGCATCCTAGCTGAGTTCTTAATCCTGTGCGTTTCTGTGACCTGAGAAAACATGCTAAAATGTGTCAACATAAAGTTGGTGAGTCCACAGGTTTTAATCAACAAGAAATGTACCAGAAAGCGTTTCATATGTTTCATCAACCAGAACTGTGTCCGAAAAGCGTTTCACATGGTTTAGTATATAAAGCATATCGATAGGTCGCGAGCCTATAAACAAGTTAGTTAGTGTTTCAAACCGAAGCTGACTGTGTGTGTTTAGTGCCTTTCCACCACGTCTTAACCGACCGTGGCAATCGTTACAGGTCAATTTAGCACCCGTTCGACCTCCAATCAAGCTAGCGCGACTAGCCCGGGCGGGGTTTGTCAGACCCAGTAGTACTACTCAAAATTACCTCGCTAATCGTGTTACTAACGGTTTGATACTGTAAGGACTTTCAAATGCGTTTCGCACTAACATAACAAGCGATACCAATAATACTGGCAACCATGACAAAAATAGTGTTTGCATGTTTTCTCCCCCAAAAAGAAAAGAAAGTAAAAAGGGGCCGTGGAACTCACCTTGGATCGATGTAATGTATATGAACAAGAACTTCAAATAATTGGGCAATGCACGATCAAACACGTTCAATACCTATTATTGTTTGTAATGGAGTCTTTAATATAATACGAATATATTTGGTAAGGTTTGGGTCGATTTGATTTAACACGAGGCACACACACAATTAGATGTATGTATATGTTACAATATTTTTATAGATTTTGTATTAATAAATAATTATCAATAAGCATTAAGTTTTACCAAACAACTATTTACATTTTGATTTTACTGAAAGGGTTTCATATATGTATTTAAATATTTTTAGAATTAAATATAAATGATATGATTTAATTATATAATTTATAATTATCCAAGAATATTTACAAATAAGGATAATCACATTTATGGCATTTTGATTAATAATAAGGTATTAATATATTTTACAAGAAATAACCCACAATTTCATTTATAAATAATTTGGGAATTGATAAAATATATTAATCTATATTTAAATATAATGTTTATTTTATAGAAATAACTATTTAGAATAATTTATGTATAATTTCTATGATTTTTATGATTATTGCATAGTTATACATGATTTAGAATTTATTTTACAAAAATAAGTATTTTTAGTATTTTTAAATAATATTTTATAAAATTTTATTAAAGTTTTTAAATAAAATAAATTTACAGGAAACTGTTTTGTAAGATTTAAAATAAGAGAAACTTATAAAATTTATTTTTATAATTTTTAGGAATTTTTCCATATTTTTAAAGTATTTTAAAAAGATTTAAAAAAATAAAACAAATAAAAAGAGGCGGCCCGGGGTCGAACCCGGGTCCTCTCCCTGCCCACACACACACCGAACCAGTAAACCAAGGCTCTAAGCCGCGATAGAACTCCACCCAAATGTTTATATATTAATGTTTCCTGTTTCCCCCAAATCGAAGAACCCTAGGTTCGAATCCGATTCAATTGAAGCCTAATTTGATTTCGATTGCTTCTGATATCATGGGGCTTTTGTTCCCCATGAAAATTCGAGTGTGTGTGAGTGTCTAATTACCTGTATGGTGTCGACTTGGGACTGAATTTGATGAAGAACAGGTCGCGGCCGGTTGATGATCAATGGGTGAGAAATACTTAATGATAATCAAATTAATTTCGTGGGTAGCTTTGAACAATGGTCAGGACTAAAAGCCCTCTGTCGATTGCAAGTTATAGAGGTCAGAGTGTGGGTTTCGATAGAGTTGCAGGTTTCGGCCGAGAGAGGTAATCGAATTCGAAGTGTTTGTATGTTATGGATTGTATTGATAGGTGCATTCGATTAGGAACCGATCAATGAGTATTTATACTCGATTATTTGTATTAATTTAGTGTTATAATGCTCGATTTCGTGGGTGGGTCGGCCGAAAGCAAAATGGTCGGGTTTAGTGGACCATTATCGAAACTTTTCCCCGATTAGTGCGTGAATTATTGATCAACTCTGTCCCACGAGCATTTTGATATATTGTGGGGTTCGAATGGACCGGTTTTGAGTGTCCTTTGGTGTTCGCCGGAGTTGGCCGGAAAGTCGCCGGCCGGTGAGGTGGTCGACGGGTGGGAACGGGGGTTGGGTTTTAAACAATTACAGAATGGTCCCTGTGGTTTGAAATGTTTTAAATTCTATGTTTTAAGTTTCTAAAACCAAGTTTTAAAAATTACAGAAATTCCCCCTGGACTTATAAATCCAATTTTTAATAAATTCTATAAATAATTAATAATAATAATATTTTCATTATTATTATTATTATCATTATCAACATTATTTTTAAAAATATATTATTATTATTATTATCATTATTTTTATTATAAAAAAAAAATACCAATCACCTAATTATTATATTAAATAAATAAAAATAAAAAAAATTTCCGGGTTGTCACAAAATGTAGTTGTGAAAATTAAATTTCGAGGGCCTCACGGCCCGTGAGGCCCTTCACGGGCCGTGAGAAAAGTCAAAGGGCGTCCGGAATCACCTGACAGGGCGTGTAATTAGCTTGGGCCGTATAAAATACAATGATACATTTTATTATTATGTTTTATGCTTTGTATTATTTTGTGTTATTTTATCCTTATTTTTAACGTACTAGATCAATTAATTGTTTTATCATTTCATTTTACATAATAGAATAACATAATAGTGTTATTTCAATATTATATTTTTTTAAGAATTCATCATTTTATAGAAACAAAATAGTGTTAAAAAACACAACAAAAAAAAAAACACACAATGACAAGCATATTTCATATAAGTTGAAAAATATATCTTTTTTTTTATCTATTTACATAACTATATTGTACTTGTTTTAAAGATAACTAGTTTTAATGTTGTATTTTTATACATTAATAATATCATATATAAAAGTCATGAATGTTTAAGAAAATAGGAAATTTTGAAAAAAAATAACAAAGGTGATTATAGCTAAAATACCCTTTTAACAAAATATCTTTTTATATTTTAATATCAACCATTAATTAAGAAAATTAATGGTTGAGATTATTTTTAGACTTTTTAGACTTATCGCCCTATATATTTGAACTATTTTCATTTAATTATGTGTGACGAATTTTGTTGTATTTTTTCTATATATTTGTTTTCATTTTAGACAACATATATTTAGTGAAAATTTTCTCATTGAAAACAATTAAATCTGTCTTAATTTATTTACATAATTGTTGTTATTAATTTATTTTTTCTTTTTAGAATATACTATGTATTGTAGAAATATATGGTTTAATTAATTCTAATTATAATTGTGTTTGCTTTTGATAAAACGGACTGGTCGTTAAATAAGGGTTAAATAAGGAGTCGTACCATATTTTGATCAAAATGATTCGAGTCAAAATGAGTTGTTCTAAATAAATATCAATTTTGTTCAAGAGAATATAGTTACCTTTAAATGAGTAGGGTTATAATTTATTTTTTTCTTATAAATAAATTAACATATAGTAACAAAATTTTAAATATCATACTCATATTCAAACGATGACCACATTAAAAAAGTAAAATTGCCTTCTACCTTTCCGGGTTCAATAAAAAACAAATTCAACTAAATATTACATTATTTAAAATATTTTAAAGTTGTTTACATTTTAACATTTACGCTGTATTCCCGAGTCTCATTTAAGGAGAGAAAAAAAAGGAAGTGGAAGGAAAAAAAAAATAGTTGTTTTCCAGAGTTTTTTTTAATGGAAGAAAATGAAAGAATTTTTAGAAATTTGTGTTCCTGAATTTAGTTAAAGAGGGAAATGGAAGTAAATTAAAGAAAAATAAAGATTAAAATCAATCCTTTTAAAATGAAAGGAAACGAAGAGAAAGGAAAAGAAAGAAAAGAAGAGAAGAGAAAGGAAAATAAAGCGTTTCCTTTCTTTTCTCTCGTTAAGAAACCACAGTAACACTTGAAGAACTATATTGTAGATTTTATAATGATTACCACAAACTCCTATAGAAAGCTAAATATTGTTCAATAAAAAGTATTTATGTTCTAACTTATTTGTTAAAACAGTAGTTTTGTGTATAAATTTTTTTATACAATTTGTTGTCAAATTTTAACATTTATACAAGTTTTTTTCAAATTATTTAATAAGTGACATATGTTGTGCGCTCTCAACGTAAGGAGGGTGGTGTAACACCAGAATCGATCCATCAGCTTACAAAGAAAAAACCCATTGCAACGTAAGGTGTTCAATTCTAATTAGATTAACAAACACAATTTTCACTAGTGTTGTTTTCAAACGATGAACATTAATCAAGTTCAATCGATGACATGTATATTTCTACATCAAAGTAAGACTCCGACTGTTAAAGAATGCAACATATACAATATGTTTCACAACAAAGTGCATCCGCAAGACGTCCATTCGGAGGCATGTGTTTTTTGCACACATCAGAACATGAAATTGCTCCACAACGATTTGGAGAAAAATTGTAAATGTATGTATTATAACCAGATCCTGTTAAGCAATCAAAATAACAGGAAATGTTAATCCGCCATTATATAAAATAATTAGAATGATATGTTAATTTGTAACAAATAAAAATTATAACAAATACATATTAAGAAACAAAGCACAAAGAAAGTATTTTTTACCAAATTTCTTACAGAATTCTCCTTTACGTTGAGCATATGCATTCATAAAAAGTATGCAAAAGAAAAGAAAGCACGTAATATTATTAATCTTCTTCATCACAAACTCGGAACTTTTTGCTTAAATAGTTATGCTTCGTATTTATAGAGAATTTTCCTATATCTAATTTTAGAAAGCTTTTATGATTTAAAAAAATGTAGAAAATTTCCTTTTAATTAATAAGTATATTGTTCTTTTCCCGGTTTTTATGCTAAAGAATTGCATACTTTATTGACTATGTAAAGATAACAGAGAGAATGGACTTGATATGTTGAAACTTTTAAATTATAAATCTAACATTCTAAAATTTTATACGGGTCGTATAACTATTGACTATTTATACACATCGTATGGGGAGGGTCTATATGAGGCGTATAAACCATCAGACAACTTCTAGATTTTCATTCGTATTCAGTGTCGAATTATACTATACGCGTCTTATAGAGTTATATGTGTCGCATAGAGCTGTATGGGGCGTGTTAGTCTCTAACATACCCCCTTCTAAACTTTCCTCATTTTAATGTTGAATCTATATGCTCGTATAGAGCTATACTAGACGTATAAGTGGGTGTTGATTTATTGTAGTTGGTGTCTTTATATTAGGAACCTAGAGAGAAACCGATTTATACTAATTTACTAGGTTAGTACCTCGTATATTACACGAGTTGAATAGATAAAATATTCAAAGATTAGTAGTAAAAATTTATGTGCTTGAAGATAAAATATGATTATAATTACTTATAAATAGTTACTTTAAGTAAATAAATAATAATGTATTTTTTAAAACTTTTGTTTTATATGTTTTAAGAAAAATGATTTTTTTAAAATAGTTCATTTTATTCTATATTTTATAACACTTTTGTTTTTAAGAAGTTTGTTTTTAATAAATAAATAGGTTTTTCATTTAACTAATTATATATTATTTTATTTAAAAATGGCATGAGTAATATTATTAGTGTTCAATATTATTAATAATAATAGAGAGAAATGAGAAAGTTAGTATGGTAAGCTTTACAACTTTATCACGTCTTATCTTTGTTTTTCTTATTATAGATAGATAGATAGGCTAGAAACTCATTCATTAAACGGATTATAGTTAGTAATAAATGTGAAGAGTTACAGTACGATATTCTAATATAAGATATGATTAAAATTATATATACGTAATCATTTAAGAAATAAAACAATTATACTATATTTTTAACTCTCTTATCTAAATAGTTTTGTTTTTAAGCATTCATTTTAATATTTTTATAATAATCTTGTTTATTAAAAACTCTAATTTGTAATTATTTTGATTGTTTTAATAAGACTGTTTTCAAAAAATTTCACATTTTTATAATTTTTGTTAAAATGGACTAATTCAAAATATTTTTTTTGAAAATATTTAGTGTTTTAGAAAATTTCATATATATTAAAACTTTTTTATGTTATTACTATTTTAATAAAAAGATGTGATTTTTTATTTTTTAATAAAATCTATTTTTAAAAAGTTAGCTTGTTTTTGAAACATTTAGATGAAAGAGAGAAATGTAGCTCTTAGGAATTCTAACCTTAGAAGAAATTGAAGATTTCAAGTTTGTTGAAGTTGAAGTTTTGAAGAACAATAGCAATAAAATATTAGTCTAGAGTTTATTTTATAATTATTGTAATCTCTAGATTAGTATATATTGTAACATATATCATCCTTGTAAAGTGTGACTAATTCACCACTTGTTAGGGTGAATTAGGTTTTATCACCAACAACAATATATCATCATCCCTCATGGATGATGATTTCAACATTATATCATCATTCTTATGAATGATGATTTCAACAATATATCAATAAACAACAAGCATTATACATGTATGTGTTCATCATCATTGTGTTCTTCGTCATGTTCATCATATTTATATATTTTAGGATCTAATCATTCGATTCTTGTTATCATCAATACGAATCCTAAGATCCAAGCTCATGTTCACGTTCAAATCATGAACACACAATTGGTATCAGAGCTAGAGTTGTGGATTCATATTGATTGTGATGAGATTTCATGGTTCGGTAGCTAAAATCATTGATTGAATCGAATCAACAATGGGTGTGTATGGCTGCGAAATCAACATCAATATTTGCGGTCCATCTAAATCAACAATCATCTCAACAATACATGGATCGATCAAATCGTGGCTGCCAAAAATCAGCAGCTTTGTAACGGCCCAAGGTGGCCGCCAAAATCGGCTGCTACATGTGTATCATGCGACTAAAGGGGCTGTCCAATTAGGGTTGTCACATTAGGGTTGCGATATAATCAATACGGGTCATTTGCAATCGAAAGAAAGCTGCACTTGTGCATCTAAGATGCGACCAATGGAGGCTGCCGAAACTTGAAGGCTGCCGTGAGCAGCTCCCTTGATTAGGGCTGCCGATTTGTGATTAGGGATGCCAAATTAGGGCTGCCCTAATTAGGGTTTCTTGGATAAACAAGGGCTTGCAACCTAGTGTTGCAAATGGGCTTGTGAACAACTTTGAGTTTGTTTCGTGGACTTGTCATTAAAACAAGAATAGATGGACTCGACTTAATTGTTTGGGCCACAAACATAAAAACAAGAAGAGGTGGGCTTGGATTTACTTATTTGGGCTTATACACAAAACAAGAAAAGGTGTGTCGGATTTAATTAATTGGGCCTCCTACATCAAAAACAACAATTGAACATGGGCTCAAGTGTTGAAGATTGGACTTATGTACTATAAAACAAAATTGGGCTTCGTATTCGGGCTCTCATCAACAAAAACAATAGTGACATCAAGTTACAAAATATAGTTGTTCTAAAGCTTTGAAGACATCGCTTCCGCATCAACAACAACATTCTTAGCATTGAACAACTATCCAACAAGAACAAGATCAAGCTTCAACTCACATTGGAAATCTACAATTTAAGGGGAGTATTATTGGGAATTCTAACCTTAGAAGAAATTGAAGATTTCAAGTTTGTTGAAGTTGAAGTTTTGAAGAACAATAGCAATAAAATATTAGTCTAGGGTTTATTTTATAATTATTGTAATCTCTAGATTAGTATATATTGTAACATATGTCATCCTTGTAAAGTGTGACTAATTCACCACTTGTTAGGGTGAATTAGGTTTTATCACCAACAAAAATATATCATCATCCCTCATGGATGATGATTTCAACATTACATCATCATTCTTATGAATGATGATTTCAACTATATATCAATAAACAACAAGCATTATACATGTATGTGTTCATCATCATTGTGTTCTTCGTCATGTTCATCATATTTATATATTTTAGCATCTAATCATTCAATTCTTGTTATCATCAATATGAATCCTAAGATCCAAGCTCATGTTCACGTTCAAATCATGAACACACAGTAGCAATTAATATAATTGATTTTTAATAAGAGAGAGAAATTAGTTTATGTGTTTAAATTACTATTATAGCATTTTGGAGAGGAAAAATTGATGTAAAGATATCTAGAAGAAGAACAAGTGGTAAAAAATAAGATCAAGAGGAGGGCAAATAACAAAAAAATCCTTATTTTGTTAGATATAATAGATTCATTCTACAATAAAATCTAAATCTCGATAATTTAAACAGAAGATGTTTTAAGTCTCTCTCTTATTAACAATCATTCTTAACATGACATGTAAATATTTAAAGGTCATGTGTTCAATTTTCACTTTGAGCAAGTGTTTTTTCTTTTCAGGAAGTTGGGGGCACGATCTTGGTTGAGAAACGGATAAATAAACCTGATTAAAGTAACACATATCTTTTAAAACATGATCGTGCATTTGCCGTTAAAAATAACCTCTTCTATTAAGGATGGAGTTTTAAAATAGAACTAATTAGAGTATCCATAGTGGGTTTCTTATCTTTATCCATATAATTACACTAAAAATGACTACATTTTCTCTCACCTTTTCAATTAAATGATACTTTTTATACCCTTATCATTACTTTTTTCTCTCATTCACTCACAACCACTTTAAAAAATATTAAAAAAATTATAAGGATTATACAGTGATTCTTCAAATATACCAATCCACAATAACATTTTCTCTCTCTTTCACTCACGACCACTCAAAATCATTCCATATACACACATATTTTTAAGGATTCCAATGTGAATGCTCTTACATGGTTGGTCTGATAAAAGATATTAATTTGTGGGTCCCACTCCCCGTTAAAAAGTAAAAACTAGTCCCCATTTCTCCCCACCACCACCATCACCACTCTAAACCCCGACTCCACCAACTCCCCCACCACCAATCTCCACCACCAATCTCCACCACATTCCACCATCTCTCCGCCTCCTCCATTTAGCATCATCATCATCATCCTCATCATCAAACACAACATCTGTAGAAATCGATGGATGATGATGATGATGATGTGGAGCTGACAAGGCCGCCGACGATGACTCCTCCACAGGCAATAGACTCTAGAGAGTAGAGATGCAGACCAAAATCAATTTGTCAAAAAGGAATCCAAATATTATATTCTTCAAGTGAGCAGAATCAACCAAAAAGGAATAGACAATCTGGAGTAATGTTGGAGGCCGAAGAAGATGAACTGGAGTGATGATGATGGTCGGAGAAGACAACCGGTGTCTGTGGAGGCCGATGGTGGCGTTGACGGTGGGTTACAAGTTACAACTTACAATTGAGCAATTAAGGTGGTGGAGAATTAAATACTATTGGGGGTTATATTGGTCATGTCACATCTAATTATCCGGAAAACTAATCGTCCATGTGAATGAGCACGAGTGTTATGAATAAGTAATTAGTTAGAAATTTAGGATCAATGATGTAAACTTTTAAAAGTTAGGATCAATCTGTAATTTGGATACATAACACGGACCAACCGTGTAATAACTCATTAAAGTAACACATCCACCTTGTAATCTACTCGAAGGCTAAAAGCAGTTGTTCCCTTTCTCTGTTTTTCCTCGGATTACATATCAACTTGTAATCCAACGTCAAGTATGAACTAGTTTTATACCCGTCCGGTGGTCGGGTAACTTAGTATGATAATAATAAACGTATTTGGCTATCTATGTTAAGCATTGTCAACGAAAACAAATTTGTTTAGGAGAAAATTTAACTCGTTTAACTTATAAGTAAAAAAATAATCGAATTTAACAACCTATTATGAACAGACCCAATATATAAACTTGACCTACATCGACCATAATTACAATCAACCATTCAGTGACCCATTGACTTACTTATATTTTCAGTTTGGTAAATATACATCCTTTTATGGACCAAATTTTACTAAACTATTCTTTCCTTTAAATCACCATTGCAAGTCACAAAAATAAAGACTACATATATGCTCCTTAATCACCATCTGAACATTATGAATCCTTTTTTTCAGCAACAACCTGATTCCTATCAAATCCCCCCATGCCCCGATATGAGAAAGTGACTTTGACACAACAAATGAAAAGAAAAGCTTAAGAAATAAGTGGCACGGTTCATAAGGTAGGAAAATCAAAAATTATATATCAGACATTGCTTAAAAGAAATCAACAACACTCTCCTCCCTTATCCCTCCAAGAACGCTACTTATCTTCAACAAATTTACACAAGCTAAAAAACTAATATCATCACAAGTCTCCTCCCTTAATTCTTTAATTTTTGATACTTTTACCAGTTCTCTACCACCAACGGTTCTCTCATCTATAAAAATTAGATAAATTAGAAAATATAATCAAAGAAATGTGCTGAAACTCAAAATACATGATTGATGTTAATATATGTACTTACTTGCACAAGGAGAATAAGTTGCATAAATAGTGGTAAAGAAGCTAAAACAACAGGATTGATATTTCTGTCTAGTGTTGACTGAAAAATTGATTATGTAGGAGATGTGTTAAAAAGAATTGAACCACCAAAAACATAAAAACATAGAGTGAAGGATGCATATTATTGCAATTAATATTGTTATAATTCACAATAGTATTATTATTGTGTATTTTTTCTTTTCGGAAAAAAGTGAAAAGTAGAGTAAATATACTTTTAGATCCAAATGATTAATCTTGCACTACACTGTTATAAAACAAATTGGCTATTTTTAGCAACTCGTTAATACGTAAAATGTTTTGATATTGAAATAAGAAAGAAAGATGTACAAAAGAGAAAAAAAGACAAACAGACCCAAATAGCCTTCAAACTTGACCTTTGATATCGTTTTATTAGTTGCAAAACGATATTGGAAATTCTTTAGACCAATAGCCTGCAAGTAAAACTCAATTAGAATTATAAAACCAACCCAAAATGACAAAAATATATATATGTAAACCTTGCATCATGAAATACAAAATCATTAATGCCTGAATCCAAGCAAAAAAGTTGATAAAAACGATGACACGACAAAAAACTTGAATTCACTAAGAATTTCAGCTGCAAAAGGTAGCATTTGCTCTGTTTTGTGTATCATCTAAGATCCATTATCTAATTTCCCTTTTCAACTCTTTGGATTACCTTATCCTTCATGAGATTAAGTCTAAGATTAATATACATATAGATTTAAACATAACATCTTAAGTTTTATCAATAATAATTTTGAAATTACTTTTCCCAAGTCTCTAACATTAATGTGCTTATAATATTGATAAAATAAATTGACAAGAAATGGCAAATGCTACTACTATATTCAAAGCTTTCATTCATCTATTTCATTAAGCTTCACTGCATGACATAAACCCTAAACCGGATGCAAAGATATAAGTGTTTACCTGCTTATCATTGATTTGAGTTTTTTTTTTCTTGTGCTCTGAGCAACTCCTTCCCTTGATTCGAATTCTCTTTCTTGTCCCCTTAATCACTAACTAATTATTAATCACCTCCAATATTTGAACAAATTAACTAATTGGTAAACAATAAGAAGTAAAAGCCAATTGAAATCTATAAATTTATAATCAACAACACAAAATCAAAAGAATAAACCACACCTTACTGCTCGGAAATAAAAACTCATTGCCTCTTTCATTTCTCCATAAAATCACCTGACCTCCGTACAAGCTAACCTACAAAAATGAGCATATGAAGACTAATTATTTAATATTTCTATGAATAAACATCAATTCCAACATTTATCAAACCAATCATGAGAAAATAACATATAATTCAACGTTAAATGAATACTTACATCACGTTGGTATCAATATTGAAGATTATGAAGAACACATGGCTAGAACAGGACGAAAATAATTGGGAGGTAGAAGAATGCAATAGAATCACATGAGAAAGAAAATCAAGAGTGAAATTTTGAATGAAATTACGTTGCATTATCACTGGGTTCGATAACGCCACATGTGGTTGCAATCTGAGTCCTAAGAGTGTTTGCAGATAATATGAAAAACCCACGCCACCTTCAATCGATGATGAATAAGTCGAAGACGAGTGCCGACTGCCGATTGCCTTCAAATGGATATCAAGTAGGATTGATTGATCGAGAGATCGTTGGAGGTCGACTATGGGGGTGAAGGGAGGCAGTGGATTTGGTAAATAAAGAAGATACCTTAATAAAGAAGATACCAGGAGGTGCGGCGGTTTTCGGTGTTCATATATGCAGGGACGGAGCTTGAATATTTTTATAAGTGGGGCGAGGGAAAAAATTATATTTTTTTAGGGGGGCTGAACTCGAGTTTTATATAAAAATTTACACTACCGGGCAAAAAATTTACACTACCGGGCAAAAAATTTACACTACCGGTCTAAAATTTAACACTACCGACGAAAAAAAGAGGGGGGCGGCGGGCCCCCCCGGCCCCTTAAAACCTCCACCATTGCATATATGCATAGACGTGGGGAGGAAAAGGAGGAAGAAGCACAACCGTCCAGAGGGTATGAGAGAGAGTGTGAAACTGCCTTAAACTGCTGCTTCTAGAAGAAATATAGGGATAACCGCTGATTTTAAATCGTCCAGATTTAATTTCACATTGATCCAAGTGTTGATATCCATTCAAACGGCAGTTACCATATTCGCCGGAAAAGTAACAACCGAACCAAATTCAGAACCGCCAGAAAACTAACAGCCTCCGAATTAATACGGCTGAGATTGAAAGTACATGGGTTTGGACGGTGGAGATGAAATCAAACTTGATAACCGTTATCCAGCAACCATGTATATATATAATGTTAAAACCAACTTCGAATAATTCAAATAACATTTGAATTTATTGGAAAAATTTTATTTTATTTTGAACACTAACAAATTTAGATTTTTCTATTAGTTTCAAATAAAATAATCAAAATGCCTCTGACTGAATTGGTAATTTTAAAAAACCTCAATGACCAAAAGCAAAAATTACTCTTATATATATTAAAGAAATATTTTTATTTTATTTTTTTAAAATTTTCTTTTTATTAATTGCCCTTTTTTTAATAGGCGGATTCAAACATATTTCTTGAAACGTAAGATTTTTAATGTATTTTTCAACAGTATATCATATTTAAAAGCCTTTATTAATCCGTTCGACTTATTAAACTTCTTTTTTAAACATTTAGGCTTACTTAAACATCTTTTTTAAACCATTTATTTTATTTAAAATGTTTAGCTTATTTTAGTGTATTTAGTTGTTCGTTTTTTAACGTCTTTTAACCCTTTTTAAGCCTACCGGTTTTAAAACATTATTTAAAAGTTAACAATTAAAAAAAAGTTTAATAAGTTGAAAACTTTTAAAAGTCATTTAAATTACATGCTTAAATAAGTCGAACGGTTTTACAAAAACTACGTTCATTAAAAAGAGGTTAATAAAAACGTTAAAAAATTTGAACCAACTAAAAAGAACATTAAAATAAGATGAACAAACTAAATAAAAAGTTCCTTATATAATTGAACGTTTAAAAAATACATTAACAAAATCGAACGGTTTAGAAAATACGTTTAAAATGTTTTTTAAGTGTTTTTTAACCATTTGGTTTTTTAAACATCATTGTTTAAACAATTGGTTTTTAAAAATATTTTTTAAAATGTTGGTTTATTAAACAATTTAAAATCATTCATCTTCAAACCAGTGGCGGAGTTTAAATATTCCCGTGGGGGGCGCAGGAGCGAATTAATTTTTTTAGGGAGGGGGCGAACTTGATATTTATATAAAAATTCACACTACCGGGTCAAGAATTTACACCACCAGACTAAAATTTAACACTACCGACGAAAAAAAGAGGGGATGGCGAACCCCCCGGTCTCCACTATCCTCCGCTTCCGTTCGGCTTTAAAATCTTTTAGCTTTTTAAACTTACTTATTATAATCGTTCCGCTTTTAAACTTATTTTTTTAATTATTCGTCTTACTTAAATGTCTTTTAACTATCCTCCACCGCCACTGCTTCAAACCGTTTGGTTTTAAAATCTTTTAACTTTTTAAACTTACTTTTTATAATCGTTCATCTTTTTAAACTTATTTTTTAATTGTTCGTTTTACTTAAATGTCTTTTAAAATTTTTACATTTTAAATGTTTTATTTAAATGGCTTTTTAAACCGTTCAAATAATTAAACTTCTTCAAAATTTGTTTGCCTTATTTAAACGTCTTTTTCAAATCGATTGGTTATTCAAACGCAACGAACGACTTAAAAAGGTTTAAATAAACTAAACATAAGTAATTTCAGTATCGTAGAAGCCCTAATTGTAATAATCAAAACCCAAGTTAATCCTAAAAAAATACAAATGACGTAAAAGTAGAAACCACTTTCAAGTCAATATGAGTAGAAGACGATAAAAAAATCAAAATAAAAAAAATGATGTTTTAATAAAATGAATGGTTTAAAAGGAAGCTTTTTTAATAAACGAACGGTAAAAAGATGTTCAAATAAAAGAACGTCATAAACTTACGTTTAAACGAGCCAAATGGTTATAAAACATGTATAAATAAAACAAAAAAAAAAAAAAACCGCTTAATAGAATTGAACGATTAAAAAAAGACGTTTAAATAAAATAACAGTTAAAAGACTTTTACGGTTTAAATAAAACAAGTAGATTAAAATGAGGTTTAAGTAAGCCTAACAGTTTAAATAATAAATTTAATAAACCAAATAGTTTTAAACTTTCTATTAAATAAGATGAATAGTTTAAATACGACGTTTGAAACCGAGCGGTTTAATAATCAATTTTAAAAAAACTATGAAAAATAAAAACATTATATATATATATATATATAAATATAATATGTAATATATATATATATATATATATATATATATATATATATATATATTGTAAGGATTCCTATAAGTCTGATGCAGCCAAAACACTCTAAGTCTTCCTGCATGCTGCACAGAAGAACATGAAGTAGAAATGCTTCGGAAGTTTTACACTTCAGAAATATTCTAAGTGTAAAATCTTCCGAAGCCAAGACCAATATCTTCCGAAGCCAGAAATGAAGTCTTTCAAAGCTTCAAAGACAAAGTCTTCCGAAGCCAAAGAACCAAGACAGATTCTTTCGAAGACTTTTATCACACATGCTTTTATCTGATGTACTTTTTCTATAAAGCTGAACCACTTTCCGCTGCCACTCTGGTTAGTCACCAACTTGCATGAGTTGGTGAAAAGGTCCATGCTTTAAGAAACCTGTACATTGAGGTCTTGAGTCTGTGCTTTCTACTTTATGTACCTTTATCCTTTTTGTAATATATTAGGATGTGAGCTATGGCATGTCATAGTCACCTGTCAAAAGGCAATCTACCTTTTGACTCTACATTTGATTTTGTAGTTGTCTAATCTTATGTATCCACCAAGAACAAATGGTGGCCAAACACAAATCAGACCAAACTACACTGAGAAAGCTTACCAGAATGAGAAGCCAAAGCAGCAAGTTGCAGTTGCTGTTGAAGAAGGAGGCTTTGACTGGAGCTTTCAGATAGAAGATGCATCTCCAAACCAAGCTCTTATGGCAGACCATGATGAAACCAAGGTACTGGAAAATCTTTGCTCCTCTGAATGCATTGCTAAAGTTAATAGATACAGGTCATATAACTTAGAGCTGAGATCTGATCTTGAGTCCTTAAACATCTTAAAAGCTGATTTTAAAAGAGCTGAAAATGATTACAAACTCAAAATAGAAGATTTAGAGAAAACCATTTCAACTCTTAAACATGAGCTAACAAATTACAGGACTTAGATCAAAGATCTCATAGCTAAGTTAACTGAATGCCAGGTGAGCTTGTGATCAGCAAAGCTAAGGCAGAAAATTGTGTTCTTGAAGAAGAAACCTTCAAGAACATAATATCCTCATCCTTGCATGCAAAAGTGTATTATCAAAATAAGCAGGGACTGGGATCTAGTGAGATAGCTCCTCCACACACCATCTTGTCTGTATGATCTCCTAGGTGTGGAACTTGTGAAGATGAGCTTCCCCTCATATATCCTTTGACTGAAGAGGATGAAGAGGAGATGGTAAAGAATGACTCTGGTTTGAGTGAAGAAGAGCATTCTAATAGGGTTATCATCCCTTTGAGGAGAGTAAAGCTGTTGGGATGACCAAGTCAAGAAGAAAGAACTTGATCAGGAAAGCCAAAAGAAAATCAAAGAAGGCTCAAGAGATCAGGCCACTTTTGACTCTAAGCAAAAACAAGTTTTTATCTCTGCAGGGTTTGAAGTGGTTAAAACTGATGACATGAACTCTGGTTCATGTGCAACTCATCTCAGTAACAAGAAGAAGACTGATCAGTTGTGTGTTACTGCTACACAGCCTGGACCATCCAACTCCAAGAACAGTTCTCAACCCAAAAGAACTGTCTCAGCTCCTGTAAAGGTGAAGGTGGAGAAGGGATGTGACCAAAGTCAGTCCTCTTCTATGAAGATGACTCTTCGGAAGAAGAAATTAAGTGTGTCATGTGTGAGAGTACTTCTCATTTGGCCAAGGATTGTCCATATAATCCTAAAGGTACTCTGCACATGATGAACAAAGAGACTTCCAAGAATTCCAAGAAGAACTTAGCTTCGAAAGGAAAATCTGTTTCCTTCGGAAGTTCCAAAATAAGAAGAAGGCAAGTGGAAAACTGCCTTCGGAAGAAAATTTGGTCTCAGAAGAAAGGAATGCTTCCGATACTGAAGCTTGCTGCAGTAAAAGCAAGTTCTTCCGAAGGTCCAGTCATCAAAACTTCCTAAGTTTCAAGAACTTCCGAAGTATTGAAGGTCAAGTCCAAACTTCCAAAGGTGGTGTGGAAGTCAAAGAAAGACCAAATGACTAAAGGTTCTTCATCAATAACAGCACAAGATCCTCAAAGCACAACCATAGGATCTATTACTGTTGCATTATCTTCAACTGTTTTAAATGAGCCCAAGACCAATGAGGCTTGGGTTTCCAATGTAACTAACTATCTCTTTGTGCAGGAACAACTAAACACAAACAAAAATGTGTGGATCATTGATAGTGGTTGTTCTAGACACATGACAGGCAATTACTCCAAAAGTTTGAAAGAATTGATGGAGGACCAGTTGCTTTTGGAGGAGATACAGGTGGTTACATTACTGGAAGGGGAAATGTCACAAATGGTAAGCTCAGCATTGATAAGGTAAACTTTGTCAAGGAGCTTGGATACAATCTTTTGAGTGTATCTCATTTTGTGATCAAAATCATAACATGCTGTTTACTGAGCATGAGTGCATTGCTCTCATACCCAGGGTGGTCATTCCTCATGAGCACATCCTACTCAGAGCCCTAAGAAAAGGGAACATGTACAAGATGGATTTGCAAGAAACTTCTCCCTCAGGAGAAGTTTCATGCTTTCTATCTAAAGCAAATAGCGATGAGTCTTTCCTTTGGCATAAATGAATGTGCCATGTAAACTTTAATAACATGAATAAACTAATTAAGAATGATTTGGTAACTGGAATACAAAAAAGAGAGTTTACAAGTGATGATCATTGTGTTGCATGCCTGAAAGGGAAGCAACACAAAGTATCTAACAAACCTAAGGAAAGAAACTCCATCACTAATCCCCTACACTTGTTACATATGAATCTCTTTGGCCCCACCAGTGTAATGAGTTTAGGAATGACCTCTTATTGTTTAGTGATCACAGATGATTTTACAAGATTCACTTAGGTCTTCTTTCTTAGAACTAAATATGAGACCCCTGGGTTTCTAAATAATTTCATCTTAAAGATTAAGAATCAATGTGATCACAAGGTCAAACCATAAGATATGATCAAGGAACTAAGTTCAAGAATTAAATACTTGATACATTTTGTGATGAAAAGGGTATTACAAGACAATATAGTGCTCCCAGGACTCCTCAGCAAAATGGTGTTGCTGAGAGGAGAACATGACACTAATTGAAGCTACAAGAACTATGTTGTCTAACTCTAAAATGCCCATCACCTTCTGGCAGAGGCAATCAACACTGCCTGCTATGTGCAAAATAGAGTTTTAGTAGTTAAGACACATGGTAAGACTCCTTATGAATTTTGGCACAAGAGGATACCTTTTATTGGTTTTCTCAGGTCATTTAGGTCTCCTTGCACCATCTTGAATACCAAAGATCATATTGCCAAGTTTACTGAGAAATAAGATGATGGACTTCATTGGATACTCTTCTCAAGCTAAAGCTTATAGAGTATACAATCTCAGAACTAGAGTAGTTGAGGAGTCAGCCAATGTGACTTTCAATGAACACACTCCCAGTGAAAGGTTCTGGTCGGATTGCTGTTTGATCTTGATTTAGTTACCAACTGTTTTAACAAATCTTGTAAGAATGTTTCAGGTTCCATAGATATATTGCCTACAGGTGATTCTGATCCTAGATTTGAGCTAAGAAGACCTTCAAGCTACATATCTTCAGCTCCAGTGGTAACTAATCCTGCAAATGAAGCTTCTACCAGCACATCAATGACAAATCCTGCTGATACATCTGAGTTGCCTTCATCTTACAGTTTTAAGGCACAAAACTCAAATGTAGGAACTTCAAATGTTGGAGAACATGTTGGTGGTGACAGTGATCAGGAATTTCTTGATGCTGAGAACCATCCTATTGAAGAAAATCTCAATGATGTCACACACTCATTGGATCAAGTTAATCTTGATAAGTGTACTGCTGTAGAGGGTGAATCCTCCTTGCCAGATTAGAATTTCTCAAATTTAGATCTGTCTAAACAACTTGCTGTGATCCCTCAACTAAGGATTCCACAAGTCTCACCCTTCTACAAACATCATTGGAGATATTGGTACAGGTGTAAGAACAAGAGGACAGTCTCATAATGCCAACATCTATCTTCACTCTTGTTTCTTGTCCTAAATAGAGCCAAAGAAGATTGATAAAGCTCTAAAGGATGGAAGTTGGGTTGAAGCTATGCAAGAGGAGTTGCTTCAATTCAAGAGGCAAAGGTTTAGAACCTATGTCCTCTTCCTCAAGGGAAGACTATCATAGGTACAAAATAGGTTTTCGGGAATAAGAAGGATGATAGAGGACTTGCCATCAAAAACAAGGCTAGACTAGTTGTTTAAGGGTATACTCAAGAAGAAGGGATTGACTACACATATGTCTTTGCTCCTGTAGCAAAACTTGAAGCTGTTAGGATATTCCTAGCTTTTGCTGCATCCAAGAACTTCAAGGTCTATCAACTATATGTGAAGTGTGCTTTTCTCTATGGAGTGATTGATGAAGAGGTGTATGTCAAACAACCACCTGGTTTTACAGCTCTTGATCATCCTGATTATGTCTGCAAGCTTGATAAAGCTCTCTATAGGCTATATCAGGCACCAAGAAAGTGGTATGAGACTCTATCTCAGTATCTCTGTCAGCATGGCTATAAAAGGGGTACCATTAATGGAAGTTTATTCATCAAAGGAACAAGGAATGACTTGATGCTAGTTCAAGTATATGCGGGATATCATCTTTGGGTCAACTAATCCAAAGTTCTGCAAAGACTTTGAGAAGCTGATGAAGGACAGATTTGAAATGAGTGTCATGGGGGAACTCAATTTCTTTTTAGGAATTCAAGTGAAGCAAGTTGACACTGGTATCTTCATAAGTCAGTCAAAGTATGTGCAAGACATACTTAAAAGATTCAACATGACTGAATGTAAGGTTGCTAAGACACCCATAGCTAGAAACCACTCCCTTGGACCTGATCTTGAGGGGGAGTGTGTTGATGAACATCTCTACAGGGCTATGATTGGGTCTCTTATGTATCTTACAACTAGCAGGCCAGATATTATGTTTGCTACTTGCATATGTGCAAGATATCAGGCCAACCCCAAGATGTCACACCTAATTACTGTCAAAAGAATTTTAAGATACCTTAAAGGAGCTCCATCTCTTGGCCTTTGGTATCCAAAAACTCTGACTTCAATCTGTATGCATATACAGATAGTGATTATGGTGGATACAATATGACTGCAAAGTCTACATCAGGGGGATGTCAATTTCTTAGTGGAAGGATAGTCTCTTGGCAATGCAAGAAACAATCTTGTGTGTCTACATCAACTGCTGAGGCTGAATACATTGCTGCTGCAAGCTGTTATGCTCAAGTGCTTTGGATTCAAAATCAGATACTAGACTAAGGATTCAACTTCAAAGAGACTCCCATTCATATAGACAACAACATGCTATCTTAATCACAGAGAATCCTGTGCAGCACTCAAGAACTAAGCACATCAACATCATGTATCATTTGATTAGAGATAATTTTGAAAAGGGATTAATCAAACTAATCAAAGTTCACACAGATGAACAATATGCTGATCTGTTCACAAGCCTTTTGATGAACAGAGATTTAAATATCTTATATCAGCTATTGGGATGATTAACTTTGAGTAGCTTTTCTTAAAACTTAATCATATTATTTCTAAAACTATGTATGTTCTATGTTGTCCATTCTATCACTTTAATAAGCCCCAGTTTCTCTTCGGGAGAAAAACCTTTAAGATATTCCTTAGATTTTTAGAATTTACTCTTTTATCTTTCGGAAGATTTAAAGTTGCCTTCGGAAGCTTTTATTCATCTCAGAATGAAATTGGTATAAATTGCTTCCGAAGCAAAATTCTTCAAAATTTTTGAAATATCTTTCGAGGCAAATTTGCCTTCGGAAGCTTTTCAGTCAAAACTTCCGAAGTTAAATAACCTTCGGAAGATTTCTCGACTTCCAAGAAAACTATCTTTTGGGCAAAAGAAAAATGTTTTTCAAAGGTAGGACCGACACACGGATTTCAAATTTATCCTCTTTCATTTACTTTGTCTCAAATCCAATTCATACAAATACCTAACGGTTACCCCTCTTTCTTCTACCTGCTCCAAATTCACACCATACTTCAAACCTAATCTCTCTCAAATCGCATCCGTTCTTCACCTTTCTTCACCTTTAAGCTTTTCTAAATGGCCAACATTCAAAACAGAAACAACCCTGATTTCTCCATGCAACTCCATAGGCAACATAATCAGGTTGCTTTGTTGCACTCTGAGCACGATGATAGTTTCTCAGAGGTTTGCCGTTTTTTGGCTCTATCCAACTACTACACCTCCCTCATCATTGATCCTACTCTTTATGAGGATCATCTGCTTGACTTTTGGAGGACATGTCAAGAGGTTATCATGGATGGGAGAAGGCACTATCTGCCACAGTGCAAGGGAGGACAGTCTTCATCACTCCAGCCATCATCAACACCCATCTTCAGCTGGCTGATGAAGAAGGTGAACTGTCTTTCCTAAAGGAAGCTGTTAACTATTCATTTGAGCAGATGGGCTATGAGGGAGATTTCACTGTAAAGACCTTCAGGAAAGGGAAGGTCTCTTTCCAGTGGAAATACCTACTCCATGTAGTGATTCACAGCTTGTCTAACAAGCATGGTGGGTGGGACCAGATTCCTGAGGATCTTTCCTTTATAGTTCATGGAATGGTGCAAGGGGTCAAGTTCATGTACTCTAATTTGTATATACAAATTTGCTTGCTAACTTGGACTCCTTAGAATACTATATGTTTCCTAGATATGTTCAACACATTCTCAACTGTGAACTTGGCTCACAGTTGAGGGAAACAAATAATATTCTTAAATTGGGATAGATGAAGCCAGGCATCTTTAAGATTATGAAGAAGCCAACTGTAGGTTTCTCAGGGGTAGAAACAGCCCTTGTCCCCAAAATGTTAGAGCTCATTGCTCAAGGTGACAACCTAGTAACACAAGCTAGTGTTGAACCCACACCTTCTACATCTCAACCACCAAAACAGCCTCATATCATCCTCACCTACCAAAGAAAATCCAAACGAACCCCTGCTCAAGCTATTGAGTCTGTGCAGGTCCCCATATACTCACCCATACAGGAAGAAGTGGATACTAGAGCTCCCACTTCTCCTAAGGAGCAAACCTCCCATCTCTTCAAGAATCAATGCTGATGTTCCTCATGATCAGCCTGATGAGCTCATAAGCCCAACTGCCTTAAGCCTTCACTTGAGTCTCAACACTTAAGTGAACAACCTTCAGGGGACAGTTACCATCCCCAGCCGTTGGACTTGATACCCAAATTCCCAACCTTAAATTCTATACTGATGAGGACTTAGGCTTCAGTGAGCACCATGAATCTCTCTATCCCTCACCTACTCAAAGAGAGAGAGTGTCTCTGAATTTCCTATGTCTACCCACATCAGTCACCCTTACTGAGGTGGGTCCTTCTGAACTTGTCAGGGGATCCATATGGAAGAGGCTATCACTTCTGCAAGTGATTACATCATTAAGACCTCAACCATGGCAACTCAGCCCATTGACACTTCATCTGAGGCTGTCAATGAGCAAAGGAAATCAGCAGCCAGAATACCAAGCTGGTGATGAGAGTAAGGACTTAAGTCCATTCTCTCACCCCCCATGATTCTTCCGATGAAGATGAGAGGAATCCAAGAATAAAGGTGCAAAAAACTGTCAAAAACATGCACCTACTTAGTCTCAAAGGTTAGTCATCTTGAATCTCAGTGACTACATTAAACAAGAGGGTCAATGATCAGCAACTTGAGATATTATATCAAGAGAAAAACTAGCTGGGAGACCTTTAAGAAGAGCTTAACCAGGAACATAAGAACCTGTGGATGTGAGTGACCTAACTCCTAGCTCACCTATACAAGAGGGTGATGCTACTAAAAAGGGGGAGAAAGTCATTACAATCACAGAACCTGAGAGTTCTTCAAGGAGTAGGGACATTAAGGAACTCACCATCCTCTCTTGTAATTATACTTGCTCAGCAACCTCCTCAAGTTCACATTGATGTGAACTTCCTAGACTACTTGTTTCAGAGTCTCTTTGAGGAGGGTATACCAAGGGCAATGCCTTTTGATAGCAGAGCCATCATCCTTCATGAGCCATCTACTCAAACAACTCAACCTCAACAAGCTAGTAGGTTGGCTCAGGTTACTAAAGAAGCTGAAGAAGATAGCCAAGGCAATCAGGTAATGTCATTGGTCAACTGGATGTTTGAGGCAGACCTGAGATTAGCTTCAAAGGGAAAACCTTGACTGAAGCCCAGTGATAAGAGCCTGAGAGCCCTGTCTACAATCAATTGATGAAGTGATCAGAGATTGAAACACCTGTCACAACAACTACTTCACAACTCAACCCCTCAGTGAAACACCTACTAGTGAAGGTGTACACAGTCTCTCTCTGGCCAGAGCTTGATCGCATGAGCCACCAAGCTTGAAGGCCAAGCTCTCTCCACCCTGAGTCACAAAGGTCTGTGGTGTGACAAAGGGAAAAGGGTTCTAACCCCTGAGGAGATTGAGGAGGCGGAAAGAGAGAGAAAGAGGAAGCTAAGGGGAGTAAGTTCTACTGGGTCTTCAAGCTTCATGCAAGCTGCAATCAGGGCTGCCCCCAGACCAAACACTCAAGATGATGAGTTGAGGGTAGTCAGGATTACTTACTTACAGACCATGAACTATAACATAGATGAGATTATCTCTCTCCCCTTAGAGGAATTAAATGATCTGGCTGACATGGAAATGTCAGAGAGAGGAAGGAAGTTGAAGATGCAAGAATTTTTCTTGAGAACAAAGAGAAGAAAAGACAACAAAGGCTATACAAGCATGTTCCCACTCTCTCACCAGTTCAAGAAAGCCCTGTGCAAGAGGCTGTGGCTGCTACATAAGAACCTCAGGTAGATAAAGAAACAGATAGACAAAGGATGATAACTACCTGAGTGCCACAGGCTTTCTACCAGGCAGAAGTACTTCTTCCCTTGTCCTATGAGTACATTGAGTTTGAATATCTCAAACACTTGAACTTCAGTACTCAAAAGGAAAAAGTCAACAAAGAAAAAGCTAAGGGAAGAAGCTGCAAAGTCAAGAGCTCTCATTCAGAAGAACTTGAAAAAGTCTGCTGATAGACAAAGAATGATGAGCTTCTTGAAGTTGTACGGATTCTCCAAAAGGAGACTTGGCCCTATGTCTCTATCCACTATGGATGAGCATATCAGGGTAATCAAGCAGAAGATCAAGAGTGGAGAGCTTGTTGACTTAACACACTCTCCAAGTCAAGCTCCACCTGAAGTAGAGGTTAAGTTTGAACAACATGAGACAATACAAACTGAACCTCCTGCTTCATCTTCTGATCCACAGCAGGGTCAAAGGCCAGCCTCTTCATCTATTAACCCACAGCAAGTAAAGGCCAGCCTCATCATCTGACCTACAACAGGGTCAAACTCCCTCTCCTTCTGAACCTTAGGGAGGAACACCCAACTGAGGAAGACATAACTTGATCAATAAGGTGTTGCAGACCAGTCTTCTCAGTTAAAGACTGTAAAGAGGAGAGAGAGGATGGCTTCTAAACCAAAGTCAAAGAAGAAGAAGAAGTCAAAATTAACATCCTTTGATCCTCAGATGAATCAGAACATCCTAAGGAAGTGCAAGAAGAGGAAACCTAATCACCTTTAATTCAAATGGCTCCTCTTGCATCAGGAAGACCCATCTTATCCTGAACTTATTCAACTAATCCAGAGAGGTGGCATGTAGTCAGAGATCAAGGTGAAGAGAATGTCTACTCTTGGGAAGACCTCTTCAATTTACCTCTGCATGATCTTTTGACATGAGAAGATATTTTCTAAAGTCTGAGTGATCCTGACCCTCTAATGAAGAAGGAATGGTCATGATCATGTTGAGGACTGTGAACGCTGAATATCTTCAAGTGTTTTGGTAGCATCAGATAGGGAGTTTGTAAGGATTCCTATAAGTCTGATGCAGCCAAAACACTCTAAGTCTTCCTGCATGCTGCACAGAAGAACATGAAGTAGAAATGCTTTGGAAGTTTTACACTTCAGAAATATTCTAAGTGTAAAATCTTCCGAAGCCAAGACCAATATCTTCCGAAGCCAGATATGAAGTCTTCCAAAGCTTCAAAGACAAAGTCTTCCAAAGCCAAAGAACCAAGACAGATTCTTCCGAAGACTTTTATCACACATGCTTTTATCTGATGTACTTTTTCTATAAAGCTGAACCACTTTTCGCTGCCAATCTGGTTGGTCACCAACTTGCATGAGTTGGTGAAAAGGTCCATGCTTTAGGAAAGCTATACATTAGGTCTTGAGTCTGTGCTTTCTACTTTATGTACCTTTATCATTTTTGTAATATATTAGGATGTGAGCTATGGCATGTCATAGTCACCTGTCAAAAGGCAATCTACCTTTTGACTCCATATTTGATTTTGTAGTTGTCTAATCTTATGTATCCAGCTGGCTTTCATAGTATGGCGGCTGTAGGTTGTAGTATATAGTGTCTCAAGTCATGTAACTTAGTATGCATGCAAATAGCTTATGTTTGAATACTTGTAACTTTAAACTTGAGAAGCAATATACAGCATCCTTGAAAACAACCACTTGTGTTGTTATCTTATTCTGTTTCTAAGTTTACTTGTGTTCTTTGCATCATCATAACCAGTTCCCTATTTGATCTGTTAAGTGCTCTTATACACTCTCCTCATTGTGTTGTTTGTGTTGTAAGTGCTACCCTTCACCGGTCCTACATATATATATACTATATATATGATATATATATATATATTATTATGTAGTGTGTGTGTGTGTGAGAGAGAGAGAGAGTAAATTACGTTTTTGACCCCTGGGGTTATTAAAAATAATAATTTCAGTCTAAGGTATTTTGATCATGTTATTAGAAACTATATGCTAACTCTGTTAGTATATTGTACTGAAAGAGTTATATATATACAAACCACGAGACATGATTTGTTAGAAAATTTTTTTTGGATTTAAATGGTTAAAATAAATGGTTAAAATGATCAAATTATAGGAAACAAAATAATAATTTACTCAAATATAAACATAAACTTTTCAACTGGTAAAAGGTTGACACACAAAAGAATAGTAGTCTAACATTAAACATATAGTCAAAAATATTCAAACCATAATTTAAAATATCATAAGTGAACAAACTTAAAGTTCAAATTTTCAAACTTAATGAGTTCACGGGTACAACCTAGAAATCCATAATAAAAAATAGCGCGTGAAGAAACTACAAATTAAGCAAATAAATAAACATAATAACTAAAGAATAAATCATGACTAAAATAAACTAAATAAGTATGTTATATACTTATATATATATCCTATATATTACCTTATATATATATAGGGGGAGGATCTAATGAAACCACACTTAAGATGAAAACATGAAAACCTATTAATAACCATTGATCATTTAGATCAATGGTTATTATTGACATCCCTTATTTTAGTTAAGTGAATAAGTAAAAAAAGATATTTAATATTAATAAGGGTATTTTGGTACAAAATCAATTCTGTAACTAATCCCTAAATCATTCCTAAAAATTTGAGATACTGAGATTCCCTTTCAATCGACAAACAAAAATTACCGAATCAAGAATCGATATTAAGCAATATTGTTATTGTTATACATTGATTCGACATTGAAATTCATCACATTGTTGAAGAAAAGTTGTGAAGACGAAGAAACGATTTCGAAGAAACCACATTCAAGGTGCGTACTGTATGTGTAAAAGTTGTAATTTTTTGCGAAATTGTACATATAATCACCGAAAACTATATAGAGTTGAGAATATTAATGATTTTGATGATGTAAAGAGAGGGATTTTTGAACGAATTTTATGTTTATTGAAGTATTTTTTTCAGTAACATTGCGAAAGGTGATACATTTTATTGTTTGGGAGTTGATGATTATAGATGGAATTGTGGGTGATGAATGTTAACAACTAGTAGAAATCGAAGAGATAAATTAGGTTTTTTTGGGTTGTTGGCTGGTGTTATGTACAGAATATAGTGAAGAGTTAACCGATGGTACATATATGTACCAAAATTTAAATCGATTTCAGTTGTGTTGAATGAACATTTTTAACATTTCAAATAAGATTATTAGGAGTTTAAAGACTTAATTTACTTGAAGATAATACTGAGAAATCTTATAATTTTAAATATTACTGTGAGTATATGGAAGCTTATTTGTAATGGTACATATATGAACCTTAAGACATACATATACATCAAGGACTTTTTTGTGTAAATGTGTGCAGAGAATTATGTTAATTATGTTTATTTTGAATACGTTTAAACACTATAATTTGGTATGCAGTTAAAATAAAAGTGAAAGGATCGCAAAACGGACAAGTTTTTAGTAAGTTCACAAACACTTCCGATGATCCGATTGAGGTAGACGATATTGAAGACCCATCGCCTAAATCGAAGGTAAAACATTTGGATTGTTTGTGTTTTCTATACATGAGTTACATATAGGACCAAAGTGAATCCTGTTATGTTCTATATGTTGTTTTAATAAACAGGTACATATATGTGTTAGTGGTGGCATATGTTTTTGGTTGCTTGTTCTATATATAAAGCTTCTGGTACATATATGTATCAACTGCATATATGAACAATAGTGATCCTGTTATGTTATGTATATATTGTTTAAATAAAACAAATACATGTATGTATATAAACTGTTACCAGTATAATAAATGTAATGAACATATATATAATTGTAGTATTTAATTGTATTTTTCAGTGAGTAAATGCAAGAAGAGATTAATTGAGAAGTGGAAAATAATACAAGAGTGAAGGACATTTTAGAAAAATTAACGAAAGGCGCACAGGGGATCAAGTTTTTTCTTTATCCTTATACTAATTATGATCTGTGTTTTATATATTTTAAATTATTTCCTTATACTAATTATGATCTGTTGACCTAATATGACTTGTAATTGTTTAATATCTTTCCGTATATAAAAAACAGACAAGGAAAACATATGACACACTGCGATAGAAGGTGGAACCCAAATATGAAGGATACAAGAAAGGGTTAAAGGAGTTGATCAATTGAACGCGGGTACATGATTTACTTGTGAATTATGAACCTCTTTACAATTGTTCATTACACAAAATGTGTTACATATAGCACAATCTTTGCACAGTCAACTGGTACATATATGTATTAAAATTTGGTACATATATGTAACTTTGAATTCTTACCGTATATGTTCAATGATTTTTTTCAATAACTGTTTTGCCTTGTAAATGATGTACCTTTATTATACATACACTTGGACTTATTTGTGCAGTGTACCAATATTGGAACGAAGAATTGGCTGGTACAACTTTATAATCTTATCAGCTTGACACCAGGGCAACAATATTTAATGATGTGATCGATTCCTGGGCTAAAGTTTTAAACCACACTGAAAAGGATAGAAACCAAGCTCACCATATGTATTTTTAGTGGGATAAACCCTTTGTAAGTATGCTACATTCAAATGCATGAAAAATATCATGTAATAACCTTTCTAAACGTAAAGTTGTTTAACTTGACAGCTTGGGTGGATAATTGAAAGCAACGTAGAAAGTGATGAAGAACGATTAATTCATTTTAGGACAAACTTTGAGAATTTTTGGAAGGAGGCGTGGGTGTTGGTGATCTGAAGAACTGTGATCTTTATTTTTCCCAATCTTAGAGAAAAACCATTATTTGATATGCTTAGAAATAAAAGTACCGGGCATCACAGTGATTGACAATATGGCTACAATCAAAGTATTATTAGGTTTGAGGATGATGATGAGTTTGGCAAAAAAGGAAAACCCTTTAAAGTGGTATGTTGTTTTTTGTATCATATATTATATTTCATAATTAAATTGAAAATGTCCATAACTGTAATTGTGACGTATTGTTTAAATTATAAATGGCAGAAACATATTCTGGTGGCGTATTTGAGATCATTGGATCATCCAAAATGGAAAGAGATTGAAGCCGCAGGTCCTGTGAAGTTAAAAATCAGCTGGAGTACAGGAAGAACGCGGGTGTATTGTGGCATATTTGTAATGCGACACATGGAGACATTCATGGGAAGTCACGTAAAAAACTGGGATTGTGGTTTTCCTTCAGCCGAAAACAAAATGAAGACAAAAATCAGAAATTTGAGGGAGAAATACGCGTTCAAAATTCTAACTTCCGATTTTAATATCTACAAGGCTAAGGTGATGCAGGAAGCTGAATCATTGGATCAAGAATCAAGAGCATAAATATAAAATCATGGCGTTCAATTTTTGAAGTAATTTGATGGCTTTTAGTTTTTTTTATTGGGTCAACAAACGGATATGAAAATTTATAGATTAGTATAACTTATTTAGAATGATATGACAGATGGTTATGAATTTTGATGTGGTAATTATGAATGCTTTGGAATGATATGTTACTCATTTTGTACAAGTTGTAATCTACATTAAATGATGATGCGAGTTACTATAAACAATGGTACATATGTACATATACTTGCATATATTTTCATTATCATTGGATCTATGTGCATGTGATGTTGTGGAGTTTCTACAAACATTGGTACATATATGTACCATATTCATAACAATTTCATCTTCATGTTTAAATTCATAGCTTTACTTATGGAAATATCATAAAAGTTAATACATATATGTACTGTTTGGAAAAAGTCATATAAAAACGTATTCTGAAATTTAAGATATGAATAATGTTTTAGGTATGAATTTAAAGACAATTGTTACATATATGCTCATACAATTGTTGGTACCATTGACCTATATACGGACAGTATACATAATTTTATGCTTACAAAATATACATATACATATAGCCCATTCAAATATAAACAACTGGTACGTATATGCACATTTGAATATCAACATGTACCCATGTGTATGAGTGCATTAACAAATTACAAAAAATGTAATTAATAAAAATTTCTAAAGTCAAAGTGAAAATTTATAACGTACTGATATTATTAAAAACAAAAAAACTTAAACATCTACTCCTGATCATCTCATTGGATTGTTCTGATCTTCTGTCGTCGCTTTCGTCTTCAGTTGAAATCAGTAATATATCAATGATTGATCTGATAACTCGTCTTCTTCATTACGTTCTTTGCACATCTCCTTATTAAGTAATTTCAATTTTTCAGGGCAATTGCGAGAGTCATGACCACGAACATATTTTCACCAAATTTACATAACCTCTTAGGCTTCTTCGTTTTGGACTTTGCCTTCTCACAAGGACCAATCAGTCGCCTATTCCTCCCACAACCTTGTTCCTTATTCCATTCGGTGGTTTGTAGTGTACTTTATTAGGATGAGGTTGATGTAAAACCTCTTTAAAACAACACCTTTTGGTTGTATGATGGATCATGTGGAAATTCATAAAGATTTCTGTCTTAATCTCTTGAACGTGCAGTTCCAGCAATTTTAGCCTCTCTGTATCCAACCTTATCCTATCAACGTATTGCTGCATATATCCATTATACGATATCTAATTATAGAATGTTCAGACCGATTAGCACAGTATCTGTATTCCATACTAAAAACCTTTTTTGGTAGCGCATCTTTTCTCCATCGTCCATGTATATATTGTTGTGGAATTTTTTCAATCTTATGATGCCTTAATACGCAGAACACATGTCTACATATATATCCAACACGTGTGAATGACATGCAAGAACATGAGACTGAATGGTCCGAGGATGGAAGAATAACCTGGACTTGTAAAAAAATGATGAGTAATTAATAAAAAGATGATTCAATAAAACAATTATCTGTGTATTGAAGTAGTTTGATTTAGATTAATATGAATTTGGTACATATATGTACCACTGTTTTTAGAAAACCCACAACATCATATGAGTAAAACTTTGATAATGAAAGTATATTCAAGTATATTTACATATATGTACCATTGTTTTAAAGTAACTCCACATCATCATTTGGGTAAGATTGTAACTGGTACATATATGGACAATTAATAAAAGATGAAAAAGACACTTTTAGTATTACCATTTAACAATTACCTACAACTTATATATATTGTAAAATAAGAATATAGGACAAGAATGTAATTGTAAGGGTTGATATACGTAAATAAAGAAAATAACATGAGTATAATGTTTCATAAAAAAAAGAAAAAATAAACAAGAATATACCTTAAATTCATTATGACATCCGCCCTATTATCTTGATGTGCAATGATATAGTTATATTTTCCGTCCGTTACCTCACGGTTGACTATGTAACATAGCGTCTTGCACTTTTGTATCTCCTTTTGCACCTCCAAAAATATGTTACGTGTGTATATCTCACAGCATGACGTTCAATTAGTAAACTAGTTAGGAAAGTAGGAACTGTGGTAGTGGTGTTGAATTCTAGAACACGCTGATTATATCTTTGACCATCTATAGCATTGTCGAAACAAAGTAGGAACTATACAAGAGTGTTGGATGGACTAGAATTAACTTTGAAATATGAGTTCGAGCTTTCGCATCTTGATGTAGTTTTCATCAAACAACACATTGGGATATCCTTAAAATATCCGGGCACCCACTGCTCTCTTATAGAAAACATATCGGATAGCCATTTGTGATCTTGTATATCAAACTTCTCCATTAATAACTTCCATCTACACTCAAAGTCAGATGGAGTTAAATAGACATTCCATACGAGCTTGTGAATGGATGCACGAATATTAGTGTTGGTTCAATAAATGTCCAGACACCTTCAAAATTAAAAAATAGTTAGATGTTGTTTCGAACACAATTTGAAAAAAGATCCCAAAAAAAATTAACAGGAGATTGTGCCTCTTCAAATATGTTTGATACGTATATGTACTTAATTTGAAAATACATTGAAAAACATATGGACTTGAAGCATGATAAATATTAGCAAACCTTAGACGGGAGTTTATTGGTGATATGCCACATACAAAGCCTATGAATTGATTTATCCAACACCTTTAAAACTGCCTGCTTCATAGCTGCATCTTGATCCGTTAGAAATAATAATGGCTGCGTGGTTATGAGCTTCCATAAAACAATTGAGCAACCAAGTGTATGATTCAATGGTCTCATCGTACAACAATGCCGCACAAAAGTGACACAACTTTTATGATGATCAACGCCAGTAAATGGAACGAAAGTCATATTATACCTGCATAATACATATATTATTCAATTATGAAAAAATATAAAAAATCTATAATAACTAACATACTGTTAGTCTGGTATGTTGCGTCAAATGCTAGCACATCACCAATGCTTGATAATTGACCTTAGACACCTCATCTACCCAAAAACAGATTCCTAATCTCGTCGCCAACTGCTACAAACTTGAAAGTGAAATTGTTTTCACATAACACCGATGTTCCATCATATATCTAAAAAATTGACAATCACTATCACCAATGAAGTTGGTTATATCCCTACTAAAGTTTTATATGTCAGTTTTAGTCCCTCGAACCATATGATGACCCCCCTTTAATGCAACTTGCAGCCTATGTTCTTTCGAAGGACCAACACTTGCCAAACGACACTTAGCAATGTACTCCTTGTCAACAAATTCCAGCCTACGCTTTCTTCTCGTCAGGTCTAAATTATCCGAATTCACCAACCCATGGTTGTGTGCCTCGATAAAACCGTAAACTTCAAATCCTTCAGTTCCTTCAATAGACTTAAACTTTATCGAGCGCGAAAAATCACAAACCTTAAGTTTCTTCGACGGACACGAGATTTTGAGTTAACATCCAAACTGTCGTGACTTTGCCATTAGGTATTCCAGCCTTGTTGCACAAAATGATCTATGAGTAATCACACCTTTTTTCTTTTTTACTATACTTAGACGAGTACTGAACCCAGCCTCTTAGCGTATGCCTCATACATCCTTAATGCGTCATGCCAGTTTTGAAACCTAGATCCAACGACTGGCTTATGATCTACGGGAACAATAGGAGTCCAATACCTAGAACCATTCGAGGATTGGTATATACTGCTGCGCATTGAATCTGCAAACAAAAACCATAAATAAAGATATTAAAAAAAAGATGAAAAAAAAGAAAAAAAATTTAAAAGATGTCGATAGCTTACCTTCATTTTCAACACCAGTAAGAAATAAAGCATCATTTGATTATCAAGTGAATGATTTTGGTTGCAATCAACATACGTGTCGTTATCTGCATCATCATACAAACCATTATTGTTAAAACATACTTGTTTGATACATATGTACAATCCAAAACAAAAAAAAAGTCAAAATGAACAAATATATATACACATCAAGCATCAAGTATCAAAAATACAAAAAGAAACACCAAAACATTAATAAATTAAAACCTTTGCCAACAACTGAACCATAAAAACAATATAAACATTAATCTCGTAGGTACATATGTAAGAACAACACAATAAACAATTTGTTCTATTAAAATTTTAACACTTCAGAACAATAATATACAATTAAATACAACGTCCGGTCCATTCTCATTCAAAAAGACCATAATACATTAATAATTAAAAAATTTTGCCACCAATTAAACCATTAGAACAAATATATACCAATTAAGCTCGTAGGTACATATATGCACGAAACAGCAAAACACAAATTAATATTCTAAATGCTTTCGTTTTGGTTCGTAGATACATATATGTAAGGAATATAAAAAAAACAGAATACATACCTTCGTCATCATCTTCTACGTTACCAGGCATAATCTCTGATGTCGATCATTACAAATAAACAACGCATCACCTGACACCTCTGAATCGCACAAGCAGCATCTTAATACCCGATCGTCCAGTCAAATCAACTGCATCGTTACTATGAATTGAACAATCGACAACTGAATTCTACGATAATAAATTCATCACGCCCGACAAACAAATTGAATTGGAAAAATTGAATATTCCGATTCAATAACACAGCGAAAATAGAAGAGAATAACGAATTGGCAAAATTGAAACCTAACATTAACACTGATTTCTAATACGAATCAAAAGTATAATTGATGAAGATTTGGAAGAGAAGAACGAACGGGGGTAAGCGGATTTGGTAAGAGAAAAATCAGGGAATTAGTTGATAAATTAAGTATCTATTAAATATTATAATGTCAAAATTACTAATTTGCCCTTTAAAATTAATAAATCTGGATTATTAAGAAAAAATGTGATGGTGGATGCTAGTTTCACGGTTTTCAAATATAATCTGGTTTATACCTATATATATACATAGGGGAGGGTTCCTAAGAAAACCTCTATTTATAAGAAAACTAAGAAAACTATTTTTAAACCATTGATCAAGATTGATCAATGGTGATATTCATCAACGGCAAATTTGAAAATATTAATAGATAATTAATATAATTAAATGATTAAAGGGTATATTAGGTAGATTGCAATTTTATAATTTTGGAAATAACTAAATCCATTAAATGTCTTTTATCTACTCTTTTTAAAATCAAACACATATAGTTACATTTAAAATCAAATAAATTCATTCAAATATAAACCTAAATATATAAAAAGAATGATAGTTTTTTTCCTGTAGATCTATTTTAATTACGTACATACTTATGTATATGTAAAAATGTTCTCGTATATGTTCAGATATATGTTCATGTTAATTTGAACATGTTTACATTTATGTAACATGTTGACATGCATGCTTTCGTATATTAAACTGTCTACATATATCATATGATTTCATATATATAAACAAGCTTGCATATATGTAAACATTTATATGTATGTTACGTTTAAGTAAAACTTGTTACATATATGTAAGTGACACTATAAGGAGGAAAAAGAAGCCAAAAAAGAATGTGAATTATGAAATTACATATGTAATCAAATACTTAACTCTCTTGTACGATTAAAAAAGAGAAGCTGGTTAGAGAAGAATACGAGTTACGTTACATATACGTAAGCAGTTCATTTGACATAATGTTCACATGCTTATGTATATGTATGCATAAGTTTACATATATATACCACGATGTTAATTATATGTAAATGTAATTTGAACAAAAGAACCGAGAATAAAAAGATATGGAAGAAGAGATGAAAATTTTAGAATTAAAAATCTTTGCTTACGTATATGTAACTATGAGTTACATATGTATAATTATGGGTTACATACACGAGTTACATATACGTAAGCAGTAACTTTATATATGTAACTCGTAGAAACATATACGTAATCCAACAATGAGAAGAAGACACATTCTATACTCAACTGATACGTATATGCAACCTTAGCATTCTGCCATCATCTTCATCGTTGTAACAATACTCAACTGATACGTATACGTAACCGGACATCCTATCATCATCTTCATCGTTGGTTATCTTTGTTCTAACATCATCTTCCTTGATTTCTTCGCTTTATTCCGTCATCATCTTCGTTTTATCTTTTTTCTTTCGCTAGCCTCTAACTTGATTTTGGTGATTTCATCTTCTTTTTTCGCTAGCCTCTAACTTGATTTCATCACCATTACTAAGTTTTGACCTTGATCTCATGACAAGCTCTTCCTTGCTGAACTTCATTATCAGTTTCTTCTTTAGAATCGATCTATTCAATTGAAAAAGAAACAAAAAGCAATTACTTTCTTGATCAAATGCACATAATAATGTGGAATCGATTGAAACTTTTGAAATAGGTTATGAAAAAACAAACAAAGAATCGAATTTGTTAAGAATATATTTTGTTAGATGAATTAGTTTTTCAAATCTCTGTAATTTGATTTAATTTGTTCAATCAGGGAGAAAAAAATGGGATTTTAGTCAACAATACATATTTACTAAAATAGTTGTATATCAAATTACTAAAACACCCCTTGGAAATATTAAATATAAATAATTAATGAAAATTATGATTGGTACATTTGGTTTTCTTAAAAATATATAGTTTCTTAGGATCCCCCCCTATATACATATACCTATATTATACATAGGGTTGGGTTATTATAAGAACACTTCATTATGTAAGAACTCTTTAACTCCATCTCAATCATAGATCAACAATTGAATGAATAAGATCATCCAAATCCTTTTTTATAGAAAAGGGTATCAAGGTCATTTAACAAATCCATCAAAATTCAGATTTAACAGGAATATGACAAGTGTCAACCCTATATTCCCCTATTTCTTTTTTTTCTTTATATTTTAAAACTTTACCCACTTTTTATTTAAACACGCATAACTTTTTTATAAATTGTAATTTTTTTATAAAAATTGCACCATTAAATCATCATATTTTCTCTTGAATTCCACTATAGTATTGCAAAAAAAATTTATCCGTACGTAATTACATCATATTACAATGTTACACTATTGTACCATGTAGAAAAAAAAAGTTTCATCCGTACGTAATTGTACATCACATTACGACAACCTAACAACCAAACGACATTACACCATGTTATACTAATGTAATCTTTAGCAAAGTTGTAACGAAAACATCTAGGTACTTGTTTAATACATGATATTACACCACTCTAACTAAAAGTAACATAATCATTATAACAACCAAATGATATTATATCAATGTAAACCAATGTTAACTAACGTAAACCAATATTAACCAATGTAAACAATTTTTAAAATAAATGTAAACCAATGGTAACTAACGTAAACAAATATTAACCAATGTAAACAATTTTTAAAAAAATGTAAAACAAATGAATCATCATTACACCCGATATTACACTGTAAACCATTGTAATAAAAACCTTACTTTAAAACATTAAACTACACTTTTAATTTACAAAAAATACATAAAAATCATACCACTGTAGTTACATCGAATTACATCATATTGTAATTTCTTACTGTGAATTACATCAAAGAAACATGATGTATTCACAACAAAAACCTAACAACCTAACAAGCAAACGACATTAAACCATGTAACTACACTACCATAACGAAATACATACGGTGAATTACATTATATCTTAACTTTTACAATGTTTACATCAAAAAACATATATAAAAACCAATAAACATATAAAAATCCAACAAATACCTACTTTAAAACATTAAATTACAACTTTAATTTACAAAAAAATACATCAAAATCAAACCACTGTAAGTTGAAATATATAAATACACATACTTCTAAACATTTTAAAACATTCAATCTACAAGAAATGCTCATCTAACAACCAAATCCAAAGTCAAAATGAAAGCCTAACCTGTCGACAAGAGATGGTGACTAAAATCAAAGGTCACCATAGCTGGATGGCAGATCTAAACAAAATTTATAAAGATCAGGGTTCTAACTTGGGTAGGATGATATTCATCCCCACTATGAGCAAAGGGTTCGTGGCTAGTGAGTGAATCAGCAACAACTGGTTCTTGTGAGTGGGGGGTTATAGAAGATGAAGAAAGGGAATGTGGAATGCTGGTGATGGTGGTGTTCGACTGGTAGTGGTGGTGGTGTCCAATGTCACGGCCACCCACTAGTGGGGTGACTCTTGCTGGAGTGGCAACAGTGGTCAATGACAGTTGTGGTTGTTGTTCAGGCGGTGATTAGATGTGTAATGGGTATCACGGCCACCCACTGGTGGGGGACTGTTACTAGTGTGGCATCGGGGGTCGAGGACGGTTGTGGTTGTAAGTGGAACGGAGGTTCTGGTGACGACTGTAGTGGTGTGCTCGTGGTGTCAACAGTGGTGGTGGAAGAGAGGTGCTAGTGGCGATGATGGTGGTGAGCAAGTTCTATCGGTGGCCGAAGGTTGACTGGTCGAGAGAGAGAGAAAATGCTTTTACACCGGAGAGGGTGAACATTACCGATGTGGTAGAGATGACCGATGGCGGGTTGTGGTAGTGATGGTTGTGGGTGATTTTTGATGGTTGATTTTGAATTTCTTAGGGCGTGATGGTAGAGGATTGTGATGGTGGTTGCTTTCTTGATTGGAGATGACGAAAAGAGAAGCTGACATTATTCAGAGAAAAGTACAACTAATAAAATTATTATATTGCCCTTATCTCATCTCAACCATTAAAATAGCATCTTCAATATTTTATATTAAATCAAAGGTTATGGTTGAGTTAAAAGGTTCTCACAAATACTTAAGGTTCTCACCAGATCTCATTCCTATATATATATACCTATATATATATATATATATATATATATATTATATATATATAGGGTAAGGTTCAATCGTTAACCCTCTATTATTGCGATAACCGTGTTAACTTTTGAATATCAATCAAAATTATTATTTTTTTTGTTGAAATAACATCATTACACATATGCATAAATATGTTCTTTAATGTATATGTGCAAATTTATAAGAGTAAAAAAGTTTACACTAGTGTAAGTTACACTTACATCGGTAAATATTTAGTGATGTAAGTGTAACTTATAGTTGTCGTAACTTTTTTACACTTGTGAATTTACACATATACATAAAAGAACATAACATTGTATATGTACAATTATACTATTCCAATAAAATAATAATAATTTTGATTAATCTTCAAAAGTTAACACGGTTATCGTAATAATAGAGGGTTAACATTTGATCATTTTCCTATATATATATATATATATATATATATATATATATATATATGTGTGTGTGTGTGTGTGTGTGTGTGTGTGTGTGGTGTGTGTATATATGGTTAGGTTCAATGGTTAACCTATCAAAATCACGATAACTCATTAACCACATCCTATTGATCTTGGTCCTACTAGAAAGATAATTCAATGGTTGTGATTAATTTGATTATTCAAAATTAAAAAAAGGACCTCATTGCACCTTCAAGGGCAAAATTGTTATTTTGCTAAAAAATGACTGATGTGTCTAAAAAGATTGACTGATGTGATGTACATACTACCTTAAATATGTAATATTTTTCTTTAAATATTATTTTTCAAATTAAATAATAATACTAATAATAAATTCTTTAAATATATAATATATTCTTAAATATAAAATGCTAATTTACTATCAGCATTTAACATTTATAAAAATATATAGAGAAAACTAATTTGAAACAGAAACAATTAAATACTAAACAAAAAAGATACATAAGAAAAGATCTAAAAAAATTGATTATACATCCAAAAAAAAAAAACATAACTGTAACAACACGGTAGTAATACATTCACGCATACTTTACACTACTAATTATACTCTTACACTACTATAACATTTACACTCTAACACTACTATAACATTATATTACTGCATAAAATTCTTACACTACATATTCTTTTGAAACTTACACCACCGAACAAATTTGTGGCTTTACCATAAAAACAATTAACTCAAAATATGAAAACAACACAACCCTTTGTGTTTCTTAAAAATCATAGCGCATGTAATTCCCTGACCCCTTGACAATCTTTGATCGGATGAGCCCATTACAATCGGTAACTTTAAAAGTGCTGGCCTGCATTAGAGCCTTACACCATTACTGCAACAAAAGAAAACTAATAAAATATACATATGACTGTAATGAAGTTGGGTAATTATGTTGTGAACTCACTGGATCGGTAAACATCCAAGCATGTTCTTGACGGAAGGTAATAAACCAAAAGATATACAATAGTACGAACAATGATCGAATGATTTCATTGATAAAACCTAACAATTACAAGCTCGTTACAACATAAGAATCAAGACTTTTGGCAAGGGGAGATCGAGCATGATCTCCCTCTCATCCGCAGCACCTAGGCACCGGGCAGACTCCCTCTCAAAACCCTTAGGTTTCTACACAATGAAACTGGTATATATAGGCTCGGCCCATATTAGATGTGACTGGGCCCATATTAGATGCGACTGGGCCCATTCGTGCGATTAGACCATGCGTATGGTTCAATTGTACGACTGGACCATGCGTATGGTTCAATAGTACGACTGGACCATTTTTATGGTTCAGTCTTACGGATGCCCCAATCGCATCTCTCAGTGCACGACTGGTCCATTAGCATGGCTCAGTCGTACGACTGAGTCTCATTCGCATATGCTCCTGCGAATGACCCAGTTTCATGTGTTTACAAGGTGTATAACATTAAGCCTAGACTATTCGTCAAGCGACGGACACACTATATATGACTATATATGCTCCAACAATACTTATACATCTGCTCACGACATACAAACCAAATGCACAGAACAATCAAACTCGATTTTAAAATGAATAGTTTTGAAGTAACACTCAACACAACAATGAAACTTTTAAAACTTTTTGCATGACAAGTAAATGGTCGATAAAATTTACATCAACATAGACAATGACCAGGAACATTAATTAGAAAAACCGATATTACAACCTAAGTGTAAACCATAATGAAACTCCATCTTGATGTGATAATGACATATTGTTAAGGGATTAAAAATGAACACTATGATTAGGCGACATCAAACAACAATATTATCAAACATGACATATACTTATGATCATGTATCAAAAAGAAAAATAACTAAGATTAGGATATAGTGGAATACAAATGATACCTAAAACTAAATATATACAATTACAACATAAGCTATGCAATACAATCATCATGTTACCCAAAAAATTTAGTAGTCTGTGAAAGAAATAGAATTGATATTACAAACCTTGAATATGCATATATGAACAAATAAGCAACAAGTCTATACGTGGGAGGTGAAAAAAATTGAATAAATCAGAAAAACACATAAGACTACGGATTGAAACACCAAGATTCTGAAACACTAAAAACGATCAAAGATCATAATCTGAGGCATCACAGTAATCTAAGCTCACTCTTTGATTATATAAACCATGTTATTTCTAGAACTCAAAACTTTACATTTGCATTGTGGTAGTAATATGCACTGTAATTAACAATTACTACTTTCTTTCTAATAATATTCACAAATGTTACCAATTTTAAAACATCACAAAATGAATTCACCTTGAAACTGTAAGAATAGTGGAAGTCGACCAATATCAGCAGAAGACCAACAATCAACATCAAAAACAAAAATGCAGCAAGGCTTTACATGGGAGGTGAAAAACATTGAATAAATAAGAACACAGAAGACTAAAGATTGAAACACAAAGATTCTCAAACACTAAAGACATGCCAACAACAAATGATAAATCTAACAACAGGACTCCATTAACAGAACATTATAAAATGTAAAGTGAAAGACAGTTTATACTTAAACCTCTGCTCACGACATACAAACCAAATGTACTGAACAATCAAACTCGATTTTAAAATGAATAGTTTTGAAGTAACACTCAACACAATAATAAAACTGTTAAAACTTCTTACATGACAAGTATTTTGATAAAATTAACAGCAACATATACAATGACCTTGAACATTAATTAAAAAAAATCAAAATTACAACCTAAATGTAAATCACAATGAAACTATACCTTAATGTGAAAATTGCTTAAATAAAATAGAAGACGACATTGAAATTTATAGCTCTTCGTACACAAATATTAAGAATACAAAATAAAACAGTATCAAGAAGGTACATTTTCTAAACGAAAAGAAGATTAAACCTAAGCCATTACATGTACAAAATCGGAAATTTCTAGAAGCTAATACAGCATATGACCTTGTTTCCCTAAGAACATTCACAAAAATTGAAATTTAGGATGGAATATATGAACTTACTTCAGACGAAGTTGGATAAAGGATTCAAAGCTTCAAATGATGATGAAGGGATTTGATACTGCAATTGGGGGTTTTGTATCAAGAAATAGTTCCTAATATTCACTCAAAATTAGATTTTGGGTGCGCCTGCTTGATTCGGAACTGATAATGCGGACGATTGTTGGTTCGATTGTTGATTGTGGTGTCCATTAAGGAGAGGTTTGGAAAAAGTTTTGAATTTGGATTCTTCGATATCGATTCGAAGCGGTAAACAATGGGTATAGAGGAAATACCAAAATTACCCTAGTTATAGTATCATCCGCCTTTTCAATTGATATGGTAAATTACAAAATTACCCTTTTAATTTAGGCCCTTAGATCTATGGATCTATGGTCCCAATAGTTTCTTAGTTTTTTCCAAAAAAGGTTTTCATTAGAATGTGTCGATATATAGATATATATATATATATATATAATATATATATATAATATATATATATATATATATATATATATATATATATATATATATATATATATATATATATATATATATATATATATATATATATATACATATACACACACACACACACACACACACACATATATATATATATATATATATAGGGAAGGGATCAAATGTTAACCCTTGTTTATTGCGATAACCCATTAACCCAACTAGTAGTCCACAGCAAGCCACGTCACCATTGTAACTTAGAGTTACAATGGTAAAACTAGTGGTCCAAAACGAACGTTCGGATTTTTTAAAAAAAAATATAGCAAGACTATACTCAAATTAAAGATATTAAAACGATCTATTTAATGGTGTAATTTGTTTAAAAAAATAACGTCATACAAAAAAATTTAAAACGTTATAAAAAAATGGTGGAGTTTTTTTAAAATGGAGGGAAAATCGTTACATCAGTGGTGTAACACGATGTAAATGTTAGTTACAGTGGTGTAAGTGTTCGCTACATTAGGGTTAACGGGTTATCACAATAAACAAGGATTAAGAAAGGAACCTTACCCTATATATATATATATATATATATATATATATATATATATATATATATATATATATAAACACACACACTAGTAGGTAATTTGTTGTTGCCGCGGCAACAACAAATTACAAGGCGGTACTCGTTTTCCGTTAGTTTACATCGTGACAACAAAATATAATGTGGCACTTGTTTTCTACAATTACATAGTGCATTTACCGTTAGTTTAAAACACGACAACATTGTACTCGTTTTCTGTACAAATAAGTTTTGTGGTCCAGATCGATTCAAGTTGAAACGGTATGGTTTAGATGTGACCAGATCTAAATGAATGTCAAGGTATAGAGTTAAATTTATATAATTCAAAAGAATACATCTCAAATATGTTAAAAATCAAATTGTACGCAATAGACTTTATCAAGTAAGATACATAACTAATTTGTAACTACTAAAAGCAACAAACATTATTTGAGACTATTCTGTTTCCACAAGAAAAGAATGTCTAACATACTTGCAACTTTTTTTTACATTTATAACACATAAAGACCTTTTCTTTTTTTAGCATAAAACTAAGCGGTCAATCCATGAATGAGCCTGCTTTCAAATCAATCTACACAACGTAAAAAATTAATAATCATTATATTAACCCAATGTATTATACAATCATACTAAAAAAATTTCAGTCAAAGTACCAGAAAGATGACTATACTTGGTGTATAATTGACTGGATGAGGCCTCACATGAGATTTTGTGATCTAGACTTCATACCCATCATCTTCAAAAATATCTTTCGTATACAGTCATCTTGTGAAATAAATAAATTACATGATCTAAGTCCCATAGCTGAAAGATAACTATATGAACTTAAAAGACAACTTTTATGATTTAAAACATCAAACTTTTATGTATAGTATTGTAGAAACTTATAGTATTGTACCAACTAATAAAATAAGTATTGAAGGCATATAAAAATAATTTTATTATGCCCAACTGACGGTCAAAATTGATAGATTACTTTCCTAAAATAAATCTAAATGGCGTCTCGCCTAAATGAGAGTCAACTTCGGGTGCTATTCATAGAGGTGATGGAATGGGCAAGTCAAAATGTTAAAGCAAATTGGGTTTTGTTGATCTGCAAACACCCTATTGTTCATTTTTAGTGCATTACAAAAGCTATTTTGTTACAATTATATGGATTTTAGTAAGACGATTTAAGTTGTCGGGGCATCGATTGACGGGTAAAAATGGGTTTGTGCAAAACTAGTTGTCCCATCCTTTTTCATAGTTTTATACTTTTCTAATGTAATCAACCAGAGATAGCCCTGCTACTTGAGGTTTTCAGCCATATCCTCCTCATTTGAACCTGTTTCTAACCCAATATCATATAATTTGCTACAAGTTTTTTTTGTGCGTGTCCATATCAACCCGTAAAACATTCAAAGAGCTTATTCTAAATTGAGATCTCAAAGTTGAAATAGGCCTTCAAAATTCTCAAGAGCTTATTCTAAGTAATCAAAAGCAAGGTCTGATCACATGTCAAATTATAACTAAATTTAGATTAAAAAAGACCGTGTCACATTCTATTTAATAATTTAACTAAAACAAAAGAAGTTATAAGAGAAGGTTTCAGCCGCACCAACTTCTTTCACGTCATCTCCTTCAAGTGAAGAATTCACTTTTTTTACTAAAATAGGTACGGGTCAAAATGGTTTGATTTAAGAGAAGGTTAAAATAGGAAACCTAACTAAAAATGAATTAACATTCTGTCTTTTAGTTTTTTTTGTGTAAGCTGGGTTTGATTTGTTTCGTGTCAAACAGTTCTTGAAACGACATGAAAACTGTTTTCAAGCAGCCTAACCGACCCACTTTGATCTAAACTAAAAGTTACTCATTATTACACGACCTATTTAGATCCGTTATTTAACCCACCCAACTCGCAAAACATTCAAGAATACTTAACTGAATAATTCAATCTGCTTACACTAATTTAAACAATTAAAAGAGAGATCATACATGGTTGGCTAAAGATGTCAATTAGAAGTTAGCCATAAGCATCATTGAAATCAATGACAATGGTCATCATGACATATCAATGGCATACTATACTAAAAATTATTATTATCATTTTAAAATGATTTAGATAGATGATCAAATGGTATCATGTTTTGTTCAAAACTCATTGTACAAATAAAGAGGATAGAAGACAGCAAAATCAATAACCATCCCGAGCCATATCTGCTTCTCTTGGCCTATTATGACTCGTTTTTAATTTTTCATGTTTTCATTTTTGCCCATTTTTACCCACTAAAACTTAAAATAACTCATATTCTAGATAAAGAGTATATATTAAGGTCAAGTCTACTAACATTCAATATATTCTTATGTACTTTTATGCATTTCAAAGGCGGAGGAATGAACTATATAGAAATTCATAGCAAGGGAATTAAACAAAGGTTGTACCAAGATGGACCCAACTTTCTTGGGTGTACCATTAGCCAACCCAACTATTATTTAATCCATATTTCTGTTGTTTTGTTGCTTACTGATAACTCCTAATCAATACCCAAAATGACCCATCTATAATAAACATGTTAACATTGTAATAAAGTATAAAATACATACCTCTACTTCAGTGAGTATGTTAGGCTTCTTTTATTATATGTGGTGTTATGGGATTCGTTGATAGTTTTTCTTCACCTGCTCCACAACATACTTATTTTAACAACTTGAGGAAAAATGACCTGAGGCAAATAACCATAATCACTTTCAGAAGAAAACCAAACCAAACACCCTCCTAATGTGATTACCCATAAATGCAAATGAAAAAAAAACTAAATTAGCTAAAGAGAATAGATACATAAAGCTCACTTATCATTTTTAACATGCATATATAAAAGCAGGCAAGCACAAATATTATTATATAAACATATATTGTTTGACAAAACATCAATAAACAAAGATATAATATAATAATCATTAGTTAAATTTATTAGATAAAAAAGATATATCTGCAACCAACCTTCAGTTTTCTTTCTCCTATCCACCATACCTTTGCTAGCTCTTATGGCAATCTTGTTTTCCATGGTCAATTTCCATCTTTTCTGTTTAATTCAAAGTCATGATAGAATAAAAAATTTGAATGAAAAACTTAAGACTTTATAAAAATAGATCTACAAGATTCAGTGAAAGCCAATATCATACCTTTATGGCCATGCCATCTCTTCTATAAGATGGCCCTAATGTGTTCTAGGGCGTTGTGATTCTTTAGGTGGTTCAAGTGCCTATAGAACCATTAAAATTGAGCAAACATAACTAAAACATTTGTAAGGCCCCGCTCCCGGGCACCTCACGGTTGGTCGTCATCGCACATAAAACATAGATTTGATATGAACATAATAAAATAACGCAGCAAAACTTTATAAAGAGGGTCATTCTCATTACATCATAAAAGCTTTTACATCATTGACTTGGTTACAAAATACAAGCTTTCTTTACATTGCCTAGCTTTACTATGATTGCTGCTGGAGCATATGAAACCGAGGATAATCTCGTTTATGTGAATCCTCAGCAATCATAGGGCCATAAACAGTGACCTCTATTATAAAAACATAAAATTATTCATCATAAAGAAGATTCCTTAAGTACTTCTGTACATCGGAACCCTTAAGGAACTCTTGACACTCTCATGCAACATACTTTGTTGCATGTACTATGCACCCGCACTTCCAGTGCGTGTAGCATTATCAAAAGGAGAATGCCATCCCAAAAGAGCTGAGTAGCCGCCTCGTGCCATCCCCAGCAACACTACCTGCCAACTGGAAACACATAAAAAGTCAGCGTTGCTGAGTGAGTTCTAGTTTTATAATAAACATAATATATTTCTTTTAGAAACCATTTCTTTCACATGATCATACATCATACGTACACAGAGATAATATTCATTATTATCTTCATCATTCGTTATCATCATCATCTTTAACTTCTCATATGGATCCTGTCAGGCTTTACCCACTTCATAGCACTCGGCTATGATTGCTGTGGTCGAATGACAAGGATCCCGTTTCATTCTTACTTGCACATTGAATTCTGATGTACCAATACCATATGCTATACCCCGATCCGTCTTAGCTACTGGGCCGTGAATCAATAGAGCGTATGCCACAGTAGCCTTAGCTACTGGGCCGTGAATCTAAGCGTATGCCACAGTACTAGTAGGTAAGCGGTAGAGGTACCATGACCATGGTCAATCACAAAGAAGGACCAATCGACTTATTCAATGTTTGCAAGACGTAATTCGTTCGTTCGTTAATGCATGTATTCATCATCTTATTACTCATTCATTCATTCATTAATACATGCATTCGTCATCGTGTTCCTCTTTCATTATCTTTCACTTTAAGTACATAATACTTCGTTCGTTCATCGTTATATTACATGAGTCGTGAAAGATATTCATACATCATCACAAGGAACACACACCACACCCATCATACATACATCATCATACATAGTATCATACATACGTAATCATACATAGCATCATACATACGTCATCATACATAGCATCATCCATACATAGTCTACATCATCAGTCATCTACAGGCACTTACTTCCGTATCTTTCCCGAAATCCGGGACTTAACTAGGCATCATTTGGATACAACAGCCCTAATTGTCCCTCCTAGACCGTGGGGACTCATGCTAGGACCTCATACAACACGCCCACGTCCTTAATCATACCTTAAACGTACATCACAACATCATACCCAAATGGACCGTACATACATATTCAATAAACAGGTTTATATGTGTTCCAGCCCCAAAATCGTTTAAAACAGTAAATGAGGGGTCCTAGAAACTCACCTGTGCTTGACAAGCAGCTTCTCAATCAAGCTTTAAAGACGTGGGTCACACTACACCGCCTGCAGTTAAGTTAACACTCAAAAGAGTTAATTTCTGCCTAATTTCGCTACTAGTTTCGGCCATAGTTTCGCCTAGGCGAAAGTGTAGTTTCGCTAGGCGAATCAGCAGTTTCGCTGCTAATTTCGCTGGGCAGCCTTCTGCCAGTTTCGCTGGACAGATTCGCTACCTTGAACGCCCAACTTTCGTTGGAATTCCCTAGTTTCGCGGTGTCTAAGGGTCAACCTGGGCATCAGCGAAGTTATCATAGAAACAATAGTTTCGCCCACGCGAAAGTATAGTTTCGCTGCAGCGAAACTGTAGTCTCGCTAAGAACCCTTATAGTTTCGCTGGACGAACTTACAGTTTCGCTGGACGAGTGCTTAAATTCGCAGAACGGACTGAAATTTACGAATCAGCTCATTTTAACCCAAATATCCAATCCTTTCTACCCAAACCCTTGGGTTATCATCCAGGAACCTAAATCTAAGCTTCTTACATGTTTTATTACTCTAAAACGTGCGTTTTTGGGCGATTCTTGTCACTTTTAAAACCCCAAAACCCAAACCGGGTTTTTCACCAAATGGAGCAATTATACTACGTTTCTTACCTTGATTCTTGTTGTTTAGGAGTCCACGAACACCAGCCTTCGATTCTTGACCAACCAAGCCTCGATCCGCACTTTATCTCTCTACACTTTCTCTCTCTAGAATTGGGCGTTTGAGTGAAAATGAGAGTTGCTCAGCTGATCCATCTATATATATGTCTGGCGCTCCCGGGACCTTAAACTCGTTAAACTCGTGACCCGAAGGGTTAACTCGGTCTAATGCCCACAACCATTTTATATTTATTAAATGGTTTTCGTCTGAGCCCATTATTATTACTTGACTTGCTTAGAAAAATTTCCGGGTGTTACAAGTCCACCCCCCTTATTTAGGTTTCGTCCCCAAAACTTGTTATTCATCAAACAGACGTGGGTAATGTTGTCTCATCTCCTCTTCGGTCTCCCACGTAGACTCGGATCCCTTTCTGTGCCTCCACTGTACACGCACAAGAGGAACCACTTTATTCCTTAACCTCTTTTCTTTACGATCAATGATTGCCACTGGTTGCTCCACGTAATTGAGCCGTTCATCTACTTCAATATCCTCCAGTGGAACAATCATATCTTCATCAGCTAAGCACTTTCTCAGATGAGATACATGGAATATGGGATGAATTCCACTTAACTCATCTGGCAGTTCAAGTCGATAGGCTACCTCCCTACTCATGCGAGGATTCGGAAAGGTCCTATATATCTCGGGCTTAGCTTGCCTCGTTTCCTGAATCGGATAATGCCTTTCCAGGGCGAGACCTTCAACATGACTCGGTCACCAACCTTGAACTCTATCGGCCTTCGCCTCTTGTCAGCATACGACTTTTGTCTATCTTTCGCCGCCTTCATGAAGGCTTTGATCTTTTCTAACTTCTCAGTCGTTGCTTCAACTACCTCAACACCTCCCAGTTCCTTCTGCCCAATGTCTCCCCAACACACGGGCGTCCTACATTTCCTACCGTATAGCATCTCGTAGGGTGGCATGCCAATGCTGGCATGATAACTGTTATTGTACGAGAATTCCGCTAACGGCAGGTGGTCGTCCCAACTTCCTCCAAAATCGATCACACACGCCCGAAGCATGTCTTCGAGTGTCTGGATCGTCCTCTCACACTGACCGTCCGTCTGAGGGTGATATGCCGTACTAATATGTAGTCTCGTCCCCATCGCGTCATGGAATCTCTTCCAGAATTTTGATGTAAAACGGGTGTCACGATCCGACACAATGGACACGGCACGCCATGACGAGCTACGATTTCTTTGATGAACAGATCGCCAATCTTTCAGATGAATACGTCTCGCGGATCGGTAGGAAGTGGGCGCTTTTCGTCAAACAGTCGACTATCACCCATATAGTATCATACCCTTTCGGGGTACGTGGTAGCTTCGTGATGAAATCCATGGTGATATGCTCCCACTTCCACTCGGGTATATCCAACGGTTGGATCTTCCCGTAGGGTTTCTGGTGCTCTGCCTTTACTTGTAAACAAGTCAGGCACTTACTCACGTACTCCACCACATCGCGCTTCATGCCCGCCACCAATAATCTTTCTTCATATCGTGATACATCTTGGTAGCCCCGGGATGAATGGAGTACCGAGCCTTATGGGCTTCGTCCATTATCTTTCCTCGTAGATCCCCGTATCGAGGAATCCACATTCGCCCAAATCGGGTCTTAACACCAAGAGTGTTCTCTCCCAATTCCGTAACTAGACCTCTCATCCTTTCGGAGTTAAGACGATCTTCTTTCAAAGCCTCGTCTTGAAACTCCTTAACCTGTGTCATCACATCGGAGGTCATAATTAGCTGATAAGCCTTTACCCGAATCGGCTCGGGCCTTTCCTTCCGGCTAAGGGCATCCGCCACCACGTTGGCTTTGCCCGGATGGTAGTGGATCTCACAATCATAGTCTTTGATCAGTTCTAACCATCGTCTTTGCCTCATGTTCAGATCTTTCTGCTCGAAGAAGTACTTCAAGCTTTTGTGGTCCGTGAAGATGGTACACTTCGTCCCGTATAGATAGTGCCGCCAAATCTTCAAGCGAAACCACCGCAGCTAGTTCTAGATCGTGCGTGGGATAGTTGATTTCGTGGGTCTTCAGTTGTCGAGATGCATAAGCTATTACCTTTCCACGTTGCATCAATACGCAACCTAACCCAGAATAGGATGCATCCGAATAGACCACTAAGTCCTCATTTCCCTCGGGCAATGTCAAGACAGGAGCTTGTGTCAGTCTCGTCTTCAACTCCTCAAAAGCATTCTCCTGTTCTCGACCCCACACGAACTTTACATCCTTTCGAGTCAATTTGTCAAAGGTGAGGCTATCTTTGAAAAGTCTTGAATAAATCTTCTATAGTAGCCCGCCAATCCCAAGAAGCTGCGAATCTCGGATGGCGTCTTTGGTGACTTCCATTGCATCACGGCCTCAACCTTTGCTGGGTCTACCATTATTCCCTGAGCATTTACCACGTGACCCAGAAATTGCACCTCAAGTAGCCAGAAAGCACATTTGGAGAACTTAGCATACAGTTTCTCCCTTCTCAAAGTCTCCAACACTTCCCGAATGTGACCGGCATGCTCTTCTTCGCTCCTCGAATAAATCAGAATATCATCGATGAACACAATCACTGATTTATCTAACATTGGCCGACACACTTGGTTCATCAAATCCATAAAAGCAGCCGGCGCATTGGTCAAACCAAAAGACATAACGAGAAACTCGTAACGACCATAGCGCGTACGAAAGGCTGTTTTAGGAATGTCCTGCACCTTCACTTTCAATTGATGGTAGCCAGATCGAAGATCTATCCTCGAGAACCAACTGGCACCCTGGAGCTGGTCGAACAAGTCGTCGATCCTCGGCAAGGGGTATCTGTTCTTCACCGTCAGCTTATTCAGCTCGCGGTAGTCAATGCACATTCTCATACTACCATCCTTCTTCTTTACGAACAGAACCGGAGCAACCCAAGGTGAGATACTCGGTCTAATGAACCCCTTATCTAGTAGTTCTTGCAGTTGCTCCATCAACTCTTTCATTTCCGTCGGAGCCAAGCGATACGGTGCTTTTGCGACAGGTTAGGCACCCGGTATCAGGTCGATCTGGAATTCGATCTCTCGGTCAGGTGGCAATCCCAATAAGTCTTCGGGAAACACATCTGGAAAGTCACGCACAACTGGTACATCGGATAGTTATGGTGTTGGCGTCTCTACATTCTTTACATAACATAAGTAGGCGCTACATCCGCGCCTCATACACTTTCCCGCCACCGCCATCGAGATCACTTTCGGAACCGTCGTAACTCGATCGCCATATATTATCATCGGACTTCCGTCAGCCGCCGTCAGCCTAATCATTTTCCTTCGGCACACGATATTCGCTTCGTAGGTCGCTAACCAATCCATCCCTAATACAACATCAAATCCTCCTAGGGGCATCACATGTAACTTGGCAGCAAACCTATGACCTTCTAATTCTACGGCACAGTCCTCTATCACATCCGTAACCCTAGTGGATTTACCAATAGCAGTTTCTACGTCAAAGGACTCATCAAGGCATTTACTCCTAACAGGCAGTTTACTGGCACCCGAATCAAATAACATAGAGGCTAAAATTTGGTTTATCAGAAACGTACCGGACACAACGTCAGGGTCCGTCCTAGCCTCTTCTTGCGTCATCGTGAACGCCCTGGCCTTTGCCCTTGGCACTTCTCCTCCCGTCTTCTTCTCCCCAGAGCCCTCAGCCCTCGGCTTCTTGCAATCTCTGCTCATATGACCACTTTCCCCACAGTTAAAACACTTGCCCATCCGGCAATCCTTTGACACATGCCCTGCCTTCCCGCATCTGAAACAGATGTTGGATCCCCACTTGCACTCTCCCGAGTGCTCTCTCCCATATTGGCCACACTTCCTCATCCCAGCTCCAGACATGACCACACGGCGGTCATCCACCCTTGCCTTCTTGTTACTTGTCGAGGTATCACCTCGGCCAAACCTCTTTACCTGCCAACTTTTCTCGCCACCTCCCTTCTTACCACTCTCAGCCTTCACCACCCTAGCCCTTTCATCATATAGCACCCAGCCAAATCTACTGCCGACCTAAAAGTACTTGGTCGGGCAGTAATCAAGTGCGTGCGGATGTCGGCCGGCAGCCCCTGGATATACCGGTTGATCTTTCGAGACACCGGCGTCACCTGGTCCGGCACCATTCTCGCCATGTCATTAAACTTTGTGGTGTATTGTTGGTGGGTCATCGTCCTGCTTCCAGCACAGAAACTCTCTCTCAACCTTGTCCATTTCTCGACGAGGATTGAACTCCTCGATCACCATCCTTTTCAGTTCGGACCACTTCATCTTTCCAATGGCCCTGCTACCCTCGGCCTGGACTATGTTGTCCCACCAGCATAAGGCCGACCCCGTAAAAGAATGGGTAGCAAAATTCACCTTCTTGTCCTCCCGGCAATCACTAATATCGAGGACAGCCTCCATTTCCCTCACCCATTGGTGAGCATTAGCAGCGGTGCCAGAGCCATCAAAAGTAGGGGGCTTGCACCTCATAAATGCCCCGTAGTTACAACCCCGTGTTGTCTCAGGCACTGACTCCTCCTCCTCTTCCTCTTCTTCATCATCAAAAGAACCGTTTCCGGCTCTTGTCGTTGCTGTCTCCCTGAGGATCGATTCCTCCCTCGCCTCTCATCTTCGCGTACGGCCTTTATCACTTCGGTCACCACAGACGGTAAGATCGTCTGCATGACCTGGTGCACCTCCTCAACCACTTCCTCTTTTATCGAGGCCCTCAAATCAACACTCTCATCCACTCCCTCCGGAGGAGTAGTATCAGGTTCTTCAGGAACCTTCTTCTCTAGTCTAGGTCTTCCTCTTGTGGCTCGTGGTTCCGCACCACTTCCGCCACCGCCTCCACCACGTGGGGCTTTAGATGATCTACCACCGACCATCTTCTATCACACACCGAAAGTTTCAAATACCAACACGGTCATTCAAGGAAATAGCTCAGTTTATGTCAAGCATAGTAAGTCTCTAATTACAGTGGTCAGTTGTAATTAGCCACCTACTTTACTCTTCGCACCCCGAGCATTACCCGTCCTGACTACATTAGTATCTAAGTCTAACAGTACACGTAAACACATAACACGCATACATAAGCCTGGTTAACTTTTAAGAAAATACCTGATGGCACGCAGCTACTCAGATGGCATTCCCTTCCTTTCTGTCCCATTTTCAGTTTAAGTTTAGGTTTATTTGGAAAATTTACCAATTTCACTTAAACTTTGGCTCTGATACCAACTTGTAAGGCCCCGCTCCCGGGCACCTCACGGTTGGTCGTCATCGCACATAAAACATAGATTTGATATGAACATAATAAAATAACGCAGCGGAACTTTATAAAGAGGGTCATTCTCATTACATCATAAAAGCTTTTACATCATTGACTTGGTTACAAAATACAAGCTTTCTTTTCATTGCCTAGCTTTACTATGATTGCTGCTGGAGCATATGAAACCGAGGATAATCTCGTTTATGTGAATCCTCAGCAATCATAGGGCCATAAACAGTGACCTCTATTATAAAAACATAAAATTATTCATCATATAGAAGATTCCTTAAGTACTTCCGTACATCGGAACCCTTAAGGAACTCTTGACACTCTCATGCAACATACTTTGTTGCATGTACTATGCACCCGCACTTCCAGTGCGTGTAGCATTATCAAAAGGAGAATGCCATCCCAAAAGAGCTGAGTAGCCGCCTCGTGCCATCCCCAGCAACACTACCTGCCAACTGGAAACATATAAAAAGTCAGCGTTGCTGAGTGAGTTCTAGTTTTATAATAAACATATTATATTTCTTTTAGAAACCATTTCTTTCACATGATCATACATCATACGTACACAGAGATAATATTCATTATTATCTTCATCATTCGTTATACATCATTATCTTTAACTTCTCATATGGATCCTGTCAGGCTTTACCCACTTCATAGCACTGGCTATGATTGCTGTGGTCGAATGACAAGGATCCCGTTTCATTCTTACTTGCACATTGAATTCTGATGTACCAATACCATATGCTATACCCCGATCCGTCTTAGCTACTGGGCCGTGAATCAATAGAGCGTATGCCACAGTAGCCTTAGCTACTGGGCCGTGAATCTAAGCGTATGCCACAGTACTAGTAGGTAAGCGGTAGAGGTACCATGACCATGGTCAATCACAAAGAAGGACCAATCGACTTATTCAATGTTTGCAAGACGTAATTCGTTCGTTCGTTAATGCATGTATTCATCATCTTATTACTCATTCATTCATTCATTAATACATGCATTCGTCATCGTGTTTCTCTTTCATTATCTTTCACTTTAAGTACATAATACTTCGTTCGTTCATCGTCATATTACATGAGTCGTGAAAGATATTCATACATCATCACAAGGAACACACACCACACCCATCATACATACATCATCATACATAGTATCATACATACGTAATCATACATAGCATCATACATACGTCATCATACATAGCATCATCCATACATAGTCTACATCATCAGTCATCTACAGGCACTTACTTCCGTATCTTTCCCGAAATCCGGGACTTAACTAGGCATCATTTTGGATACAACAGCCCTAATTGTCCCTCCTAGACCGTGGGGACTCATGCTAGGACCTCATACAACACGCCCACATCCTTAATCATACCTTAAACGTACATCACAACATCATACCCAAATGGACCATACATACATATTCAATAAACAGGTTTATATGTGTTCCAGCCCCAAAATCGTTTAAACAGTAAATGAGGGGTCCTAGAAACTCACCTGTGCTTGACAAGCAGCTTCTCAATCAAGCTTTAAAGACGTGGGTCACACTACACCGCCTGCAGTTAAGTTAACACTCAAAAGAGTTAATTTCTGCCTAATTTCGCTACTAGTTTTGGCCATAGTTTCGCCTAGGCGAAAGTGTAGTTTCGCTAGGCGAATCAGCAGTTTCGCTGCTAATTTCGCTGGGCAGCCTTCTGGCAGTTTCGCTGGACAGATTCGCTACCTTGAACGCCCAACTTTCGTTGGAATTCCCTAGTTTCGCGGTGTCTAAGGGTCAACCTGGGCATCAGCGAAGTTATCATAGAAACAATAGTTTCGCCCAGGCGAAAGTATAGTTTCGCTGCAGCGAAACTGTAGTCTTGCTAAGAACCCTTATAGTTTCGCTGGACGAACTTACAGTTTCGCTGGACGAACTTACAGTTTCGCTGGACGAACTTACAGTTTCGCTGGACGAGTGCTTAAATTTGTAGAACGAGCTGAAATTTACGAATCAGCTCATTTTAACCCAAAAATCCAATCCTTTTCACCCAAACCCTTGGGTTATCATCCAGGAACCTAAATCTAAGCTTCTTACATGTTTTATTACTCTAAAACGTGCGTTTTTGGGCGATTCTTGCCACTTTTAAAACCCCAAAACCCAAACCCGGGTTTTCACCAAATGGAGCAATTATACTACGTTTCTTACCTTGATTCTTGTTGTTTAGGACTCCACGAACACCAGCCTTCGATTCTTGACCAATCGAGCCTCGATCCGGCACTTTCTCTCTCTACACTTTCTCTCTCTAGAATGGGGCGTTTGAGTGAAAATGAGAGTTGCTCAGCTGATCCATCTATATATATGTCTGGCGCTCTCGGGACCTTAAACTCGTTAAACTCGTGACCCGAAGGGTTAACTCGGTCTAATGCCCACAACCATTTTATATTTATTAAATGGTTTTCGTCTGAGCCCATTATTATTACTTGACTTGCTTAGAAAATTTCCGGGTATTACAACATTTCTTTATAGTACATATAAGAACATGTCAAGCTTTCAAATGTATGCATAAGCATAAGTTCTTAATGCTTAAGATTGTCATATAAAAGTGAATATATATCCACTAAAGCAACTGAACATAAAACTCTAGAATAAAGCTCAGAGAAAATGTATGGATTCGATGAACAGCAGAGCGGCTAAATGAAAAAGCCCTAATTAATTAGAAGACTTCAGAGACAACCCATTAAATAGACTCCATTATCACTTGGGTTAACCCATGGATGCTCAACAACCCACGTTAGTTTTAGGGATAAAATTGGTTGACTCGGGTTGAAAGAACCTAACTGGACCAGCAACTCGTGTAAATCTATAAGCCCACTCTAGCAGTCTTCCAGCCCACGAACATGAATCCAAGCAGCTACAAGTCTATAACAATCTAGAATGCTCATATAGTCCAGCAAACGTATTTTGAACAGAATAAACAAACAAACAATTAGCTAATGCATTGAGAGAACGAACCAAAATTTCAACAAGGATCTGTAGGCTCTGAAAGAAGGACTTCATAAAATGCAACACCAACATCAATTCCATAGACCAAAACATAACTTAAAATAGTAAGAGAACCACCCATTCAATACCCGGGCACACCAACCTATATCAGCACCATTAGTATCAAGTTAACAAGCAATGTAAAGCAAAAGTGTCACTACTTTAAAAGAATGGTCAAAACAGAACGCAACAATTATACAAGTATAGTGTTGCACGTTGATAAAGCTCTCATCAAACTAAAAGAAGTGAAGAAGATTTTCTCTTAAGAACAGTCAATAAGAGACGCAAAAACTATTAACTCTATCACCTAGCTCCCGCCACTTATCTCATATATTTTATATATCATATAGTTTGTTCCATGTTATACGAGAAGTCAAAATATTGTTATAGTCTTCCTCATTTATCTCAATTAGTTGTTCGTATATTATGTATATATTCACATCTCGAATGATAATGAGAATTACATTTGCAATCCCCTTCTCTGTACCTTATTATGGTATCAGAGCTCTGATCACAAAACACCACTTCAGCCTCTTCTCTATCAACATCTGAAACATCAACCACCATGAGTACAAGTGACTCCAACCTCACGGTTAACACCGTAAACAACCTCTCCATGGTTAGCTTCCCCGCAACACTGAAACTAACATCCACAAACTATTTAGGATGGAAGACTCAAATCGAGGCCTTGCTATATGGTCTTGATCTTTACCGATTCATCGATGGCACATATCCCGCACCACAACCAACAACAGCTGCGGATGGATCAAAACACCTCACAAGGATTACGTACAATGGTTTCGCCAAGACAGATTACTTTTCGGTGCACTAGTCGGAAGTTTATCTCCTGCGATTGTGCCACTCGTCACCAATGCCGGTTCTTCTCAAGAAGCATGGAAGATACTTGCAACTACCTATGCCTCTCCTTCTAGAGGACACATCAAACAGTTGCAACATTGCTTGAAAACATCAACCAAAACTCCTAATCAATCAGTCACGGAGTATATGCAAAATATCAAAACATTGGTCGACGAACTCACAATATTGGGCAAGAAGATGGATGATGAGGATATCATTGATATCATCATGACTGGTCTTGATCAGGTGGCATACAAACCTCTTATTAATGCTATTCATGCTAGACACAACTTGATCTCTTTTAATGAGCTTCATGAAAAGCTTATAAATCTTGAACTTACTCTAGCCCAACAAACTGCCCAACAAACAACAACCATTGGAATGCATCAACCAGCGGCTGTTTTTCACATGCACCATAGGCAAGGTTTTCGCCAACCTACCAAACCATGGCAGCCTAGGTCTCAAAATCAACCATCAAACCACGCTGGCCTGCCTCCCACACCCCCGTCTGTCTCCGGCACTCGTCCTTTTCTCGGTAAGTTTCATTGGTGCAATACTAGAGGTCACTCCCTCACCAACTGTGACTCATTCAAAAAGGTACATCCAAATATTTCTATACCCTCTTTTCACAAAAACTCACAGGTGAAAGGTGCCCAAGTTCACATGATGGGCACTCCCCAAACAACAAACACAAACTGGCTTTTTGATAGTGGTGCATCACATCATGTTACCAATGATCTCAACAACCTTTCCCTTCATGCACCGTATGATGGCACTGAAGAACTTGTGATCGGTGATGGTTCGTGTTTACAAATCACTCATATTGGCTCTTTAATTATTCCTACCTCGCACACACCACTAATTCTTACACATGTCTTGTGTGTTCCATCTCTATCCCGCAATGTTATCTCTATATCTCGTCTTTGTATTGATAATAACTTTCTAATAGAATTCTTTTCTTCTGTTTTCATAATCAAGGATCGCAAGTCGAGAATCTCTCTTCTCCAAGGCACGGCAACAAAGGGAATATATGAACTAAAATCATCCATGTCGCCTTCGGTCTTCACCATGCATCCGACTCAATCGTTGACTTGGCATCACCGACTCGGTCATCCGAATAATAAAATTCTCAAGCATTTGTCATCTTGCATTAGTTCTATTTCTTTTCTTAATGCCATTGAGATAGCGTAGAAGACGTTTTAAGGCACTCCAATGGATGGTGGTAGGGGCATGCATAAATTGCGACAACCGATTAACTGTGAAAGCAATATCAGGTCGGGTTAGGGACAGGTATTGTAAGGCACCGACGAAGGTACGGTAGTCCGTGGCAGAGGTTAGTGGGGTGCTTCCATGCAAAGTGAGAGGTGTAGAACAGGTGATCGGTGTAGAGATCGGTTTAGATTCACTCATTTTGGCTCTTAAAAGAAGGTCCCTGAGACAAAGTGGGGAGTATGTCCGATGAGTTCGATGCTTTACAGCGCAACCAAACGTGGTCTCTTGTTTCACCTTCCTCTGCACCTAACCTTGTCGGTTGCAAGTGGGTTTACCGTACAAAATATAACCCAGATGGGACTATTGATCGTCTCAAAGCTCGTCTCGTTGCCAAAGGCTTCCATCAACGTCTTGGGATTGACTATGTTGAAACCTTTAGCCCGGTTATTAAACCTGCCACTCTTCGACTCATCCTTTCCATTGCCACCTCTCAAAATTGGAGCCTTCGCCAACTTGATATCAATAATGCATTCTTACAAGGTACCTTAACGGAAGATGTTTACATGACCCTACCACCCGGTTTCATCAATCCTTCCTTTCCTAATCACGTGTGTAAACTCCACAAAGCCATATATGGTCTTAAACAAGCCTCTCGTGCTTGGTATGACGAATTAATATCCTACCTTTTATCTCAAGGTTTTAAACCCACGGTCTCGGACCCTTCTCTGTTCACTCTCACCCACGGTCCTTCCCCTATCTTCATTCTTGTATACGTCGATGACATTATCATAACCGGGCCTTCCCTTCTGTTCTTAATCGATTCATCACATCTCTTGCCTCTAAATTTTCTCTCAAGGACCTTGGCACTTTGTCTTATTTTCTTGGGGTAGAAGTTCTTCCCCATCCTCATGGCATCTTCCTTTCTCAACAAAAGTACATCAATGACCTTCTTTTAAGAGCCAAAATGAGTGAATCTAAACCGATCTCTACACCGATCACCTGTTCTACACCTCTCACTTTGCATGGAAGCACCCCACTTACCTCTGCCACGGACTACCGTACCTTCGTCGGTGCCTTACAATACCTGTCCCTAACCCGACCTGATATTGCTTTCACAGTTAATCGGTTGTCGCAATTTATGCATGCCCCTACCACCATCCATTGGAGTGCCTTAAAACGTCTTCTACGCTATCTCAATGGCACAGCTCATCGGGGTATATTATTTAGAAGAAAATCACCATTTCATCTCCACGCATTTACTGATGCTGATTGGGCAGGGGACAAGGATACCTTCAGAAGTACAACCGGTAACATTGTGTATCTCGGGTCTAATCCCATCTCTTGGAGCTCTAAAAGACAAAGTACCCTTGCCCGGTCATCCACCGAGGCTGAGTTTCGTGCTGTTGCCTCTACAACAACTGAGGTCCAATGGCTCACACATCTCCTTATGGAACTTGGTTTTACCTCTTCAGTCACGCCCACCATTTATTGTGACAATCTCAGCGCCACCATGTACTCCGCCAATCCGGTTTTTCATTCTCGCATGAAGCATCTAGCTCTAGATTTTCATTTCGTTAGGGAAAAGGTACATGAAGGTTCTTTACGAGTCACCCACATAGCCGGGGATGACCAACTGGCGGATTTACTAACCAAGCCTCTCCTTCGGCCAAGGTTCAACATGCTTTTGTCCAAGATTGGACTTGCCTTCAGACCGTCCATCTTGCGGGGGCCTATTAACTCTATCACCTAGCTCCCGCCACTTATCTCATATATTATATATATATCATATAGTTTGTTCCATGTTATACGAGAAGTCAAAATATTGTTATAGTCTTCCTCATTTATCTCAATTAGTTGTTCATATATTATGTATATATTCACATCTCGAATGATAATGAGAATTACATTTGCAATCCCCTTCTCTGTACCTTATTAAAAACAAATAATAGTTGCAAGTCTTTTGGCTATTTGTTAAAACTAAACAATGCAAATGCCTTAATTAGTACTAATAAAATAGTATAGATAACAACATCCTGTGAAGCCCAAAACTTTAGATTGAACATGAAGATGAGGTATAGCTAGGTAGAATGGAAACAGTTCAAACGGGTCAAAAGTTGTCTAATGCCAATTCTAACTCATAAGGCCTCCAAAATCATTTTTTATATAATTTTTGTAACACTTTTTCCACAAAGATGAAGTAAGAGTAACATATGGGATAAAATCTTATAAACACAATATTAAATGCTAAAAATGACAGATAGACACTAACATTAAATTCACATGTTACTACCATAAATCTAGTAAACTTTTTCTTCAAAGATGAAACTATGCGTAACACCCTAAGATAAAAGCTTATGAAAATGTTAAATTAATAGAATTTTGGGTCAACCCAAACTGATGTGTTTAAAGCCACACAACCTAGTAGTTTTCTAATAATCAGTTCAGTATGTATATGAAAAACATGTTTGATATTAATGGCAAAACGTAATTTGTATTACCTAAAGCTTACATCTCCATGGGTGCCCGTTGGTGTTTGAATGGTGGTTGAATCTTGCCTCCTTTTCTAGTGGATGAAACATGGGTTTTGAAACCGTACACATCTCACAGTTTCCTATTCTATTCATCCAAAATTTGAAATTAATTTATGCAAAATAAGCCCTGATTTTTATCAAAAGAGGTACCTTAATAAGTAGCAAGCCTCCTTTAAATCTCCTGAGTTTACCTTCACCATTTTACCAAACCAGTAAACTTCATCAAAAACTAAAAATCAAGAAATCGGACCTCTAAATGTCGAGTTTCTTGTTCAACCCTCTTCACTTTAATTTCTAATAATAATGGAGATTGCATCTCAAAACCAAAAAAAAGTGAAGGTTTGAGGAAAACTTTTGTAAATAATCAAACCTTATTGACCTGCCGAGGATGATGAATCTGAGTTGTTGATGGAGTGAAGCAAAGGTTATAGGGGAGAAGGAAAACAATCCGAATTCCGAACACATACGGATTTCAAAAGGCAATGGAAGATGGAATTAAGTCCAAAATTGAATATGAATCACGCCTTTATAAGCAACACTGCAATTGAGTGTCGATTGAACAGTAGCGATGATTAAAACCATCCTTATGCTTGAAACCGAAAATTGGATCTCAATCGGAACCATATATGCAAAAGGAGAAGTAATATCTGAAATTGGAGCCACAAATCATCTTATATATAAAATATCCCATATTGAACATAATCAAAAGCTAACAAAACCATAGGCGATCGAACTGAAGCGGTGAATTGAATATTGAAATCGTTGATGGTGTTCATTGCTTCATGTGATTGAGTTCGGCAGTGAGGAAGAGAGGTTTGAAATAACCGATGACTAAATGTAGGACTGACTAAAATGGTTGAAACCGATTAATGGAGCGATTGGGTTATGATGGAACTGCATTGAAGGAGGGAAGCTTTTTCACCTTCGCCAGCAGGGTAACGGTAGTGGAGAGGGAGAAGGAAAGGCGCGACTTATAGTTTTATGTGAAATTACCTTTCTATCTAGGTATATGTATTATACTAGTGAGCGCCCGCGCGCGTTGCGACGCAAACATCACGTTAAATTGAAAAAAGATGTTGTAACCACAAACGGGTGGAAGCACCTTTATATGATCTTTGTGTAGTCAAAACTTATGGAGTGCATTCGTGCATGGCATCATGTTAAGTACGTTAAGTTCCTTGATGGAAATAATATGATGACATGATTTTACTTTCATAAAAACTTTAGACCATTGAAGAAGTTTCTACGCAGGTAATACTGAACCCTGGATTTAACCGTTTTAACACGTGATTTAAATGTTTATGTTCAAAGATGAAACGTATACAGTTCAAGATTATAAGGTATAAATGGTATGTGGAGATAAAAAGTAAATATATAAACCCATTTTCTCTCATGATTATAAGGTATAAGGAATTAAGGAGATGTTAAAAACGGTATACCAAACACGAAATGTTATTTCTATATTTGATTGTTAGGAGTATCTCTAACGAAACGTATATTAAAAACCATAAAGGTGCAAGTATGTGACAGACACGAAACGTATATAAATATGCAAGTATGTGACAGACATGACACACACGGTGTATGCATTTGCGTATATATTTTTTTACCAAAACAAATCCTTTGCATCTCCTCACCTATTTTTTTATGCTTAATAAGTAAATAAGTGGAATTTTAAACTTATTTAGTATAAATATATATGTTGATTCTACCAGGGAAAAAAGAATTAACACTGGTACAAAAATTGCATCAATATTCAATAGAATGCTTAATAAGTAAATAAGTTTCCCAGCCAATCAAACTCCTATGGAGACTTCATCTGCGGGTGCAACGTCCTTCATGTTAGGGCAACTTGTGTGGCATTCCCAAATTGATATAAATTTAGTAAGTTAGGTTGATAGGATAAAAAGATGTTTACAATTACATGTTCACTGTGATGATATAGAGAATATTATTGCATATTCCATCTTCAAGTGATGGGAAAGATAGTTGCTGCGAATTTTAATATTTAGTATAATGGCAAGTAAACAAGTGTAAATATATGTGATTATAGCAGGGACATGTTAGTTTTGGCAAATTTAAGGTCTTCAACTACCACCTGTGAATATATGTGATTATAGCAGGGACATGTTAGTTGGGGCACAGACTCATTTCTTCTATTAGTATTCTTATTATTATTAAAATGTGACGAGATTTGAAGCTGTATGATAATATATGACACTAAAGGGGGCCAATCACACACCTTTTCTTGATACTTTGGATCTCTGGTTTTTTGTGTTAGTGCAATAAACTCTAGTTGCTCTGTCCTAGAATCTGCCAGAATACTCTCACGCTGAGACAAAAGCATACATTATAAATGATAAACCGAGAAATAAAAGTCAAATGCATGGTCAAACATTTGTCAAACTGAAATAATCATTAATGAAGTTTAGAACTTACCCCAGTCCAACCAGGGTTATGTGCATTACCATGAGCCAAATTGATAATGTTGTAAGGGATGCCAGAAGGTGTTTTCCAAGCTGGCAGCAGCCTATTAGCTATGTCTTTTGCCTTTTCAAGAAAGACATCATCCCCAGATAAATCATAGGCGCTCAGAAGCCCAGCCACAACTCTATTGTGAGAAAAAGTAAGAAATTCAAACGATTAGGTGTTTAAAATCTCATCATATTACAAGTACAGCATATGCTACAAAGTGCAGCATATATAAAGGAAAAATAAAAACATATATTAAACCTTACAAAGCAACCTTATGGTCGTCTCAAACACGCTGGCGTCATAATTTTTGTTGAAGTCCAAAGAGTTTGCAACCCACCTAAAAAAGAGGAACATAGGTGCACCCATATATTTATATGGAGATAATCTTTACAGAGTATAAATAGTTAATTGATGAAAATATATAACAGATCATACTCTGTAGCTTTTTGAAACTGTTCATCCAGACCCATGATATATAAAGTATCAAGAGAGTCGATTAAAGTCGCACCAAGACCACCAAAGCTATCCACACCAGGCTAACACAACAAAATATTAACAACAATCAGCATTTTGGCAACTTACAAAACAGAATATTAAAAGAAATAATAATAACCTGAAGTTCATCATGGCATTGACGATCATTTAATCATTTCTAAGTTATTAGTATTCTTATTATTATTTAATTTTTCCCACACTCCTTGCAGCCTCTACAAATGCAACTTATTGCCAAATGTGTTGTTAAGTAAATCATGATCACAGAATGCTGGAACAAACACAAAGGCATAAAAGATGCTTAATAGTTTATCGTCTCCTCTGTTACCCTATTGTACTTTTATGTTTTTAGCAATCAACACTTAAGGTCCATATATGAAATTCATGAACAAACACAAGCAGTGCAGAGCAAGTCACTCCTACATCACTTTTATTTATACATTCATATTAGTAATACAACGTCATTGTTGTAGTAATCATAATTATCAAGATGCTTTTTTATGCTCTTTAACCAAGGAGGACTAAAAAACATTTTACGGGTCAATTTGGGCCCGTGCAAATCGTTGGGTTGGATTCGTAAGGCAAACCACCAAGATTCCCTGCAAATGATGCAGTGTATCTACTGTGGTCCATCCCATAACTTAAACTTTGACTGGTTTTATACAAGGTGTGCTTCTCATTGGTGGATATATTTTGGAGTAATACATACACTAATGTTGTTGCAATTTTAAGTGTGACTAACTCTAAAATGATATATTTTGCGTTGCTTCAAAGTATAATGTATCTACCAAGTGAAAAACTTTGAGAATGTGATGTTTACTTAAAAATTATTTGGGCTTATAGATGTTTGTTGGCATCATTTAATTAATACTCGTTGACCCTAAACAAATAAGGTATGCAAGTTTTGACACTAAACAAACCATATTAGATGCAACCCTTAATTTTCTATAACCTCAAGTTTTATATAGTTAATGAAACAAACTACATGAGCTCAATAGAACCCATAGAGAACATGAGTAAGAAAACCTTAATTTACATGGATTATAAAGACGGAAAATATATATCAAAATGATAATAATTAGAAAATACATCAGAGGGAAGGTTGTGACTTTAATTATATTTATTTGCCATTACTATTTAATTAAACTATCTAAAAGCCTAAAAGAAAACAGGTTTCTTTCATACAACCATCAAATTTTTAGAACTCCCACATCGGTTTCTTGATTTTCTCAAAAAAATTCAAGAAACCCTAATTAAAATAGGTTTTTTATCAACATCATAACATTTCCAGAACGCCCGCATAAGTTTCTTGATTTTCTCAACAAAATTCAAGAAACCCAATTAAAACAGGGTTATACTAAATTCTACGGGGATCGAATCAATGTTAAGGCAATTTGATGGCCTTATGAAGTTGTTCTTACGTTTCTTATCATAATGACTTTGAAACCTACTATGTTTGACTTTAAACACTAAGTGTGTTTAAGTACTGGAACAGCTAACATCACAATGATCAACCTAGTCAATTCCCAAACAAAGTGTAATTTTACTCCAACGCAATGACTTTAAACACTAAGTGTGTTTTCAAGGACTACCGATCTCCAAAACAGATCACATGCATTGGAAAACCATGGTGAATGAAGCAATTAATAACTAATCGACAAAACCCCACAACAAATAAGCAATCATCAAAACCCTAAATCAGAATCCAAAATCAAAAAGGAAAAATAGTAATTCAACATCAATGATACCTTAATTGAAGTTGGTAAAGCTTACATGTATGATCAAATTAAGTTAGATAAACAGTTTCAAAACACAATGCAAAACACCCTTTAATCACATTAAACTGTAAAAAGTTCATAACTTTCTGATAGCTAAGGTATAAATTCAAATACAAAGCACATAAGTTTGACCAAAAAGTCAACTTGCGATGAATTTTGGGTGATTGAGAGAAATGAATTTAGCTATAGACAAACTGGCAAATATTACCAAGAGTGATCCAAGCCACAATTCAAGCCTCATAGTTCCAAACATCCAATGCATATTTGGAAATCAACTTTCTTTATACATAAACTTCATTGATACCTGTCAAGTATTATGAACAATCAAGCGAAAAAGACAAAATAATCACACACAAAGACAGCCAAATAAACAAGCTTTAAGGTTTTTGAGTGGTAAGCAATGAACTAAGAACAACATGATATTTAGGGTGAAGATTGAAGAACACCCCATATATCATTACAAAAAGAACACATGAAAATCCAATTGTTTTGCACAATATTACAATCTTGACTCATCTAATTCATGAATTAAAAATAATAAATCAATGAAGAAACACAATCAAGAACAACTGAAAATCAAATTATGGCCAAAGTTAGCAAATTCGAAGATACTATGGACAGATAGTGAGGAAAATGCTGCAGTACAATAAATTGAGGATATTACTTACTTCATATCCTTATTGTCTGCTTTTGAAATGTGTGAATGGTTTGTTAGAAGGTCTTAACCTGGTGTATTAAGATGATATGGGAATAAGGGGGATCCTAATTCATTAACCTCATGTATTAACATCAGTAACATCCATTTTCAATAGTATTCACAGAGCGGACAGAAATACAGAATTGCAAACAACAACCATCACAACAACATAGTTAAAAAGCTTTGCAAACAATACCCATTGAACGAACCTGTGAAGCAGGGATTGAGTAAAGAAAGAAGAAAACAGGCCAGGAGAGGAAGAAAAAAAACGACTCTGCAAAGAGACAAGACAAATTGGAATCAACAATGGGTAGAAGCTGAAGTAATCGGGGGAAAAAGTACCTCTGAAGAAGTCACCTGAGGAGGAAGATAGGGTTGTCGTAAGCTGGTTGCACACTTGCACCTGGTTTGGGGAAGAAAGACGACACTTTAACCGGATAAGAACACATTAAAAAAAGTACAAACCAACGTTACCGGAATTCTAACGCGACTCGTCAGGAGCATCGTCGGGGAAGGAGATTTGGGGAATGCAGTCGGATGTGAAGACAAGAAAAGCACAAAGCATTCGAGGGGGCATGGCATTGAATTGGGGGTGCGGAGAGTCGCCGGTAACGGTCGTGGGACCTGAGGCGCTCATCCGGTGGCGGACACATCCGACGACCGGAGGGGGTTACGAGGACGGCAACAGGTCTTACACAGGCCTGGAAATTACGATCTTACCCGTCCAATATGTTTTATATAGTAGTTAGAGATAGTAGTAAATATATATAGAGGGAGGTTCCCCTAAAAAATAATGTTTGCCTAAGTATGCTAAGAAGTAATCTTAGCCTTCTAATTATCTAATTAAGGGCTAAGATTAAAGTGTAGAAAAAATAAGTAATCAAGGGTAATTTGGGTATTTTATTACATTACCCACAATTGTTGACTTTTTAAAATTTCCCCCCTATTTTTTTAAATGCTAATAACTTTTTCATACGACATTATTTTTTTAAATAAATTACACCATAAAATCAAGCATTTTTTTCTCTTTAATTTGAGTATAGTATTACTATAGTTTTTTTTAAAAAAAAAATCAAATTATGTGACGTTGTGCTACATTTTTAACGTTTTTGTGCTGCATTTCATAAAACAGCACAAGGCTGTGCTGTATTTCATAAAACAGCACAAGGCTGTGCTGTATTTCATAAAACAGCAAAAGGCTGTGCTGTATTTCATAAAACAGCACAAGGCTGTGCTGTATTTCATAAAACAGCACAAGGCTGTGCTGCATTTCATAAAACAGCACAAGGCTGTGCTGCATTTCATAAAACTCTGCATTTCATAAAACAGCACAAGGCTGTGCTGTATTTCATAAAACAGCACAAGGCTGTGCTGTATTTCATAAAACAGCACAAGGCTGTGCTGTATTTCATAAAACAGCACAAGGCTGTGCTGTATTTCATAAAACAGCACAAGTCTGTGCTGTATTTCATAAAACAGCACAAGGCTGTGCTGTATTTCATAAAACAGCACAAAACGCACGAATCACAATACATCACAAATCAAGAATACAGCACAATACAGCACAAATCAAGAATACAGCACAATACAGCACAAATCAAGAATACAGCACAATACAGCACAAATCAAGAATACAGCACAATACAGCACAAATCAAGAATACAGCACAATACAGCACAAATCAAGAATACAGCACAATAGAGAAACCTAACCCTAAATCCCCCAAACCCTTAAACAACATACAATCATTCAAAAATTCAATCAACATACGCTATATCCACAAATTCACCACCTACATCACCCAATTTGAAACACAAAAGAAACTAAAGGCGAGATAGGGTTCGGAGGTACCTTAGGGTTGGTGATATGAGCGTTCTTGCGGATTTCAGCAGAGATGGTGGAGCGAAGCTGAGATGGAGTAACAACATCGTAGGGATTGTATATGTCCATGATCGCAGGAACAGATCTGCAAGCTGCACGGAAGAAATCGAAGGTCCTACGTCTAGCTTCTTCCAAGTGGCTGAGTTTGGGGGTACTTTCGTCCTCATTGCAAACGCCATTTTGACTTTCTGGTTGACTTTCCGATCGTCGCTCCGACGAGAGAGTGGCGGAGGCGGCGGAGGATTACGGTGGGTGTGTGTCGGTAGGGTTCATGACTTTGCCTCCCTTTGTCGTCTTCATTTTGATCTGTGTGTATAGAATTAGGGTTACGTTGTATCTCCGATCGAATGAGGTAATCAACGAACAAGTAGAAGAGGGGGGAGAAGAATGAGTTCCGATTGGTATTGATGGTATCTGGTGTTTTCTCCCTCAAAACCTCAAAGGGTACTGATCTCAACTTCTTTCGATTTTCACCTCCGATTGGTTTGGTTGTGCTACATTTTAATATAATACAAAAGGGATTAATTAGTGTGTTTTAAGACCATAATGCCCTTTAACCCTAATTTTAAGAGTGCCACATGTCATGTTCTTATTACTTCTTAGCATACTTAGGCAAAAATCATTTCTTATTAGAACCTCTACCAATATATATATATATATATATATATATATATATATATATAAAATATATATATATATATATATATATATATCTATACTATATAATAAAAGAGTAACTAGGATGCCACATGGCATCCTCATGTTACTCCTCAAAAATATTTTCCCGCCTAAACTAATATATTATTTTAGTCAAGTTTTTTATTTTAAGAAAATCAATTAATAGTAATAATTCATTTTGTTTTAAATTTAATTTCTTATATTATCAACTTAATTGTGTAATCATATTGTTTTGAACTATACACATTTTTATAGCTAAATAAGATAAACTAAAAAGAAAAAAATATTTATTGATATATTTATATATTTTAGGTTAGTGTGATTTTAAGATAACTGGTTTTAGTTTTACATGGCCGGGTCAATTTTATATTATATCATTCAAAAAAATATTTGAATATTTATAATTTATAAATGTAACTTTTTAATTTTCATTCTTATAGTAATACGTAACTTAATCATACGAAATATTTGTACATTTATGAATTATGTTGTTTTAATATTTTCAACCCCTGTATTACACGGGTTTACTAAAACTAGTATATATATATATATATATATATATATATATATCAACAATTTTTAGGTCGTCCTCTTCATCTCCTCCTCTTGAGATGTTGAACACTTATGACCCGAAAAGATTCCGATTATCTCAGTTTCATGTCAACCACTTTTCACCTCCGACCCCAACAATTTGAAAGTGTCAAAGTTCAAAACTGTGATAAAGTTAAGTACCCATACTAGACAAAATCCAACTCGTCAGAGGTTCAAAGGACCCTCCTTTGGTTCGGCCAATGGTTTAAACATTATATGATAGGGCCTGGCTAGCCTAGATTGTTTCGGTACTTAGGTCTTTATATATGGTTGTGTTAGTGAAACGAACAAATATATTGCTTACATGACCCCCTCGCTTACTCTAAGCATTTTATTCAGTATTTTAATTAGAATTAGATTTAAACACATAATCTCTTTTTATTTTTACATGTCATGACTTCCTCACATTAAATAGTTGGGCTAAGGATCATTGGTCTCCGACACACGAACATGATGCTTCTACATGCACTTTAAGAGAGAGGATGGATTTTATGAGTGTTTAGGAGCTTTGGAAGAGCCTCTACGTAGAAGCAAAAGGCTTAAAATTAAAATATCTTTTCTTTGTTGTCGAATTCATTTGAAGTTATGTATCTTTAATACCAATCCACTTTGTTTTTTTATAAAATAAATTAATTTTTGATCCCACGGTAAAAGTACTCAAAAAACTACTCTACATAGTAATCAAACATAAATTACAAAATGAAAAAAAGAAAAATATAGATATACAATAATTTATGTGGGATTTGATATAATACACAAGTCACTAAGCTGTTATAAAAGTTCAGGGTTTAAAATGTAATATTCAAAAGTTCAGGGGTATTAAGTGTACAAGATGTAACTGAGTTTGTTAAAGCTTTTAACGGCTTAATTGGGGAAGAATTAAGGGTTCGGTACTTGTGGTTAGTTGATAGCTAACTATAAATAGGATTGTTGATTGTAATTCAATTACTTCTTGTAATCTTCTTCATCTTTCTTCCTTGTATTCAATTTCTTCCATTAATAAAATCATTGGTAAATTTTTAGTAATTCAATTGTTCATTGTTCTTTGATTGTATTCGGTTCTTGATTCACAATTGGTATCAGAGCCAGGTTGGCTCAATTGAGAATCGAATTCGATTTCATTTCTGATCTGAAGAACGATGGTTTCATCAACGAAATTCGAATTGGAAAAATTCGATGGTCGCAATGATTTTGGTCTTTGGAGGGTGAAGATGCGAGCACTGTTAGTTCACAATGGAGTTGTTGATGCACTAACAGGGAAGGCTCCGGTGATTCCTGAGAATACTCCAGATGAGAAGAGGAAAGAAATGGAGAATAAGTGGATGGAGACTGTTGAGAAAGCCCACAGTTCCATCATATTGAGTCTTGGTGATCGGGTACTAAGGGAAGTGTCCAAAGAATCAACTGCAGCAGGTATATGGACTAAACTTGAGTCTCTTTACATGACAAAGTCACTTGCAAATAGACTTTATCTGAAAAAGAGACTGTATACATTTCATATGACTGGTGGGAAATCGGTTGATGATCATATTAATGAATTTAACAAATTGATTCTGGACTTAGAGAATATAGATGTTACTATTGATGATGAGGATCAGGCAATTCTTTTCTTGACATCTCTCCCACAAAGTTTAGAACACTTTGTTGATACTTTGATGTATGGGAGAGAAACTTTGTCAATGGAAGAAGTGCTTGCAGCACTTAATTCCAAAGAACTTAAGAAAAGAATTGAGACTCATGATGATTCTGGTGATGGGTTAGTAGCCAGGGGAAGATCTGACCATAGGGGATTCAGGGGTAAAAATGGATCTAGATCTAAGTCAAGAATGAAAAGGAGATGTTATATTTGTCAGTCTGAGAAACACTTGAAAAAGGATTGCCCTGAGAAGAGGAAGAAAAGGGCTGAGTTTTCTTCAAGAAATAATCAAGGTAATCATTCACCTGATGGGTCAAGTGATGGCTATGACACATCAGATGTGTTAGTGGTGTCTAATAACTCAAAGAATGGTCAATGGATCCTTGATTCGGGTTGTTCCTATCACATGACACCTCATGTGGAGTTTTTTAAAAGTTTAAAGGAAGAGAATCTTGGGGTAGTACAATTAGGTGATGACAGACCCTGTCCCATAGTAGGCTTGGGAGATGTTCTCTTTAAACTGGATAATGGAACTGAGGTGGAGTTGAAAAAGGTTAGATACATACCTGATCTCAAAAGAAATCTGATCTCTTTAGGTACTTTTGAGAAAGAAGGTTGTGATGTAAGAATGAAGAATGGGAAAGTTAAAGTGATTAGGGGATCTATGGTGATGATGACAGGAACTAGAGGTACCAATAACATCTATCAACTAGATGGTAAGGTGATTGAACCTCAAAGAAGTATGCTGGTTGAAGAATCTTTGTCTGATGATGTAAAGTGGCACAACAGGTTGGGTCATATAAGTAATCAGGGTTTGATGGAATTAAAGAAGCAACAAGTATTGGATGATTATAATGGTCAAGGTGTGAGTTTCTGTGAACACTGCATTATGGGTAAAGCTCATAGGGTGAAGTTCAATAGAAGTGTTCACAAGTCCAAACAAGTGCTTGACTACATCCATTCAGATTTGTGGGGTCCATCACGAACTCAATCAAAGGGAGGTGCAAGGTATTTTCTGTCACTTATTGATGACTATTCTAGGAGGGTTTGGGTATATGTACTCAAACACAAGTATGAAGCATTTGAGAAATTTAAAGAATGGAAGGTGTTGGTTGAGACACAAACTGAAAAGAAAATAAAGAAGCTTAGGACAGATAATGGTCTTGAGTTTTGCAATCATGAATTTGATCAATTTTGCAAGAAATATGGTATATCAAGACATTATACTGTGCCTGGAACCCCCCAACAGAATGGGCTTGCAGAAAGAATGAACAGGACCCTATTGAACAAGGTTAGGTGTATGTTGATTGGGTCAGGTATGCCAAAGAATTTCTGGGCTGAGGCTGTTGTGACTGCTGCTTATTTGGTGAATAGATCACCTTCAAATGCAATAGGTAAAAGGACTCCAATGGATATGTGGTCTGGTGGCAAGGATGACTATGAGGATTTAAGAACATTTGGGTCACTTGCATATGCACATATAAAACAAGACAAGTTGGAGGCAAGGGCAGTCAAATGTGTTTTGTTGGGATATGCAGAAGGGGTGAAGGGATACAAACTTTGGAGGATGGATAATGAGTCTCCTAAGGTGATTAAGAGTAGGGATGTAACATTTAATGAAAACTTGTTCTATAAAGACTTGTTAAAGAATGCTGCAAGGGATGAAAGCAGGGAACATTCCATTGAGGTGGAGTATGATAGGTCTAATCAAAATGAGGTAACTCATAATCCTGCACCACCTGGAAATCCAACTTCAGGTAGCAGCCTTGATGGCAATGCCAAAGGGGCTGCACAGCAGGGAACTTCTAGTGAGTCTTCTAGCCTTGCTAAAGACAGAACTAGAAGGAAAGTTAGACCTCCTGCAAGATATAGAGATGAAAGTGAAGAGAATATATCAGCTTTTGTGTTTGTTGCAGCTGAGAATGAGGCTTCAAATGAGCCTATTACTTATGAACAAGCAATAAGCTCTCATGAAAAAGATAAGTGGGTAGCTGCTATGAATGATGAAATACAGTCCTTACACAAGAACAATACATGGAGATTAGTTGAAAAACCCAAAGGGTGTAAGGTAATTCCTTGTAAATGGATATTCAAAATTAAAGATGGGATTCCTGGTGTTGAATTGCCTAGGTACAAGGCAAGATTAGTGGCAAAGGGATTTACACAAAGAGCAGGCATTGATTATAATGAAATTTTTTCACCTGTTGTCAAACACACTTCTATAAGGGTGTTGTTGTCAATTGCAGCTCAAATGGATATGGATCTTGAACAGTTAGATGTGAAGACTGCATTCCTTCATGGGAATTTGGAAGAGGAGATCTATATGGCACAACCTAGAGGTTTTGAAGAAGTGGGTCAAGAAGGTAAGGTGTGTCTTCTGCAAAAGTCCTTGTATGGACTGAAACAGGCGCCAAGACAATGGTATAAAAGATTTGATGATCACATCACATCAAATGGATTTTGCAGAAGTAGGTATGATGCTTGTGTGTATTTCAAAGAGTATGCATCAGGAAGGTACATTTACTTGATATTATATGTAGATGACATGTTAATAGCTTGTAAGGATAGTGATGTTATTAATGACACTAAAGCCATGTTGAAAAGTGAATTTGATATGAAAGAATTGGGAGAAGCAAAGAAAATTCTTGGTATGGAAATTCAGAGGGACAGGGCTGCTGGTGTTATTAAGCTTACTCAGGCTTCTTATGTTAAGAAGGTATTAGAAAATTACCATATGAGTAATTGTAAAAGTGTTAAAGTGTCTTTGGCACAACACTTTAAACTGTCTGCACAAGACTCTCCCAAAGATCCTGATGAAATTGAGTATATGAGGAGTGTGCCTTATGCTAATGTTTTGGGCAGCCTTATGTACTTAATGGTTTGCACTCGTCCTGATATAAGCTATGGTGTAAGTGTTGTGAGTAGGTATATATCATGTCCTGGGAAGCAACATTGGGCTGCTGTGAAATGGATTCTTAGGTACCTTAAAGGTACACAAGATTTTGGTCTAGTCTTTGGTCTTGAACCTTATAAAGGTTATAACTTGATGGGGTTTGTGGATGCTGATTATGCTAAGGACCTAGACAAAGGAAGATCAATTTCAGGCTATGCCTTTCAGGTTATGGGAGGATCAGTCAGTTGGAAGGCTGCTTTGCAAAGGGTTGTAGCTCTGTCAAGTACAGAAGCTGAATACATTGCATTGACATAGGCAATCAAGGAGGCAATTTGGCTCAAAGGTTTTATTGTTGAGTTGGGTATTGATGCTGGACAAGTAACTGTGTTTTGTGATAACAGTGGAGCAGTTCAATTGTCCAGAAATGGTGTATTCCATGAAAGAACCAAACACATAAATATGAGGTTACATTTCATAAGGGATATTGTTAATTCAAAAGAGGTTTGGTTGAAGGAATTAGTACGGATGAAAATGGTGCTGATGTGTTAACTAAGGCTCTTGCTAGGCCTAAGTTGATGAAGTGTTTGGAGTTGCTTAAAGTTGAGTGACTTTGTATTAAGGTGGAGATTGTGGGATTTGATATAATACACAAGTCACTAAGCTGTTATAAAAGTTCAGGGTTTAAAATGTAATATTCAAAAGTTCAGGGGTATTAAGTGTACAAGATGTAACTGAGTTTGTTAAAGCTTTTAACGGCTTAACTGGGGAAGAATTAAGGGTTCGGTACTTGTGGTTAGTTGATAGCTAACTATAAATAGGATTGTTGATTGTAATTCAATTACTTCTTGTAATCTTCTTCATCTTTCTTCCTTGTATTCAATTTCTTCCATTAATAAAATCATTGGTAAATTTTTAGTAATTCAATTGTTCATTGTTCTTTGATTGTATTCGGTTCTTGATTCACAATTTATAGTAGATGCAAGGAAAAGACATACACATTAATAAAGTAGATGTCAGTATAGGGCTAGCTTATTCGATAAAAACTTTGTCTTTTAAATAGAAAGTATTTAGTTCAAATTCAAGTATGATATAAATTAAATTTTGAGTAATTTAGGAGTAGAAATTGTAAGCATTTACTGCTTAAAAACATAAATATGGTAGATAATTAATAGATATTTCATAAAAAGGATATTCTGATGGTATCCGGAAGTTGATGATTCAAACCCTGCACTGTGTAAGTACACATAGATAGGACTAGATTAGTAGTTGTTTATACACGGGTATTGGAAACACTCATGATACAGTTGTCATTGACTTGTAAGATGTATAGAAGAATATATCGTATCATCCAGATAAATTTATTAATTATACAACTTGAGTATAGTTTTATAAGTTAATTACACTTAATTTTTTAGAAATAAACATAGGAAACTTTGGTTATTTTCCTATTTTTGTTGGGAATTAATCTTTTCCACATACTAGCTTCGATCCTCACATGGGTTTACGTGAATTTCTTTGTGAATAAATACCAACGGACGTTTGGTCATATGGCATGACTACTAGAATCGTTACGTGTTTTTCTAAAGTGATTTGATCATAAAGGGTTCTAATTCAGTAATTTGTGTCCCTTGCGAGCTTGTTCTTACAAAATGTATTATAACTTATAGCTTCCTGTAGATATATTCAAACCATAATATTGTATAACAAAGTAATAGAATAATCTTTACAGAACATGTGAAACCAAATTTTATAATCTCTTTGAATGAGTAGTTCTAACTTCTATAGCTTTTTATATAAGTAATCAACTAATCATGACAGCACATTGGACATATTAATTTATATGTAGGCGACTAATAGAATTGTTGATTTGGTACGTGCTGGGGTACACCTCTGTTTCTAGGAAGAAGACTCGGTTTTATAAGTTGACTAAAATCCTTTTATATCATTAGCATTCTATGTTCATCCATTTCAATTTTTACTTCTACTTATAATTCATCCATAATCATGGTCCTTGCTACTAGTGACCACAACGAGTCTAAACCCTCCACCTCCTCGATACTAGCTTCACAACCATGTCGTCACTTTGAATTTTCAGAAATTCTGGTAGCAACAAAAAACTTTGATGAATCATTAGTAATTGGGAGTGGAGGTTTTGGGAAAGTTTACAAAGGCAACATAGTAAATGGATCAAGTATTGTCGTTGTTGCCATTAAGCGTATGGATTCCATGTCCAATCAAGGGGAAACAGAGTTTTGGGCTGAAGTTAAAGTGCTTTCTATGTTACGTCACTGCAATCTTGTTTCTTTAATCGGTTACTGTAATTATGAAATAGAGATGATACTTGTGTATGAATATATGCCTAATGGAACACTTAACGATCACCTCCATATACTTGGTACCCCTTTATCTTGGCTTCGACGACTCAACATCTGCATAGGTGCCGCTCGTGGGTTACACTACCTCCACACTGGTACTGGAATTGAGTCTGGTGTCATACATCGAGATATTAAAAGCTCCAATATTTTGTTACATGAAAGTTGGGCGGCTAAACTTTCAGACTTTGGGTTGTCAAAAATAGGCATGATCAACCAACCATCTACTTATGTCAATACACTTGTTAAAGGCACTTTTGGGTACCTTGATCCCAATTATTATGCTACTGGAAAGCTAACAAGGAAGTCTGACGTGTATGCTTTTGGGGTGGTGTTGTTGGAAGTCTTGTGTAGAAAGCGTGCAGTTGATGAAAGTCTAGATGAGGACCAACTGAGTTTAGCAACTTGGGTTCAAGACTCTATCAAAGAAGGGAATTTAAAAAAGATAATTGATTCAGATATAAGGGGTGAAATATCCCCAAAATGTTTAAAGAAATTTGTTAGAATTGCAGAGAGATGTTTGCACAACAGTCCAAAACATCGACCAACCATGGATGAGGTTCTGTTTAGTCTTAAGTCTGCACTTGTCTTACAAGAGAAATTTAATAATTCGTTGCAATCAACCGGTAAAACAATATTCGGTAAAATTTTTGATATGCTTCCGTTCACCTCAAACGAACTAAACTCAGGTATTTCTAGCTCCTCTTCAATTCTATAGACAAATTCTTTATATGTATGTGAATAAGTAACATGGAAATGTCATCTCCCAACACCAAAAAACAAAAAGATATTGATGTTTATCTTCTTGGGATGGACAGCTCGTAGTTTAAGGTTTCAATTTCATGTCATTTGCCTTAGTTTAAGGTTAAAGGGTGTAAACCTATAATATTGATAACAAAGATCCTTAAATACTCAATAAGATCCTTGTACATCCATAGACAAATACATAAGCCCTGTAAAGTTCATAAATTTTTTAGTATCCATATATGTGGATTGAGTAGATTAATTTTTTTGTCAATATGTTCACAGTCTAAAGGTTATTTAAAGGTGCAGGCACTTCATCTGAATACCCGTATTATAGGCCTGAATGTTGCTTTATGTTTTAAAGCAATTAGGATACTGAGTTTTGTTGTTGTCTATTCATACTACCGGTAGATTAATGTAACATACAGATATCAATCATAGTAAAACATCTCTTTTACCTTCATATGCTATCAGAACCAGAGCCTCTACCTTCACCTCCAGGAGCAACATCATTGGATCTATCAAATTTGGGAGACTCGTTAACTTATCAGCAGATTCTCGCCGTTACTAGTGATCTTAGTTCTTCAAATCTTATCAAACATGGTTGTTCGGGTGATCTCTATAGGGGTGTTCTTGAGGGTGGCACGCCCGTGGTTGTTAAAAGCTTTAGTACTGGATCTAGGAAAGAGGATGGGTACATGGTGGAATTGAATTTCTTCAGCAAAGTGTCACATTCAAGATTGGTTCCTCTTTTGGGACATTGTTTGGAGAACAAAAGTGCAAAGTTTCTTATTTATATGTACATGCCAAATGGTGATTTGTCGGGTTCTTTTTATAGGAGAAACGATCAAGATAATGGTAGGTTACAGTCGTTGGATTGGATTACGAGATTGAAAATTGCAACAGGAGCTGCTGAAGGGCTTTCTTTCCTTCATCATGAATGTAATCCACCAATTGGTCATGGAGATGTTCAAGCTAGCAGTATACTTCTAGATCATAAGTATGAGGTGCGGTTGGGTAGCTTAAGTGAAGTGTCTTTTCAAGAAGAAGACGATCATTCAAATCGAGTCAGTAGGTTTCTCAGCTTAGCCCAGACATCTAAACAGGGTGCTTCTGGTCTAGCGAATGCCATATGTGCGTATGATGTGTCCTGTTTTGGGAAGGTGTTACTCGAGCTTCTAACTGGTAAAATGGGAATTAGTGCATCAAATGATGCAACGACGAAAGAATTAATAGAAGAAATACTTGCACATATTAACATATACGACAAAGAACTCGTGAAAAATATTATAGACCCCTCGTTAATCGTAGATGCAGATTTGTTAGAGGAGTTTGGGCTATGGCTATTGGTGCTAGATCTTGTCTCAACCCAAAGCCTGCCAGAAGACCGCCAATGAGATACGTCCTTAAATCTTTAGAAAACCCGTTAAAGGTGGTTAGAGATGAAAGTGAAAGCTCACCTAGGCTACGATAACCGGTCTGATATTGAAATATTGAATTGATCTTGAATGCCAAAGGTTGTCTTACAATATATAGTATAAGGGTTCTTGAAATGCTGCTTTGTTTAGTTTCTGATGGGGTGTTTTGTATTGTTGAGATATATGGCGACGAGTACGGGAAAAGTAGTCTCAAGCGGTCAGCAATGAGTGGATTAGAGTCGGGGAGTGGTGGTCATAGTGGTTGTGAATATAAAGTCAACCTTGAAGTCAAATACATACTTTGTTTAGTTTTCTTGTTAAATGTAATAGTTGTTAAAGTACAGGGGGCAAAAGTGTTAAAATGAATGTTAGGTTGTTAATCTTTTGTTAACGGCTGATTTGGGGATATATTAGTAAGCAGTTAGGTTTGTTGGGATATACTTTTCAATTCTTTGTAATCTTTCAGTTCCTTTTGTAATCTTCTTCGTTTCATCAGTCAAGTGAATAATCAGAAGTTCTTGTTTACAATTGTGATTCCATTCTTGTTCAATTCACAACAAGTGGTATCAGAGCCTTGTTCGGCTCATCTCTGGTGTTCGATCTGAAATTGCAAGATCAGGAGGTGAATTGAAGTAGAAGATGGTTTCCACGAAATTCGAGCTTGAGAAATTCGATGGAAAGAATGATTTTGGTCTATGGCGGTTGAAAATGAGAGCATTGTTGGTACACTAGGGATTGGTGGATGCTCTAGGTGCCGAACCCAAAATTCCTGAGGGAACTACTGATGAGAAAAAGAAGGAGTTGCAAGAAAAGAGGAAGGAAGTCGTGGAGAAAGCCCACAATGCTATTATCTTGAGTTTGGGTGATCGTGTTCTTCGTGAGGTGTCGAAGGAGACAACTGCCGCCGGTGTATGGACTAAGTTGGAGAGTCTGTACATGACCAAGTCATTGGCCAATCGATTGTACTTGAAGAAGAGATTGTACACGTTTTGTATGGGGTCCAGCAAGACATTAGAAGACCACTGTGATGAGTTCAACAAGTTGATTTTGGATCTTGAAAACATAGAGGTGACAATTGCTGATGAAGATCAAGCAATTTTGTTCTTGACTTCATTACCTCAGTCCTATGAACACTTTGTTGATACCCTTATGTATGGGAGAGAAACACTTACTATAGAGGAGGTTCTTGCTGCATTAAACTCCAAAGAATTAAAGAAGAGAGTAGAGCCTAATGATGTAGGTAGAGAAGGTCTATTTGTAAGAGGGAGAACTGATCATAGAGAGAATAAAGGGTATAAGAATATGGGTCAATCCAGGTCTAAATCAAGATTTAGGAGGAAATGTTTTGTATGTCATTCAGAAAAGCATTTAAAGAAGGATTGTCCTGAATGGAAAAAGAAAAAGGCTGAGTTTCAGGGGTCAAAACATGCAAGAAATTTCACACAAAGTGATGAGAGTCTTGATGGGTATGAGAGTTCGGATGTATTGATGGTCACTTCATATAGAACTGCTGATAAATGGGTAATGGACTCTGGTTGTTCTTTTCATATGACACCCATCAAAGAAGGCTTTCTTGATTTGACTATGAAGAAAATGGGAACTGTGAAGTTGGGTGATGATAGAGCATGTGAGATTCATAGAATAGGATCAGTTTTGTTCAAGCTTCATAATGGTACTGAGTTGACTCTCCATGATGTGAGGTATGTGCCAGAATTAAAGAGAAGTTTGATTTCCATGGGAACATTTGAGAGAGATGGAATGAATATGAGTCTAAAGAATGGGAAAGCCAAAGTAATAAAGGGTTCTATGATACTAATGTCGAGTGTAAGGGCTGAGAACAACACCTATTTGTTAGAAGGTAAGGTAGCTGATGCAAGTGCATCAGTTGTGACAAAAGAAAAGATGGTGGTCAAGCCAGTCTATGGCATCAAAGACTAGGTCACATCAGTCAACAAGGGCTCACAGAATTGGCCAAGCAAGGGTTGATAGAAGGGCTGCATGACTGTGAATTTGGTTTCTGTGAACCATGTGTGATGGGTAAAGCTCATAGAGTCAAATTCAGTAGAAGTGTGCAGGTGAGTAAAACTAGACTGGATTACATTCATGCTGACTTGTGGGATCCAGCAAAACAAGCATCACTTGGTGGTGCCTACTACTTTCTTTTGATTATAGTGATCACTCTAGAAGGGTATGGGTCTATATGTTGAAAAGGAAAGTTGAGGCATTTCAAAGATTTAAGGAGTGGCAAGTGATGGTGGAGACACAAACTAAAAGGAGAGTGAAGAAACTGAGGACAGACAATGGTCTGGAGTTTTGTAACCATGAATTTAATGAGTATTGCAGAGAAAGGGGAATTTCTAGGCACCTTACAGTCCCAGGGACTCCACAACAAAACGGGTTAGTTGAAAGAACGAATAGGACCATTTTGAATAAGGTGAGATGTATGTTGAATACATCAGGAATGCCCAAGTCTATTTGGGCTGAGGCTGTTAACACAGCTGTCTATTTGATAAATAGATCCCCTAGTGTAGCATTGATGAATAAAACTCCAATAGAGGCATGGTCAGGGAGGAAAGCTAGTTATGAGTATGTGGATCTCAAGATATTTAGGACTCTAGCTTATGCTCATGTGAGACAAGGAAAGCTTGAGCCTAGAGCTATCAAATGTATTTTTCTTGGATACCCTGATGGAGTTAAAGGGTACAGGCTGTGGAGATGTGATGTCTCAAAGGTCATTTCAAGCAGAGATGTTACTTTCAGAGAAGATGTTTACTATAGGGATGTGATTAGTAATAAAAGTTCACAAAGTGAAGATAGAGATGTTGAACCAGGGGTTCAAATTGAGGTGGAGGAGGAACCACATGATGTTGTTGGAAAGCCAAAATCTAATGTGCCTGGTGTGAGTTTGGGATCAAGGTCTAGTTTGGCAAAAGATAGGCCTAGGAGGACCATTGTGAAACCATTAAGGTATAGAGATGGTGATGATATCTCTGCAGTTGCATTTATAGCAGCTAAGAAGGAGAGTAACTTTAAGCCTTTGTCATATGAAGAGGCCGTGTCATGTGAAGAGAAGGATAAGTGGATCAGGGCTATGAATGAAGAGATGGATTCATTGGTTAAAAATGAAACTTGGGATTTAGTTGACAAGCCTGATTGTAAGAGATTGGTGAAATGCAAATGGTTATTCAAGATTAAAGAAGGGGATGAGAGTGGAAAACCAAGATACAAAGCAAGGTTAGTTGCTAAAGGTTTCACACAGCAGGTTGGTGTAGATTATACAGAAATTTTCTCACCAGTGTGAAACTGATCAGGTGGTGAAAGTTTAACTTTTAACGACTTTATTTCCGGTTTTATGTATAAATGTATGAGAAATAGAGTTACTTTGGGATTATTTGGTGTTTGTAGGTTAAACGTGAAGAATACGGAGAAATGGGAAGAAATGGGATGATAATTGGAGCTCGAGAAGTCAAGATATGATAAATCGAAGTTGTATGGCAATAATATCTTAAAACGGGCATAACTTGAGCTAGGAAGGGAGTTACAGGGCCCATGACCTATCAACGGAAAGGTCTCGAAAAACTACACATGAAAATCAAGGTTGCACAGGAAGGTGGCGCCACTGACGCCTCCATAGGCGCCACCGACGCTGAGGTTTGGGTTTTTGTTAAGATTGAGCCTATTTTGAAGGGATTTAAAAGGGAAAAACCCTAATTCGAAAAAAAACTTTTCACACAGCAATCTTGGACGAAAATTGGAAATCTTGGATCATTCTCAAGCTCTTCTAACATCAAGAACGTCGATTTCATCCGAATTACATGATCAATTACGTTTTTGTTGAAGAATCGATGAAGATGCAAGGCTAAATCCATTGTGATTCACTTCGGGGGAGGGTTTGTGCAAGTTCTAGTTTTTCTTAGTTTGTAACCTAGATTGGGATTGAGTCTTGAACCTTTTAAGTTGTTTTTGGATTCAATTTATGATTTGATTCGTTAAACGGTTTAATTATGATTTAACCTAATTTTGATATTCTTTAACTTTGGTTGTCTTTAATCATTGTGTGAGTAATTATTAGACTTAGGGTTTCATGATTCAAATTGGTAATTGTGTGAATAGGGTCCTTTAAACTTTAATCCATAATTATCACGTAAATCATATCATGTATAGGTCACCATTAATGGCTTCTCATTAGGTTTCATTAAAGAAAGATTGTAACTTTGCCAAATCTGAATCCTGAAGTGGGTTGCTTTTCAATCAAGATTGTTAAAAACTTAAACTTTATTTCGTTAAATTAATTATTTCACAATCCAATTAATCAAGCAATTTCCTTTTTCAATGTTTAATTCTTTTAGTTTAATCGTTACTAGCACTTTCCTGTGATTCCCTGTGGATTCGACACCCTGCTTAACCTTTGCTATTAAGGGTGATTAGGTACTCTTTAATATATATTTTGACCGACCACACGATATCGATCAAAACGGCGCCGTTGCCGGGGAATCGTTGCGCTTAGTGTTAGTAATAATTATTTGTTTTCTTAAAAAAATATATATATTTGTTTTTCTTGTTTTTGTTTATTTATTATTTTATTGTTCGGAATTACACTGGTATTTGTTTCTTGTGTGCAGATAGTTGAGATTCTTATGCATACGAGACATTCCGGAAGGACTTCCCCGTTGCTCTTTGATCCTGAGATTGAGAAAACAGCAAGAGACAACCGAGTTTTTCACAAGGCAAATCCCTCATCAGCTCCTATTCCACGAAGTGTGCGGTCTGAAGAAGAAACCTCAACAGCTAAGGCTAGTGACCTTACGAAGGCTTTCCAAAACACCGGAAAGTAATCCATTCAACAGCATGAATAACTCGGGAAATCAAAGTGGTCCTTCTACTCAACCTCCTCCACAAAGGGAGCAACCTCTAGGTGATATTCCACCTGCATTGTTCCCACCACATAATGCTCCACCACCTCAGCAACAAATTCCACCATTTAACCCAGTTCAAGGAAACCCTATACCTCCACCACCACAATTCCAAACGGGTGACACCACTCGTGTATACCCACAACCTAATCCACCTATTCAACAAGAACCGGTTAGAAATGTTAACTATGAGGCTCCAAGAAATCCCTCAGTTCAGTTTAATCAATCTAACTCGAGCCGGAATGATGGTGTTAATGGTGATGAAGATATAAGGGATCGAGTATCAAATTGGGATGATGGAATGGAGCATGAGAATTCAAATGCTGGATATGGAGTGAGATATGAAGATGGATTTGGTTTCAATTATGCTTATCAGCATCCAGGAGGGTACAATCATCATTTTAATCCAGTCTTCCAAATGGCTAATCAAGGTCCACCAAGAGCTATGAGGCAACCAATGAATCAACATCCTCAACCGGGTTTTTCTCAACATCATGATGGTCTTCCTCAAGTCTATCATCGTGCCCCAATTCGAGGAGTTGAAAGCCATTTTAGACCTCAAATTGCAGTCAATTCATCTCCAATAGTAATCCCTATTGCACATGGTCGATCTTTCGAAGTGAGGCCACAGGGATTAAACATGTTGCCCTCTTTCTATGGTAAAGGAAACGAGGAACCTTACCATCACATTTCTGAATTCGAAGCGGTGTGTGGCATAATTGGCGGACAAGGGTTTACACCGGATCAAGTGAAGCTCGTGTTATTTCAATTCACATTGAAGGACGCTGCGAAACAATGGTTTCTATCATTGCCATCAGCAAGCATTTTTACATGGGAGGATATGCAACAACAATTCCTATAAGAGTATTACACACCTCAACGAACAAGTGATGCAAGGGCTAACATTCGGAACTTCCAATAACAACCAGGTGAACTTTTCTATGAAGTTTGGAAGCGGTTTAAAACAATTGCTAAGGAATTGCCCTCATCATGGTATTCCACAATGGGAGTTGATCAATGCATTTTATGATGGATTATCCACTGATGACATCCGGGATATGAACTCTACTACGGGTGGAACATTCCTTTCCAATCATGTGGAGGTGGATTGGGAATTCTTAGAGAAAATGGCGGTGAACTCAAAAAGGCAAGCTCAATCTAATAGGAAGAAGAAACACACCATTGTTAGATCTGCAACCACTACTAATGCCAATGAAAGATTAGAACAATTGGAGAGAGCAAATCAAATGTTGGAACGCCAGCTGGCAAGTTTGAATCTCAATGGGGGAAATGTGACACATCAAGGCGGACCAATGTTTTCCGTGTGTGAAGGATGTGGTGATCTTGGCCATGCTATCATGGATTGTCCAATGAAAGTGGGTAGACCTGAGGAAGAAGTAAATCAAGTATATGGTGATCGAAAGCAATATGATGTGAATTCTAATACATATCATCCAGGTTTGCGTAATCACCCCAATTTTAAATATGGTAACACATCTAATCAATCTAATCCTTATTTTCAGGTACCAAATCAAGGAGGTCAACCGTATCAGAACTGACAACCGATGTATAACAACCAGAATTACAACCAAGGAGGATACAACAAGGGTTACCAACAAATTATCAACCTAATGGCGATCAAGGAAGCTCAAGCAACTCATCCGAGATCATGGACTTTCTCCGAGAGATTAAGAAAGACAATGAGGTACGAGATAAAACCGTGGAGGCATTAGCAAAACAAGTTGGACAACTAGCGGAAGAGATGGCACAATTGAGAAGAAATCCAGGAACGTTGCCTAGTGACACCACTGTCAATCCTCAGCATCAAACATCGGGTGCAAGAAATACAAAGAGTGCAAACATCAATCAGGTAAGTATTCTTCGCTCTGGTAAAATTTATGACAATAAAGTGGTTTCCCCACCATCATTCAAAGAAGGAGTGGTGGAGGACCTTGGTGAGGATGGGAGAAGTGATAATGAGTATGAACCGGACACCCATAGTGTTAAACAAAAGAAAAAAGTAACTTTTCAAGATATACCAAAATCTGAGCTTAAAAATGAGTCCCCTAAGGTCAATGGTAAGGGTATGGAGGTTAATACCATACCTTATCCAAAGGCTTTAGAAAATCCTGAAAAGTCAAAAACTTTAAACAAACGGGGTCCTCAACAAGAAGAAATTTAGGAAATTTTCAAGCAAGTTAAAGTAAATATTCCTTTACTCGATGCAATTAAACAGGTATCGGCTTATGCTAAATATCTTAAGGATATGTGTACTCAAAAACGAAACAATAAATTTCAAAAATGCTTGATTTAACAGAAAAAGTGAGTGCTGTGTTAATGGGTTCGTTGCCTATGAAACTTCGGGATCCCGGAAAACCTTTGATACCAATTCAAGTTGGTGACTTTAAAATGGCAGGGGCGTTACTGGATCTTGGAGCGAGTGTAAGTATTCTTCCGGGAAGCTTATATGATCAGTACGATTTTGGTCCACTTCGTAAGGCCGATACTACCATAGTATTAGCCGATTTGACACTTGACACCTAAGCTTCCTAGAGGAATCGTGTCTGATGTGATTATCATGGTTGAAGATTTCTACTACCCGGTTGACTTCTTAGTTTTAGACTATGTGTCGAATGATAAAACAAAGCAACCTAACGTCATACTTGGTAGACCATTTTTGGCCACCGCGAATGCTTTGATAAACTGTAGAACCGGGACGGTGGATATGACATTTGGTAATAGAAAATTGCGTTTAAACGTGTTTGCTAATACACCAAACTCTCTACTCAATGATGAATGCTTTATGGCGGACATCATTGAGGAGTGTAATCCTCACGAAAGTGAGGATGCCACCAAAGAGACTTGTTTTGTTTGTGATGATGCAGGTTGGAATCATATGATAGATCTAGCAATTGAGGCACAAAAGTTAGATGTCATGGTTGTTGATGCTGGTAGGCCCTCATGGACACATCAAGTTGAGAACTTGCCTGAGCATATAGACAAAAAGATGAAGCCTTCATTGGAAAGCCCACCAGAGTTGGACTTGAAAGATCTTCCCAAGCACCTCAAATATGCATTTTTGGGAGAAGACAACACGTTGCCCGTAATCATCGCAGCCGACTTAGAAGCAGATCAAGAAGCCTCATTATTACAGGTTCTTTAAACATACAAAGCTGCGATAGGATGGACACTTGCTGATTTGAAAGGTATAAGCCCTTCGATCGTGATGCATAAGATCATAACTGATGCCGATGCCAAACCGTCACGTGATACGCAAAGAAGGTTGAATCCAAACATGCGTGAAGTAGTCAAGAAAGAGGTACTTAAGTGGTTGGATGCCGGTATCATCTACCCAATCTCTGACAGCACATGGGTAAGTCCAACGCAAACAATACCAAAGAAAGCAGGTATTCAAGTGGTCAAAAGCGAGAAAGGTGAGCAAATCGCCACTCGGCCGGTAACCGGGTGGCGTGTTTGTATTGATTATAGGAAACAAATGCTGCTACATCTAAGGATCATTTTCCACTTCCATTCATTGATCAGATCATTGAGAAGTTGGCAGGTTAGAAGTTTTATTGTTTTCTAGATGGCTATTCGGGATATAATCAAATTGCTATTCATCTGAGGACCAACAAAAGACGACATTCACTTGCCCTTATGGCACATTCGCTTTTAGGCGAATGCCATTTGGTTTGTGTAATGCCCCGGCCACCTTTCAAAGGTGTATGATGAGTATCTTTTCAGATATGGTCGGGGAGTCTCTAGAAATTTTCATGGATGATTTTTCAATTTTTGGTTCTACTTTTGATAAATGTCTACATGAATTAACCAAAGTGTTGAAACGATATGTTGAAACAAACTTAGTCTTAAGTTGGGAGAAAAGTCACTTTATGGTTCAAGAGGGAACGGTTCTAGGGCATGTCATATCTAATCGGGGAATTGAGGTAGATCGGGCCAAAATCACGGTAATTTCCACTCTACCTCCTCCGGTTAATGTTAAAGGTGTGCGATCATTCTTAGGACACGCAGGGTTTTACAGACGGTTCATTAAGGGCTTCAGCGTCATAACTAAACCCTTATGTAACTTACTTTTGAAAGACGTACCCTTTGCGTTTGATAAAGAATGTTTCATGCTTTTAACACGTTAAAAGAGAAATTAGTGGAGGCCCCAATCTTGCAATCACCTAATTGGTCACTTCCGTTTGAAATTATGTGTGATGCAAGCGATTTTGCAATTGGGGCTATTTTGGGTCAACGGGTGGATAAGAAACCCGTTGCAATATACTATGCAAGTAAAACCTTAGCCGATGCTCAGTTAAATTACACAACAACTGAAAAAGAATTGCTTGCAGTAGTATATGCCTTAGATAAATTCCGGTCATATATATGGGGAAGTAAAGTAATCGTTTATTCTGATCACAGTGCAGTCAGGTATCTAATGGAGAAGAAGGATGCCAAACCTAGACTTATACGTTGGATCTTGTTACTACAAGAATTTGACTTGGAGATACGTGATAAGAAGGGAAGCGAAAATGTAGTCGTGGATCATTTGTCAAGAGTGATGCATCAAACCACTGATTCACATCAGGAGATTAATGAGACATTCCCAGATGAGCAATTACTATCCGTATCTTCCGAACCATGGTATGCTAACTTTGCAAACTATTTGGCTGCAGGTACCACTCCCGACCATTGGAACAAAAGGAAGCGACAACAATTCATGTCACAGGTCAAATATTACGTTTGGGACGAACAAGACCTATTCAAGGTCGGAGCGGATCAAATCATCCGAAGATGCATTCCCGAGTATGAAATTCCACACGTGTTAGAACATGCCCACTCGTCCGCATGCGGGGGTCATTTTAGTGGAAAGAAAACGGGTCACAAGATCCTATCTTATGGACTCTTTTGGCCTACCATATTTCGTGATTCGTATAATTTTGCTAAAAATTGTTTGAAATGCCAACAAATGGGAAGTATATCAAAACGTAATGAAATGCCCATGCAACCAATTCTCGTGGTCGATATCTTTGATGTTTGGGGAATTGATTTCATGGGCCCATTTCCAAATTCATATGGCAATTTATATATTTTAGTGGCAGTGGATTACGTGTCAAAGTGGGTGGAGGCAATTGCCACTAAAACCAATGACCATCACGTTGTGTGTAAATTTGTTCAAAGTAATATTTTCTCACGATTTGGTCTTCCCGTGTGATCATAAGTGATGGGGGATCACATTTTAAGAATATTTGGTCTTCCCCGTGTGATCATAAGTGATGGGGGATCACATTTTAAGAATTTTCACTTTGGAAAGTTGTTGAAACGTTATGGCGTAGATCACCGAATAGCAACACCTTATCACCCTCAAACGAGTGGACAAGTGGAGGTATCCAATAGCCAAATTAAGGAAATCTTACAGAAAACGGTACGATCGGACCGTAAAGATTGGTCCACCAAGTTAAATGACGCTTTATGGGCCTATCGTACCGCTTTCAAAATGCCTATTGGTACAACCCCATATCGGTTGGTCTACGGGAAAGGATGTCACTTACCTGTCGAACTCGCTCATCGTGCTTTATGGGCAATTAAAAATGTTAATCTTGATTACAATGTTGCAGGCATTGCACGGAAGTTGAGTTTGAATGAACTAGAAGAATTAAGGAACGAGGCATACGAGACGACAGCCGCTTACAAGGCAAGGATGAAAGAAGTGCACGATGCTAAGTTACGGAAGAAGACTTTTGAAGTCGGTCAGAAGGTGTGGTTGTATAACTCACGATTGAAACTGTTTCCCGGTAAGTTGAAAAGCAAATGGATGGGACCGTATGTTGTAATTCGAGTTGGTAAGTTTGGCGATGTCGAGATTGAAGACCCTAAAGACGGTGTACGACAAATGGTGAATGGACATCGATTGAAACATTATCTAGAAAGCAAGGATATGAGCGAAACCAATGAAGAATTGGTGAGCTTCTTGGTAAGTGCACCAACTTACACAACAAATCCGTAAGGATCAGGTAACGGTCTGGCTAAAGACCTAAAACTTAGCGCTTTCCGAGAGGCAACTCGGTGAACTTTGTGGGTGTGTTCACTAGAAACCCTCACGAGACTTCACTCGTCCACTCGGGCGTATCGAGTAGTTTAAAAGGCTTGTTGCATCCGCTAAATGCAACCGTGATTCCTACGAAAGTGAGTTTAGTTGTTATTTTTTTTCGTTTGTTCGTTATCATATGATTTTGTTTTTTTTATGCAAGAACTTGACAATACCCAAGTGTGGGGAACCTCATGGATAACCAGGTATGTGCACAAAATTTTTTGACGATTCGGGGCGAATCATGATTTTTTTGGGGGGTGCACGAAGGTGGCATGATTTTCGAAAAACAAACAAAAATATTTAATTAATTTTAATTTTACTTATCTCTTTTCATAATTATGAGTACTTAATTTTTTGTGCTTTATTAAAAAAAATTGTTTTTTTGAAAACCACCGCCACCGACGCCATCACCACCGCCACCAACGCCATCGGCGCCAACCAAGTCCCAACTCACTGTCGGGCGGTGGTGACCGACGCTGGGCTTGGCGCCGGCCCACCGCCACCGACGCCCATATCACCGCCACCGACGCCGCGGCCCAGTCAGGCGCGGGTCGGCCCAATTTTTACCCGGTTTACCCGAATTCCACAACCATAAACACATTTTTGTTAACATTTACGGGTACATATGGATCTAAACTTCAGTTTTCATTATCTTCTCTCCATCTTTTCTCTCTAAACTCTCAAGAACACATCGAGCCCTAATTTCAACTTCTTCGATTCTTAACCAAATCAAGCAAACAATAGGTGCATCTTGCTTAGTTTTTCAAGGGGATCACGTTTCACTGATTAGTTTTGCAAGATTCTCACTCGTTTGCGAGAAAATGGGAGTTTAAAGTCCGGATTTTTGGGGGTTTTTACACAAAATCACTCCATTCTTCTTTTTGTTCCTCTAAACACATCACATTGTGCCTAGGTATGTATTTTATTGCTTCATTACATGTTTTGCTCCTGGATGATCATGGTATGTTTATTTCCTTGGGTAAAATCTTGAATTTTATATCAACTGCTTAAGTAAGTAGTATACAAATGATGAGAATGTTCAATTGTGTGGTTTGTGCTATGTGCTTAATTCTACATGAGTTTGGGAAATAGGTTGAGATATGATGATAATAGAGTAAAGTGTTGGTAAACTGATGACAATGAATTGGTTCATATGAATGATTTGGTGTTTATGATGTCAATAAACTTAAAAGCGCTTATCATTTGTATAGAATTTAGTGGAAGGCCAACAACTTTACTTATGTTATGTGCAATTCATGAGTGCAATTATGAACTTTCTGGTGGATATCCATGTTGAGAGACACTCGTGAAAATGTTACTTAATGTTGAGATTATGGGTTAGTGATATTTCTGTTACGGCATAGAATTGGTTTGGGGATTATATGAGTAATATAGTCTTAAAAATCCTTATTAATTAGGTGTGATAGAACTCATAATTCATATGAGTGTTTGTTTACTCATGAGGGAGCTAAATTGATATCTGTTCATCGCAGGAATCATGCCACGAACCAAGGAATCCACTTCTCGAGGAAAAGGCAAAGCTTCCGGCTCATCCTCTGAACCTTCGGGAAAACATACGAGGCGAGCACAAGCAATATAACCGAAACAAGTTCCAAAAGCGAAAGGGATGAAGCAATGGACACCAACTCTAGTGGCGATAACATTGACTATGATTCCGAGGGGATTCCTATTTGGACGGAGAACAAGAAGCCATTGTCCAAGTTCCCACGAGAGATGCAACCACAACTGTACATGGAGAAATTCAAGGGCAAGAATGACCTCACTACACTCATGGTTTGTGAAAGACCCATGGAACTCCCGGAGTTTCGAATGTTTGGAGTGACTGAATGCTTTGAAAGGTTGGGATGGAGGGAGGTATTGACATTTTTCAAGATGGATAAGCCACATGTGTATGTGAATCAAATCATGGAATGGATGTCTACGCTAGTAAGAAAGGATGGATCAAACCCACCACACACCACTACACTAACCGGCAAGGTCGGTGGGAAAACAATGGTTATGTCTTTTCAGATCCCAACTGGGGATTACCTGCGGGAGGTCTTAAATGATATCTTTGCTGTTCCTATCACTGCCTTAACTTCTGACAACATGAACAGAAGTAACATGAAGATCTTACCAAAGCTACTGACAGTGATCCTGAGCAAGAATGTGATCCCTAGAATCTCTGACAGAGGAAGAGTGCGACACTATGAACTTAGAGTGCTTCATGCCCTCCTCACTGGTAGACACATGTTGTCTTACCGACAATTAGTAATGATGAACATTTGGGAAAGTAGGGCGCGATTGATGATTCCACACTGCCGCTTGATCACCATGTTGTTGCGCAAGCAAAAGGTTGTGTCCAACGAGGCTTTGGCCATTCCAATCACTGTTTTAAAGTTTAAAATTAATCGGTTGGGAGGACAATCATGGGAATACAAGAAGACGGCCACACACTATCAACTACGAGACAAGGATAGTGGTCGAGTATTAATGGTACAACGAGATGATGGTCCTCGACAGGCGGATACGGATGATGTTGCTATGGGTCAAGGTGGTGTGAGAGCAATTGAGGATGTGGATGCTGGTACAAGGGAGCCAACCGAGGAAGAAGAAATCCAGGAAGCAGTTGTCAGAGCCAGACCTTTTGGTTTTTCAGGATGGACCTTGGATCAGAGGCACATGTATGATGAACAGTCACGCGAAAGGGAGCGACAAAAAAGGTGGAGAGAGAGCTATGATAGGAGGACAGAGGAGTATGAGCAACAATCGAGGGATGCATGGGCAGCACAAGAACGGCGTGACAGAGAGCTACGTGATGACATGAGGATGTATGCGCGTGACTCCGCGTATGCACGCGAGCAAGCTATTAACGATTATTTTATGTATCAGGAACAGGTTCGCCAGTATAATGACTACCATGCAGGGTTGCCGTATCAAGCTCGACCACAACCCGTGGATTGGAGTGCTCTACCACAATACACGCTCGGGCAGCAATATGAGAGGTACCCACAAGCTCAACCGTCACAGTGGGTACCAACGGCTACAACCCCCGATGGAAGCTCACACGCGACGAGGGAGACCGAAAGCTTTGACATGCACGCCATGCACCAAAGTCTGATGGAATCCTTCTTTGGACCACCACTGCCCAGACCTCCGTTTGGATGAGATCAGAACACTCTCTGGTCACTTGATCAGGTCCATGTGTTTCTCCACTCTATCTGTTTTATGTTCAAACATGTTATTTGCTATTATTCTTGTCAACACTCTTTTGGTGTGTTTAACCTGTGATTGGGGGTGTAAAACAATAACTATGTATGTGGGAATGAGTGAATCTATGGTAGGTGTGTTGTGGTACAACCAGAGTGATGACTTGTTTTGATGATTGGGAGAGCTTGGATATGATAATGAAAACTCCCCTTAAATCCACAATTGCTCCAACAGATTGAATGGTGCATTGGGGACAATGCACCTCTTAAGTGTGGGGATGAGGGGGTTATGCAAATTAAGGTAAAAATTAGAAAAATTTTGAAAAAAAAAACATTTTGCCAAATGTGAATTTTTGCAAAAAGTTTTCAAGTAAAGCTCAGTGTGTTTATGAAACTAGAACCTTCACTTGTTGTTTATCAGAGATTGATATAGATCTTAAGTCATGGCCATGTTCCTCAAGTTCAGAAAAAGTGTTCTAGCGGGTCATTTGTGGAAATATGATGGATACCCAGTTAGTGTTAACAAGTACTTGATATAATAAACTCATGTGCACATCGGCAACCTAAATTCCTACTTGGTGAGATTTTAAGCCTATGACTTCATACACATCATACACATATTCAATTGTTGAGGGTAGGCCATATATTAATGTTGTTACAGAACTTATGTTGTTGATGCATACCAATACCATAAGCAAGGTGTTTGCACATGAATGATAAAGGCAATCTAGGAACCCATCTACTTGTTAAACGTTTGTCAGTTTCATCCATCATTTCCCTTAGTAGCCACGTTGAGCCTTAAACCATTCTTTTGTTAAACCCAAGACATGAAGCCCAAGTTATTAGTTGATAACCAATCGTTAAGCAATTCAAAGTGAAAGAGCATCCAAAGTCAAGCTTATATTATAAAAAAATTGAAAAAAAGAAAAAAAAAGAGGAAAAAGAAAAGAAAAAAAAGAGAGACTATTGGGCCAAAAAGGATTGAAGTGAGTTAGCTCTTTGAGTCATGTTGATAAGGATAGTTTAATGATTTGGGTTATAAGTAAATTTGTGTTAGCCACTTTTAAAAGCCAAAACTTCCTACCCGTGCCTAAACCCAAAACCCATAAGCCCTTTAGACATGTGCAAGACCTATGCAAATGGTGGAGGTGTGATCACTATACAAGCTTATGTGGACAACATGGTATATTAGGTTAGTGAGTGATTACACTAGTACACTTTTTACTAGTTCAGAAATAAATCGAGAGGAGTGAATTATTGTGAGTGGTGTGTACATGAGATTAAAAAATCAAAATCATGATAACATTAGTTGGGTGACATCTTATTTTGCTTATGATTAACTTGTTAGAACATGAATCTACTAGACGATGTAAGTTGTGTGAAAGGGGCATGACCTTTGACCTTAGTTAATCTTTAATAGGTGACTAGTGAGGTAAATTATCAATGATGGTTTTGTAAATTACAATTGAGCTTTGCTTGAGGACAAGCAAAAGGTAAGTGTGGGGATTGTGATCGGGTGGTGAAAGTTTAACTTTTAATGACTTTATTTCCGGGTTTTATGTATAAATGTATGAGAAATAGAGTTACTTTAGGATTATTTGGTGTTTGTAGGTTAAACGTGAAGAATACGGAGAAATGGGAAGAAATGGGATGATAATTGGAGCTCGAGAAGTCAAGATATGATAAATCGAAGTTGTACGGCAATGCTATCTTAAAACGGGCATAATTGAGCTAGGAAGGGAGTTACGGGGCCCATGACCTATCAACAGAAAGGTCTCGAAAAACTACACATGAAAATCAAGGTTGCACAGGAAGGTGGTGCCACTGACGTCTCCATAGGCGCCACCGACGCCGAGGTCCGGGTTTTTGTTAAGATTGAGCCTATTTTGAAGGGATTTAAAAGGGAAAAACCCTAATTCGAAAAAAAAGTTTTCACACAACAATCTTGGACGAAAATTGGCAATCTTGGATCATTCTCAAGCTCTTCTAACATCAAGAACGTCGATTTCATCCGAATTACATGATCAATTACGTTTTTGTTGAAGAATCGATGAAGATGCAAGGCTAAATCCATTGTGATTCACTTCGGGAGACGGGTTTGTGCAAGTTCTAGTTTTTCTTAGTTTGTAACCTAGATTGGGATTGAGTCTTGAATCTTTTAAGTTCTTTTGGATTCAATTTATGATTTGATTCGTTAAACGGTTTAATTATGATTTAACCTAATTTTGATATTCTTTAACTTTGGTTGTCTTTAATCATTGTGTGAGTAATTATTAGACTTAGGGTTTCATGATTCAAATTGGTAATTGTGTGAATAGGGTCCTTTAAACTTTAATCCATAATTATCACGTAAATCATATCATGTATAGGTCACCATTAATGGCTTCTCATTAGGTTTCATTAAAGAAAGATTGTAACTTTGCCAAACCTGAATCCTGAAGTGGGTTGCTTTTCAATCAAGATTGTTAAAAACTTAAACTTTATTTCGTTAAATTAATTATTTCACAATCCAATTAATCAAGCAATTTCCTTTTTCAATGTTTAATTCTTTTAGTTTAATCGTTACTAGCACTTTCCTGTGATTCCCTGTGGATTCGACACCCTGCTTACCCTTTGCTATTAAGGGTGATTAGGTACTCTTTAATATATATTTTTTGACCGACCACACGATATCGATCAGAAACATACCTCAGTGAGGATTTTACTTTCAATTGTTGCTAGTCAAGATTTAGAGCTAGAACAATTGGATGTTAAAACAGCATTTCTCCATGGTTATCTAAATGAGCAGATATATATGTCACAACCAAAGGGGTTTGTACAAAAAGGCTATGAGGATAAGGTTTGTTTATTGAAGAGATCTCTATATGGGCTAAAACAGTCTCCAAGGCAGTGGTATGGGCGATTTGATGAGTATATTATGTCACAAGGCTTTAAAAGAAGTGAGTATGATCAGTGTGTTTACACTAAGGAATATGAAAAGGGAAATTTGTGTACTTGGTGTTGTATGTAGATGACATGCTTATTGCATGTAAGTGTAAGGAAGAGATTGAATTGACTAAATGGTTGTTAATGAAGGAGTTTGAGATGAAGCAGCTGGGAGAGGCAAGGAAGATAATAGGAATGGAAATTAATAGAGACAGGTCAAAGAAAGTGTTAAAAGTCTCTCAATGTTCTTATTTGAATAAGGTGCTCAAGAATTATGGTATGGATTGTGCTAAATCAGTAAAAGTGCCTTTGGCTCAGCATTTTAGATTGTCTAATGCAGACTCTCCAAAGTCAAATTCAGAAGTTGCTTATATGGCAAAGGTACCCTATGCTAATGCAGTAGGAAGTTTAATGTATCTTATGGTCTGCTCTAGACCAGACATAGGGTATGGTGTGAGTGTGGTCAGCCGGTATCTTGCTAATCCAGGTAAAAATCATTGGGATGCAGTGAAATGGTTGATGAGGTATCTGAATGTTACTAGGAATTATGGTTTGATTTTTGGGGAGCCTGATGAAGGTTGTAATCTGGTTCAAGGTTATATTGATTCAGATTATGCAAAGGATCAAGATAGGGGCAGATCAATTAGTGGGTATGCTTTTAAAGTGTGTGGTAATTTGGTGAGTTGGAAGGCAAGACTGCAAGGAGTTGTAGCTTTGTCTACAACTGAGGCAGAATATATTGCTTTGACAAAGGCTGTAAAGGAGGCATTATGGTTGAGTAGATTTGTAGTTGATCTGGGTTTGAAGGTGCAGTGTCCAACAGTTTATTGTGATAGTCAAGGTGCAGTTCAGTTGGCTAAGAACAGTGTGTTTCATGATAGAACCAAGCATATCAAAGTGAAGTATCATTTCATTAGAAATGTGATTGAGTCAAATGAAGTTGTAGTGGTTCAGCTAGGGACAGAAGAGAATCCGGCTGATATGCTAACCAAGGCTTTGCCATTTGGCAAGCTTGAGTTTTGTATAATAGCCTTGGGGATTGGTTGAGCAGTGTTTAATGTTTTGGTGTTCTTCAAGTTGGCTTTAAGGTGGAGAGTGTGAATATAAAGTCAACCTTGAAGTCAAATACATACTTTGTTTAGTTTTCTTGTTAAATGTAATAGTTGTTAAAGTGCAGGGGCAAAAGTGTTAAAATAAATGTTAGGTTGTTAATCTTTGGTTAACTGCTGATTTGGGGATATATTAGTAAGCAGTTAGGTTTGTTGGGATATACTTTTCAATTCTTTGTAATCGTTCAATTCATTTTGTAATCTTCTTCGTTTCATCAGTCAAGTGAATAATCAGAAGTTCTTGTTTACAATTGTGATTCCATTCTTGTTCATTTCACAACAGTGGCGGTGGAGATTGTTCTTGGATCTTCAAACCGAAAGCAATCGAAGGATGTGGTTCTTGGATGTGCAACATATAGAAAGATCCACCTGATGTAGTCCTAAACCCGCTTAAAATAATAATATTAACCGCCTAAAAAACCATACTTTCTACTAGTGATTACATATTCTTTGCTTTTACAACATGTTATCATATGTTATCATTCATTTCACAAAAGTTCTAACTCTCTTCTAAAGATCTTAGCGAATTAAAATCTCCTATGAACATCCAGGTTGTTTGGAAAGATTTTTTTAAGACTAATGCGTTGTTCCGCAATTGTCTTTTAGGATTCTCTCCATGAGGTTCGTAGACATTGAAAAAAAACGTGGCGTAGAGGGGAGCGGCGGCGGTGTTGCCCCTTGGTGCCAACACATGCCGTGGGCTCATGGTGAGAGCGCCCCCACCCCCTAACATCTCTAAAATAAAATTAGAACAAGGTTTCCAAATAAATTATGTAAATGACTAAATTGTTATAATGGTGGCAAACATATGGTCCCACATCTTTTGTTTTTTTTGTGTGATATGTGTATATATATATATATGCACGAGCTGGTGAAATATGGATATATCTTCATCATCAAATTCTTCACCAACTCATATTCTTCATAATCAATCATCGACCTTTCTTCTTCATTCATCTTTCTTCATCAATTGTTATTATTATAACACGTTATCAGCACGAGGTGCTCAACCAAGAAGATCAATAAAGAAGAAGTTGTCATAACAATAAATGTAAGTTTTTCATGAATATATATAAATTGAATATATAAATACTATGATGATAAATAAGTGCAGGGTACCCCTTACTATGGAGAAATTATAATTTTTGGGACTACTAATATAACAGTTGGGACTACTAACATGTCTAACATTTATTTATGCTCCTAATCTAACATTTATTTACGCTTCTAACTTTTATTATTCTGTCAACTAACGTTTATTTATTTATGCTCCTAATCTAACATTTATTTACGCTTCTAACTTTTATTATTCTGTCAACTAACGTTTATTTATTTATACTCCTAACTTTTATTATTCTGTTAACTAATATTTATTTACGCTTCTAACTTTTACTTTTATGTCATCTAACATATATCTAATCTAACGATTACTAACATTTATTAAAAGGTTTATTTATAATGCTAAATTAATCCTAATATCCATTTTATTGTTTAGAAAAATGTCGAATCTATCAAAACTTGAATTTATGGCTCTCGATATTTCCGGGGAAAATTATATGTCTTGGTCAGCAAATATCAAGAGACACCTAAAATCACTTAGTGTATCAGAAGCAATAAATGATAATAATCAATGTTCGGAAGAAGAAAGGGCTAAAGCTGATGTGTTTATCCATAAACATATTGATAAATTATTGTAGTATGAATACTTTAATTATAATGATCCATATGAGTTATGGAAGGATCTAAAAATAGATTTGATAATCAAAAGGAAGTTTTACTTCCTACTGCCAAATATGAATGGAACAATTTGAGGTTCCAAGATTTTAAAAAAGTAAATGATTACACATCTGCTTTATATAGAATATGCTCAAAACTAGAATTTTGTGGGCATCTTGTTACCGAGGAGGAAAAGTTGGAGAAAACTTATTCCACTTTTCATGCTTCAAATATTAATTTGGCTCAACAATATCGTTTGTTGAAGTTTTATAAATACTCCGATCTCAATGCATATCTCCTCGTAGCAGAAAAGCATAATGAGCTGCTTATGAAAAACCATAAAACTCGTCCCACAGGATCGCTAGCAATACCAGAAGCAAATGTTGCTAATAATTTTGAAAAATGGGAACAAGGCCAAGTTCGTGGTCGAGGCCGTAGCCGCGGCCGTGGTCGTGGTTATTACAATAAAAACCATTTTAGTGGTCATAACAACTTGTTCAAGTCGACCAACAATTATTATAGAGGCCGTGGACGAGGTCGTGGTCGTGGTCGTGGCCGTGGACGAAACGCACCACAAAGTAACAAGTTTAACCAGCAAAATAAGTTCACAAATGAAGCTGGAACATCTCAAACTAATAATAGTTCGTGTTATAGATGTGGAAGTAATAACCACTGGGCGAAACTTTGTCGCACACCTTCACATCTATGTCAATTATATCAAGCATCTCTAAAAGAGAAAGAAGTGAACCATGTAGATAAAATTAATGATGTCAACACGGAACTACACCACTCGGATTTTTTCAATGATGGAGAAATTTAAATGCTTTTAAATAATAATAATTTCTTTTATAATTATGTTTAATTATGTTTGTAATATATTTCTTTCTTTTCATGTAACATATTTTGTTTAAAATGTATAATATTATATGTGCTTATTATTATTATTTTTCTTATAATTGAAGATTAAAATGAATTCCAATGGAGCACAAGACCGAACAAGTAATGGAGATTTATGTATAGCAGATAGTGGTGCTACACATACTATTCTTAAATATCGAAAATATTTTTATGAATTGAAACCGACAAAGGGAAATATTGATACAATATCAGGTCCTACGGATTTGATTGAAGGTGTGGGAAAAGCAAATTTAGAATTACCTAACAGTACAAAGATTTTAATAGAGAATGATCTATTTTCCCCAAAATCAATAAGAAACTTATTAAGTTTCAAAAATATATATCAAAATGGATATGATACCCAGTCAATGACTGTTGGTAACAAGAAATATCTATATATTGTGAAGGAAAATCACATATTGGAAAAATTGTCAATGCTTCATTCTAGATTGCATTATACATATATAAATGTGCCTCAAGCACATATGGCAGTAAAAGAGAAATATTGTGATCCTGGTATGTTAAACATATGGCATGACAGATTAGGCCATCCTGGATCTACAATGATGAAAAGAATCATTGAAAATACATATGGACATCCATTAAAAAATCAAAGGATTCCCCAAGCAAATAAAATGCAACTGTGTACATCATGTTCTCTTGGAAAATTAATTACAAGGCCTTCGCCACTAAAAATCGAAAAGGAAACACCAATATTCCTTGAAAGAATTCAAGGTGATATATGTGGACCAATTCATCCACCGTGTGGACCGTTTAGATATTTTATGGTCCTAATAGACGCATCCAGCAGATGGTCTCATGTATGTTTATTATCAACTCGTAATGTAGCCTTTGCAAAAATTTTGGCTCAAATTATTAAATTACGAGCACATTTTCCTAATTATACAATTAAAAGAGTAAGGCTTGATAATGCGGGAGAATTCACATCACATGCTTTTAATGATTATTGCATGTCTGTTGGAATTGTTGTGGAACACCCAGTTGCCCATGTACATACACAAAACGGTTTAGCGGAATCATTAATTAAACGTCTCTAGCTAATAGCTAGACCATTAATAATGAGAACAAAACTCCCTGTGTCTATTTGGGGTCATGCAATTTTACATGCTGGATCATTAATTCGTATAAGGCCAAGTGCAAATCACAAGTACTCCCCCATACAACTTGTCTCTGGTCAAGAGCCAAATATTTCCTATCTTAGAGTTTTTGGTTGTGCAGTATATGTTCCTATTGCACCACCACAACGCACCAAAATGGGACCTCAAAGAAGGTTGGGAATATATGTTGGATATGAAAGCGCTTCTATCATAAGATATCTAGAACCTTTAACAGGTGATGTTTTTACAGCACGTTTTGCTGATTGTCATTTTGATGAGACAGTTTTCCCTACATTGTGTGTACCTTCATTGTTATATCTAGATCCTAGAACAAAACAATGTGAAACAGAGGTTCAAAAGATAGTACATCTACAAGAAATTGCAAATCAATTGCCTGGTGCATTTACTGATACAAAAAGGGTAACAAAATCTTATATACCAGCTGTAAATGCTCCAGCTCGAGTTGAGATTCCCGACAAACAAAAGGATAATATGGCGAATGAATCACAGAAACGGTTGAAACGTGGTAGACCAGTCGGTTCAAAAGATAAACATCCTCGAAAAAGAAAATGTACTGAAAATAAAATTGACCATAAAGAAAATGATTCAAATATTGAAATATTTTCTCAGGAAAATGTAAATGATACTACTTTCCTTCAGGTGAAAGTAAACGACCAAGAATTATCAATCAATTATGGTCATACACATATAATATGGAACCGAGATAAAATAGAAAATGATTATATATTTTCTTATTCTGTGGCCAGTGAGATTATGAATGAAGATGATGATTCTGAGCCAATATCTGTAGATAATTGTCGTGATAGACATGATTGGGATAAATGGAAAGACGCTATGCAAACTGAATTAAATTCACTTAACAAACGAAAGGTTTTTGGGCCTATTATACTTACACCTAAGGAAGTAAAGCCTGTAGGATATAAATGGGTGTTCGTAAGAAAAAGAAATGAGAAAAATGAAGTTACAAGGTATAAAGCCAGACTTGTAGCCCAAGGTTTTTCTCAAAGGCCGGGAATTGACTATGTGGAAACATATTCCCCAGTTATGGATGCAATCACTTTCAGATATTTAATCAGTTTAGCAGTTTCTAAAAAATTAGAAATGCGTCTTATGGATGTAGTTACGGCTTATTTATATGGATCACTTGATAATGATATTTATATGAAAATCCCAGAAGGGTTTAAAATCCCAGATGCATTAAAATCAAAGTCTAAAGAAATGTATTCAATCAAACTGCAACGATCATTATATGGATTGAAACAATCTGGGAGAATGTGGTATAATCGTCTGAGTGATTATTTGATAAGTAAAGGCTACGCAAATAATCTTATATGTCCATGCGTCTTTATCAAAAGGACAACATCAGGATATGTGATAATAGCAGTATATGTTGATGATTTGAACATAATCGGTACGCATAAGGAAATTCATGAAGCAGTTATTCTTTTAAAGAAAGAATTTGAAATGAAAGATCTTGGAAAAACCAGATATTGTCTTGGTTTACAGATTGAACATATGAACAACGGTATACTTATACATCAATCAAATTATACCGAAAGAATATTGAAACGTTTCAATATGGACAAGGCAAATTCATTAAGCTCACCAATGGTTGGTAGATCGCTTAACATTGAAAAAGATCCATTTCGTCCTTGTGAAGAAAATGAAGAAGTACTTGGTCCAGAAGTACCATGCCTCAGTGCAATTGGAGCACTTATGTATCTTACTAACTGTACAAGACCTGACATTTCTTTTGCAGTTAATTTGCTAGCAAGATTTAGTTCATCCCCTACCAAAAGACACTGGAATGGGATTAAACATATTTTTCGATACCTTCGAGGAACAGTTGATTTAGGCTTATTTTATTCTAACGAATCAAAAGAAAGTTTAGTTGGTTATGTAGATGCAGGTTATTTATCCGATCCTCACAAAGCAAGATCTCAAACCGGATATGTATTTGTGAACGGAGGAACTGCAATCTCATGGCGTTCTCAAAAACAAACACTTGTTGCAACATCCTCAAATCATGCTGAAGTTATTGCACTACATGAAGCCTCTAGAGAATGTGTGTGGTTGAGATCCATGACACAACATATATTGACTTCTTGTGGACTAGAGAAAGATAACAATCCAACTCTAATCTATGAAGACAATGCAGCTTGTGTCTCACAGATGAAAGAAGGGTATATCAAAAGTGACAGAACGAAACATATACCCCCAAGATTTTTCTCATATACTCAAGAACTTATTAAAGATAGTCAGGTTGAAATGAGATACGTTCAGTCTACCAATAATTCCGCAGATCTTTTCACAAAGGCGCTTCCTACAACAATCTTCAGAAAGCACATTTATAATATCGGGATGCGTCATGTACACAAATGATAATTTGAGGGGGAGCTATATACTGTACTCTTTTTCCCTTAGCTATGGTTTTTATCCCAATGGGTTTTTCCTAGCAAGGTTTTTAATGAGGCAGTATATCCACTTATATTACATTAGAGAAATGTTTAGACCATATATCTGAGGGGGAGTGTTATAATGGTGGCAAACATATGGTCCCACATCTTTTTTTTTTTTTTGTGTGTGATATGTATATATATATATATATATGCACGAGCTGGTGAAATATGGATATATCTTCATCATCAAATTCTTCATCAACTCATATTCTTCATAATCAATCATCGCCTTTCTTCTTCATTCATCTTTCTTCATCAATTGTTATTATTATAACATAAATAACTTTTTTTTTTGTCAAATATTAGAAAATTAAAAATAAAAGTAAACACATATGAATATGTAAAGTCGTTAAGAGGAGGGCCGACCAGTGAAAGAGACAAATGAGATATTATGAATACAAGCATTGATTCAGTCAATGAGGGTGCCCACATCTTCTGTAAGTTGACTATAAATCTATAATTCTTATCATCATATTCTGTGTTCATCCATTTTAATTTCCACTTGTTTTTCATAATTAACTATGTTCTTTGCTACCGAAAATGGCAAGGAGTACGTCTGAGCCCTCCACCACCTCCATACAACACTCACAACCATGTCTTCACTTTGAATTTCCTGAAATTCTGATAGCAACTGCAAATTTTGATGAATCGTTAGTGATCGGGAGTGGTGGCTTTGGAAAGGTTTACAAAGGTAGCATGATCATTGGAGGAAGTCGTGTGGTTATTGCGATTAAGCGTTTGGATTCCATGTCCAATCAAGGGGCAACGGAGTTTTGGGCGGAAGTTGAAATGCTTTCTGTGTTGCGTCACTGTAATCTTGTGTCTTTGATCGGTTATTGTAATTATGAAAAAGAGATGATACTCGTGTATGAATATATGTCGAACGGAACACTTGATGATCATCTCCATAAACTTCATACCCCTCTCTCTTGGATTCAACGACTCAACATCTGCATAGGGGCCGGTCATGGGTTACACTACCTACACACTGGTACTGGGATTGACTCTGGTGTCATACATCGCGACTTCAAGAGCTCGAATATTTTATTACATGAAAGTTGGGCAGCTAAAATTTCAGACTTTGGACTGTCGAAAATAGGCCCGACAAACCAGCCATCTACTTATGTCAACACACATGTTAAAGGAACTTTTGGATATTTGGATCCTAATTACTTCACAACTGGAAAGCTAACGAGAAAATCTGATGTGTATGCGTTTGGGGTGGTGTTGTTAGAAGTGTTATGTAGGAAGCGTGCAGTGGATACAAGTCTTGATGAGGAGCAATGGGGTTTAGTGACGTGGGTTCAAGATTCTATCAAAGAAGGGAATTTAAAGAATATAGTTGATTCGGATATAAGATGTGAAATATCCCCAAAATGTTTAAAAGAATTTATTAGAATTGCAGAGAGATGTTTGCAAAACAGTCCAAAACAACGACCAACCATGCTTGAGGTTCTATTTAGTCTGGAGTCTGTGCTAGCCATACAAGAGAAAATTAATAAATCGTTGCAATCTACGACCAAAACAATATTTGGTAGAATGGTTGATATGCTTCCCTTCACCTCCAACGGAGAAAAGTCAGGTATGTGTTGCTCTTCTTGAATCATGTAGACGTATTCTTTATGTTTACGTGTATTTGTTTTTGTGTATAGTCAAAACATACATATGCCATCAGTTGAAAGAAAAAGATTATTGAGGTTGAACCAAAGATAGTAATAGGATGTGAGGACACCGATTTCATTCGTTTTGCCTCCTTTACATGTTCTTTTACATTCGTAAACCTATCATATACACTTAGATGATCATTACACGCTCTATAAGATCTTTTTACATCAATAAATATATCCAATTATCCATACGTCCTATATGGTTTAGAGTTCTTTTTTAATATCCGTGTGTCTAGTGTTATTTCTCCATAGTTCTTTTGACCTTAATCAAGCCAAACTTAAACTTATCTTTTTGTATTCATCTATTTCAGTCCAAGGTGACTCAAACTCATCAAGTAAAAGCAAAGGAGACAATAGATTGCCAGAGATGAATGAAGTTCATGTAGATTCCCAAAGTCCAAGCCCAAGCTTGAAAGTATTTAACTTTTCTGATTTGAAAAAGGCTACAAGAAGTTTTAGTCAAGATTCACTATTGGGTGAGGGAAGTTTTGGAAAGGTGTACTTAGGTTGGGTAGAGCAGAACACATTAGGCCCTTCAAAACAAGGTGTTGGAATTGCTGTTGCTGTTAATAGGTTCCATAAGACTGACTTTGAAGGACGTCTTGAATGGCAGGTAAATAACAAATTATTAACAAATTCTAGTTTTGGTGAGTACCAAGCACCATCCTGTAAGAAATTTACTATTTACTTTGGGTTCCACCTAAAGCTATACAAAAAACCGGTTCGGGAAAAGAACCGGTCGAAAAAATCAGACCGGTTTTAAAAAAAAACGCTTTGAGTCAAACCGGTTCCCAGCATGATCCAAACTACCGGTTTGGTAGCCCAACACCTAAAATCAGAAAAACGTTTTTTAACTGGTTTCAAAACTGCTCCAAATCAGTTTGAGCCAAACCGGTTTTGACCAAATGACACAAATAAAAAAAATAAAAAAAAAGGGTTCAGTTTAAAACCTGAATTGGTTTGGGGAAAAAATCCGGTTTGTACACCTCTAGTTCCACCAACATTTATACGGCTCAAGTACCTTAATATTAAACACGTGACGGACAAACTTATGGTGGGCAATTGTTGTGTGTTTTCGGTCTCATAAGTGCTCAAACTACAAAAACCGTTAGGTTCTGTTATATTTGGTGTAAATGCAATCTAATTCGGTGTTTAAGTGATGCATTTCCCCATAAATTTGTTAGCCACATTTTCCAATCAAGCAAGTACTCATGAAACCTTTATGAACAACTTTTTCTTTGATATATATCTTTATGTAAAACAAGTGGAAAAAAATTGTATGATAAATCTTTTTAGATTGTGGATATTAGATGAGTGAGAGAAGCGTATGTATAATATGTCATGGTCTCGCTGGAATGGTACAGAGGAATATGTTTATTTTCTTTGCTGGATTTTATATTGGGATTTCAACTTAGGAGACTCTTTCATAGAATAATACTAATAAGTTTTGTTTTATGAATCTTTTTATTAATGTGTTATCATAATTTGTGGATTCAGGCAAGGGTAAACCTTTTAGGACAGTTGGCTCATCCTAATATCATTAAACTCCTGGGATACTGCAGAGATGAACCTGAGCACTTACTTGTTTACGAGTACATGCCGAACAAAAGTTTTGAACACTTTTTATTCACGGGTAAGCTCAAAACCATTAACCATTTAATTATTTATTTTTCCCCATAGTAGAATAATTTTAATAAAGTAACTGTGATGTATCAATGATATTAAGCCCATTGTTTAAGGTGAGATACTCATGACATGTAAATATTGAGAGGTCACAGGCTTAAGTCTCACTCTGAACAAAAATGCTCATAGTTGAGCCAGTGGGTTTTTCTCATCAATGAGTTTCCTCCTAAGGGGGTTAGGGGGTGCGTTCCTGGCTGGGAACGAATAAGTGGGCCCGATTAAGATAACATCTATTATCTGAATCAGGCTCGCACATTTGCTGTTAAAAAAATCAGTGATGTGACATGAATTATTTTGCACTTGCACCAGATACCGCAAAAGGACTTACATGGCGAACACGACTTTTGATAATGTTAGGAATTGCTAGTGGACTGACGTATTTGCATTCGACAAACATCATTTTTCGTGATCTACATAGCTATGTTATATTCTTGGATGAAGTAGGTACTTTCTAGCCCTTTATGATTGATGGCGGTGATCAAATCAATAGTTAACACTTGTATTTTACTCTTTCTTATTCCAGGATTTTAATGCAAAACTAGGGGGGTTCGGGTTGGCGAAGTATGGCCCTAAAACAGGGGAAACACATGTTAGTACACACGTTGTGGTAACCTATGGTTATGCAGCCCCAGAGTATATCGCAACCGGTATGTTACTAACCCATATAAGAAAACATTGTATATTTACTCGAATAATGGTTTGTCTTCCATAAAAAACCAAGTTCACTGATGCACAAGTCAATGCTTGCATTCTTGAACCAAATTGGGCAAAAGACAATATATTAACGAACTTAGAACATCTAATTTGTGATACTAAACACCTATTTTTGTTACAGGTTGTTTGAGTATGAAATGTGACATATATAGTTTTGGAGTGGTGATGTTGGAAAGCATATCAGGCCGAAGGGCAATCGACATCAATCTGCCTGATGGGAAGCAAAGCTTGGTGGATCGAGCAAGTAAAGTCAAACTTAATAGAGAAAATCTAAAGAAAATAATGGACCCACGTCTTGAACACAATTACCCCTTAAAAGGCGCTTTAGAATGCGTTGCACTTGCATTAAGATGTGTTGCGAACAAACCCAAGGATAGACCTTCAAGTGAAGAAGTTTTGCAACGTTTGCAACAAATATACGATCTTCACAAGTAACCTTGAAAAGGCTGGTATACATGGTTGAGGCCAGGTATCGAATCTCCTTATCTTTTTTACTCGATTCATATAATATATTTCTATATTTTCTTATAAAGTAATAAAACCTTGATTGGAAGTCTTAAACTTCACAGCCATGGATCCCTTATCTTAATTTGGTGTTTGATGATGCTACCCTTTGATTAAAACCTCTTATTGCAAATGTTGCATAGTTAATTTGCGAGTAAACTTAACATTATTATGTCCTCTGGTCACCGTTGGTAAATTGCAAGCTGCATCAGTCCTGTTTTCAAACTTACACTCAACTCAAGTCTAAGAGTTATGGTGTTGATGCACCGTATCTTTTTTTAACTATTCAATCGGGTCGTTTTGTGTTATTGTTTTGTTTTGTCTCTGACTAGAGCGACTCGAAAAGTGAAAGTCATGAAATGTGTATATGTATAACCCAAGGACCAGACCATAATCCGGGCAGGCTTGGCTTGCTATAATCATATCTTTCTTTGGTTTTGTCTCGTGTATGTGTATCAACTGCTCGAATCTAAAGTTTTATTGTTAGTTTAAAAAACCACACTCAAATCAAATCCTTAATTAATGATTGAGATGGAAAATAAATTGTTAAAAATGTATTTTAGTCATAACTACTTCTATTGATTTTTTTTAAGTTTCTTTATTTTTTGGTTAAAATAATTTAACCCATGATGTAGTTGCAATAGAACACGCCGCACTCGCATTAAGATGCGTTGCAAACAAACCCAAGGATCAGCCCTTGAACCCATCTTGTCCATGGTTGTCTCTTCTCTAGGGGAACTTACAAACATCATGTCGTAAATCCAACGAAGTGAATCAAAACAAACCTTACAAGCTGACATTTATTGTTAATCAGAAAACCACATCAAACAATAATCCCTAACTTCATTGTTTTCACGACCGGATCGGACCGGCCGGTCCGACCGCTTCAACTGGGGATCGACCGGGGATCGGTCCGGTCAGGTATAATTCGTTTTTGAGTGGTCGAACCGGCCGGTTCTTCCCGAACCGGTGGTCGGACCGGAAACCGGACCGGTTCGGACCGGTTTTCTTTCTTTTTTTTTTTTGAGTAAAAACGGGGTGTTGAACTATAAATTAGTGTGTTAGATATACAAATATAGTTAAGTTTTATATATAACTATAAAATACATATATAAATCATATATAAATTACTTATATTTGATTATATATATAACTATATATATATAGGGGAGGGTTCCAATAAAAACCACATTATAATTGAAAACTATGAAAACCATTTTTCACCCTTGATTTGTTTGATTAATGGTTGAGATGAACTAATGCTAATTTGGTAAATTTATTTAAGTTAATGGTTATAATTAGAGAGGTTAGGGGCATAATGGGTAAACAATTTGTTTTGTTTTATAAACTCTCATATTCATTAACAACTTTCCTAAAATCTCTCATTCTCTCTCCTAATTAGTTTGACTAGTACTTTTTTAACAAACATAAAAACAAAACCACATTAGTTTGTGTATTAGGAAGAAACATAATAAACAACATTTTTTATATCAAATCATGTTAATTGTTTTAGTAAAAACAAATGTCAGTCTCACATATATATAACTCCTAGTGTTACATATATGTACCATATTAAATGACATATGTATTTGTAACTATCAAAGTTACATATATGTACCTCACAAGGTTACATATCTATAACCTGGTACATATATGTATCATACTCGAATACATAACTTGACATCTTTCTTTAAAAAACATTTGTGAGATACATATATGTAACAATGAGGTTACATATATATTTAATGAAAAAGATACATATTTGTAACCCAAAATTTTACATATGTAAATATGTGGGTCATGTATATGTAATCATTAGTTATATGCTAATAAGCCCGAATCTTCTCATCAAAATATTTTGGGTTGGTCAAACATTGTTACATATATGTAAACAACAATTTAAATAATTATATACATATAATCAAACACAACGAACATGATTAATCAAATGAAACAAAAACACATAAAGATTAACTAACGTTGATTTAAGCGAATACTTGAAGAGATCGACGGAAAGTTGCAATCTTTCTTTCGGTTCTTGTTGAAACAAATATAAAATTAGATGCACTGAGATTGATATCGAATAAAAATAATTTGTCAATCAAATAGAATTATCAGTTGTTGCTATTCCAACAAACTTGACCCGTTATAAAAATATGTCCTTGTTTGTTTTGTTTAGTATCAATATAGGCCATAGTCAAATAAAATAATATACATTCTTTGCTCCATTTTGAATTTTATTCCCCTCAATTTGTTCGCAAGATTGATCTATTTAATTTATACCTATTCTAATTGATTTTAAAGAAAAATATTGGATTTGTTCATCTCATATGGTTGTCAAATAAGAATGAGAAAAAAACCTAACTGATTGGCCTTTTGATTTATTCAAAATATTAAAGAGTGTAATATATGAGAGAAATGTAAGAGATAGAATAAAAGTAATAGAACTATCAAAAATAATAAGGTGCTAATTTTACATATATACCCTTTTAACAATTAATAGAAAAAAATTATTTGAAATTATATGATTGGTGGAGATTAGTTTTCTTGATTTTCTCTTAAGATAGTGGTTTTCATTTGATCCCTCCCCTATATATATAATATACTATATATATAATTATGACGCCATCCGGTTCTTAAATCCGGTCCGACCGGTCCGACCACTAAACCAGTGCATCCGGTTCGACGTCCGATCCGGTTCTAAAAATATTGCCTAACTTCTATTTATATATCAAGTTAATAACTAAAGGGCTTGCTAACCAAGATACCTAATTGGCTCAATAAGAAAACAAATTAAAACAAATCTTTAGACCTTACAAGTACATAATTAAACTAACTCTAATTTTTTAACGGCAACTAATTCGAATTGTCTCCCAATCTTCCAAACCGAATTAGATCCCACAAAATCTTCCAGCCTACTTTCTTTTACTTATTTCTCCAAATGACTTTCATGATTTAATTTTTCACATGTGAATTGTGATCTAGGCAAAACATTGGACTTTTGAGTTTGGATGGGATAAAATTGAATACACACTGCACATCAGTTGAAAAGGTCCTATTACTTATTATTTAGTTAAAGTCTTATCTGGATAAAACTGATATCAAAATAAACTGAATAATCCGAATCCAAAACTAATTAAATCTGATAATCGAATAAGATATTCATATTGTGATCTAGGCAAATTATGAAATTTTTCAATTTTTAGTTTCCTTAACACCCATGCATCCATTCTTTAACATATATAGAATGAAAATAAACAAAAATAATCGCATTCAGAACCATTGGGCTACTAATATAACAAATACTTGGCTTTTTAAGTCCGCCGTCAAATCCCAGGGCTCAACTCTGGACAGGCGGTGGAAACTACCAAGCTGGAGTACGGTAGGGGCAGAGGGAATTCCCGGTGGAGCGGTGAAATGCGTAGAGATCGGAAAGAACACCAACGGCGAAAGCACTCTGCTGGGCCGACACTGACACTGAGAGACGAAAGCTAGGGGAGCGAATGGGATTAGATACCCCAGTAGTCCTAGCCGTAAACGATGGATACTATGCGCTGTGCGTATCAATATTCGAAGTTGCGATCGGATCTATTCATTAAAAAGAATCGATTCAATACATTTCTTATGTACCTATGGGTGCTATGTTGGATTTGAATCAGATTTCGGATCAAATAAGTTAGTGCATATCTTGATTTTTTATTGACTTTTTTCGAAATAGGTAGGATCCGGTGAACTTTTCTTAAATCCAAGCGATCTTTTCGTAAGCGTTTGCCCCCGATCCAATCGGGGGATCGAATGATTATAAAAACATGAGTTTAATTAGTCGATTGCTTTGGCGGTATTTATCATGCACTTTTAGGACCTGAGACGCTTGAAGAACCTTTTCCGTTCTTCGGTTATGTATGGAAAGATAGAAATAAAATGACCACAATTTTAGGTATTCACTGCCCACATTAGGATTACTTGTCAACGGTTGATCCAATTTGATAGATTCGCCTTCTGAAACAAGAAGTTCTGGCCCCGGAGGGATAATATCAACTACTTGACGTCCATCCGATGCATCCGCTAGGGCTTAGGATGTTATCTAAATTGCATGGGGTTCCCCACGTGAACTCTTTCTGAATGGTTATGTATCATGGTTGATTATTGTTTACTGGGAAATTTTTAAGAACACCTAACACATTAATTTAGAGTGGAAAGCGGGTAAGAATAAGGGTGTCGGGTAGGTAACGCTGGTGGGTATAGGAACCCGCTGAAAGCTAGCTAATTAAACGAGGAATAACATTGACGAGAAAAGAAAAGGAATAAGTGAATGGAGGATCACTGTAGAAATAAATAATAATAATAATAATAATTAATAATAATAATAATAATAATAATAATAATAATAATAATAATAATAATAATAATAATAATAATAATAATAATAATAATAATAATAATAATAAATAGAGGGTTTTTTTAACGACAAATATACCTACTTGTACTCGTAAATTACTTCGAACTAATTTACAACATGCTTGGTTTTAAATCAAAGACATCCCTTTAAAAGAAAAAAAAACTTTTATAAAGTAGGCTCACGCTCGCTAAATATAGAATCTCATTAGCTACTCTAAGGCAAAATCTCTACCAAACTCAATCGTTAGTAATGGTTTTATTCTAGTTTGGTTTTACGGTTTGAGCTTATTGGGTTTTTATAAAAAGGAATTTTTACATATTTCTTTTTCTTAAATTCATAAATTACAAATTTCTCCGATGCATAAAATCAATTACATATTTCTTCTTTCTAACGCATATATTACATATTTATTCATTTCATTAAAATTAATCTATGAAATGACTATTTAATCTTGCAGGATCGAAATAAGGGTCCCTCAACAAATGGTTTTTCTCTCAAACTCACCTTGAATCAACACTCAGCAAGTAGTCTGTGAAGAGTTGATCACAATATACCAAGTATCAAACAGTAAGAAAATAAACACAGCAAGTAAATTTTCAAGGTACTTTTATATATTGCTTCTCAACTCAAAGGATTATAAGACTCTTGGACTCAAATCGCTTATAGAGTCTAGCACTTGCTCTCTACTTAATAAGTTACAATGAGAAGATATATATAATACTACCTACAGCTGGATATATTTGATACCAGCTGGACACCTCTAACCTTACATCTATACTACAAGACTCTAGGTGAGGTCTTTCAGACATTTTGCCTGAGAGTTGGTAGTCAGGGCATGTCCCTGACTTACCTTTTGTCACCAACTAAAGTTGGTAACATGTACTATCAAGAAAAGGTGAACAGTAGAATAAAGTATGGTCAACAACATGGCCATTTAGGAAGATGCCATGCTGTATCAGAGGTCTGTAGCGGACTGTCAGGGACCATACTTTATCTGCTGGACATAGCAATGTCTTCCGAAGGATAAAGTGCTTCGGAAGTATAACTTCTTCCGAAGCCACTTATACTTCAGAAGACTGCTTCTTCCGAGGCTTGGAGTCTTCTTTGTCTTCGGAAGCAGACTTTGTCTTCAGCTCTTTCATCAGACTTTGTCTTCGGAAGCTCAGATTTTGTCTTCAGCTCTTTCATCAGACTTTGTCTTCGGAAGCTTTCAGACTTGTCTTCGGAAGATAGTCTTCAGCTGTTGGCTTCAGCTGTTGTCTTCAGCAGTTGACTTCAGCTTTTGCCTTCAGTAGATATCTTCAGCTGTTGGCTTCAGCTATTTTATTCAGCAGTTGACTTTAGCTTTTGCCTTCAGTAGATATCTTCAGCTGTTGTTCTTCAGACTCTCGGAAGATCTCTTGCTTGGCTTCGGAAGCCCTTCAATGTAGCACAAAAAATGACTATGAAGTGGTTTTGGTTGCACCAGCCTTATCATGATCCAACATACTCCCCTTAGGCTGATGCTACCAAAACTTCACTTCCCTCTTCTTCTCAAAGCTCTCAGCACCATGGAAAGTAGGTGTTTATCAGTGTCTTCATTCTTTCCTGATGTGGTGCTGAGAATCTTGTACAGATCCTTGGTAGACAGAACCTCCACTCTGTCACCTTGGATTATGTGTACCCTCTGTTGTGGCCCTCTGAAAAGAGTTAGTTGATGGGAAGTATAGTCATATTCCCATCTAACTATTGGTTCCAATTCAGGACCTTCCACCATCTGTAGAAAGGCTGTGCCTTTGGTGGTTGGTCTTTCCTTGTCTTCTACTCTTTTCAGCTTCAACTCTTCTTCAATCTTGGCTCTTCTACTTTGTTCAGCCAAGTGGAGACCGCTGATATGATTTCTGATGTGTGCAGCAGTCTCAGAGTTGGAGGGATTGGAGGATGGTTTCTCAGCAAGCTCAGCAAGGTCGAATCTGCTGAGATGCAGTAGAGATGTGGCATTAAGCCTGTTGGTTTCACCATTCTCCCTTTACACAACAAAGTTGTGAGAAGGTTCATCGAACCTCCACTGGATTATAGCATTTCTAGGTCCAGGAGATTAACCAGAAATCCTGTCCTCTTTCCTGGTATCCAGCAGAGTCAGCAGTCTCCTTCTTAGTCTCTTCTCCTCAGCATTGAGGGTATCGGAGTTGAGACCAAGAAGTCTTGCAGCCTGGCCCAAGGTGTCTCTAGGCAACTCAAGAAATTGGCCTAGGGTGAGGGAGCTTGAAGAGTTATCAACATAGGTGATGTTAATAAGCTCTCCCTCACAGGAGATGCTGCTCAAAGTGGTGCAGTTGATGAGCCTCGTCTTGAACTCCTTTATTTCCTCAAGGAGAGATGTTGAGGAGGCTGAGGGGATGGTCTTGGTTTTTGTTGGGTAGGCTTAGGTTTAGTGGTTTTGGGTTGTGTCTTGGGTTTTAGGATGGGTAGTTTGGGTGGTTGAGGTGATGTGGTAGGTTTGGGTAGAGTTGTGGGTTGAGGGGTGAAGGTTTCATCAGTGGGTTCGGTTTTGATGGGAAAAGGGGTTGGTTCTGGTGTGGATTGTGGCTGTGGTTGAGTGGCTGGGGTTGAGACCGTTCCCTGTACCCTCCTGTACATCTCCCTTTTCTTCCCCAAACGGATGTCAGCTTTGATTTCACTGACTATCCGCTGGAGTGTCCTTTCGGACATAGGTCCCACCTGCCTACCAGAGAAGCCATGAGCCTGGAGATAGTCTTTCATCCAGGCTTTGTCATTGGACTTCTTGGTGGCAGTGACCCCCTTCTCTTCCTCCCTCCTCTTCTTCTCCCTTAACTTCTCCCTAGCAGCCTTCTTCCTTGCCTTCTGCATTTGATCCTGCTCTTTATTGTAGAGCAGCAGGATCATGTCATCGTTATGTGGAGACAGTTCAGGAAGACTGAAGCCTCTTGAGAGTAGGAACTTGATCCTATCCTCTCTCAGCTTCAGGGCTGCCTCCCTTCGCTCTTCTTCTTCCCTCTCCAAGGCCAACCTGGCTTCTTCTTCTTGTTTTAGCCTGGTTGACCTCTCCAAAGTCACCAACTCCTCTAGTGGTAGCATGAGTATCTCCTCATTGGCAGCTCCTAGGCTGATGAGCTGGTCAATGAGTGCTGTCCTTCTCTTCTGGTTGATCTCTTCCTGATTGGCTGCAGCTGCCTTAGAACTAGCAGCTAGCAGATTTTCAGTAGGAAACCTACCTTTCTTTTTGACCTTCTCAATCCTCTCCTCCTCCTGAAGCTCTTCCGCAGTCAATTTCCTTTTTCCTTTGTCTTTGGCAGTGCTTGACTATGGTGGTTCTTGGATGGAGGATTGTGATTGAGAGAGAAGTTCAGCTGGTGTTTGGGTTGGAGGAATGTCAGAAATGTCCTCCCTGCTCACCTCAGATACTATTTCAGCAATAACATCTGTGATGGTCAGTTCTTCGGACATCTGAAATAAGCCTTTCACAGCTTCCATTTCGGCCTCGGAAGACTTTTCTTGTTCTTTCGAGGCTTCCATGTCAGCTTCGGAAGCTTCAGCTTGAGCTTCGGAAGATGAGACTGCTACAAGTTCTGTCCCAGCTGTTTTAGTTGTTGGGCCATCAGTCCCCATTTCCCCTTCGAAGCTAATCTCAGGTTCCATGAAGACCTTAGGTTGACCAACTTCCTCCACAGTGGTAGAAGGTGCAGTCAGTCTTTGAAGCTCCTCAGTCCCAAAATATATAAGTGTGGTGTCGGGCCTAGGCTGTTCTAGGGATGATCTCAATACAAACTTTGTGAAAAGTCTGTAGAGATCATGAAGCATTTTTGAGTCAATCTCTAGAAAGGATTGAGATGACTCAGGTAGTGTGATGAGTTGGGAAGAAACAAATTGGGTCTGTGGTTCCTGTGATGTTTGTCTCTGAACTTTCTCCCCCTTTTTGGTAGCATCATCTTGAGAGCTAGATGAGCTAGAGGAAGAAGTCAGTGAGACCTGAATTGGTACATGCCTAATAGACCTCTCCGTCTGTTTCTCAGCTAGTTTAGCCTTGAGGGTGTTAATCTCAAGTTGCTGAGTGGCAGTCCTTGATTCTAAGATCCTCACCTGTGATTCCAGGTTGGAGACCTTAGAGAGCAAGTACTGAAGTGTTAGTTGCATACTTCCCTCATCTTCATGAGAAGAATCACGGGGAGATGAGATAACATACCTAGTATGCTCAGTCTCACCACCAGATGTGGCTTCTTGGCACCCTTGTTTCCTTTGCTCAGAGTCATCTCTTTCGGAGATGTTAATGGGCAAAGTTGCCGTAGGCTCAGTCCTATTTATGTTACCACTGTCCTGAGAGCTCAATGAGAGACTCTGAGTAGTGGCAGCTGAGTCTACATGAGTTCCCTCCACATCAGTGGGACTCACCTCAGTAATTGGCTTCTGATGGGGGCTAGAGACAAGGGATCCCTCTTGGCTCTGTTGATCTTTCAGAGGGTGTTGTAGATCAACTTCATGGCCATGGAGAGATGTAATCTCTTTATCAGTGCGGAGTAAAAGGTCAGTGAAAGAGAGGGTGGTTAGACCTACTGACCCGGGACCTAGATCAATGTCTACAGGCATTGAGCCTATGGTGGGGCTGTCCCTAGAAGGCTGCACAGGGGATTGTAGAGACTCACCATGTGGGCTTAAGGCTTGGGTTTTGGGCTTAGGGGTTTGAGACTGAGTAGGCTCAAAACCCACATTGAGGTCAAATGTGAAGGATGGAGTGACCTCGGACTGAGTGGGAGCCCATGATTCCACTCTAGCCCTTTGGGTGTGAATAGGAGGAGCTTGTTCAATCAGAGTAGATTGAACAAGGGTTCATTTGAGGCGTCTCTGGTAAGTAACTTTGATGGGTAAAGAAGATTTTGGCATTGTGGTGGATGTTGCTGGTGTGGGTTCATCACTTGTGGGGATAACAGGGATGTCACCAGGAGCTATGCGCTCAGTCATCTTTGGAGGTAATGGAGTGTACCTTCCAGTGAAGTTGGTGGACATCTTCTTCAGTATTTTGAAGATGGTAGGCCTCATGTGTGGAACAGGAAGAGCAGCTGCGCAGACAAGCTTGCTTGGTTCCAGCTCACAGTTGATTATGTGTTGAATAAATCTGGGATACATGAAGAATGTATCCCTGCTCAGATTGCTGATAAGGTTGGTCAACACAAATCGTGAGTAGTTGAATCTGAGACCTCTCACCAACCCATGAACTAGGCATCCTAGTTCATATGGGATTTGATCCCAACCCCCTGATTTGTTGGAGAGGCAGTGTAGGATAATGTGCAGCAGGAACTTCCAATGGTAAGAGAAGCTGAACTTGTATACGGTTGACCTGCTGACATCGCCTCCATATCCCATGAGGATATAGGTGCCTTCCAAGTCTTCCTTGGGGAACTCAGTAGGAGCCCCATCATCATGGAGCTCAAGATGCTCCCTGATGAGCTGTTCAGTGATGACCAACTCTTGGCCACAAATACGGGTTCTCAGGACTCGAACCCCATTCAGAACTACAGTTTGACCGTTGCTCCAGAATTCAGACATATGGTTAGAGTATACGGTTGGGTTAACAGTTAGTGCAGTTAGGTATGTGGATTCGGTAAGAAAGGTGATGATTTGGGTGAAGTCGGCATCCCCAATCTGTCACACCCCAACCTTGACGGTGGAAACGTCGAGGTGTGAGGGTTACGATTGTTCACAGCCACATAATGCTATTTAATAAATCCAAATATATTATTCATAAGTTTCATTGTTAACATTACAAACAAAAGTTTCAACAAAGAATACACCATGTACAAATGCTACAAATAACATGATCATCTATTTTATCTCTAGGTCCAATCCTAGTTGTAATAAGCTTCAAAGTGTAGAACACATAATTGAGGTATTCCTGAAACATATTAAAAATAAAAGGTCAACATAAAGATGTTGGTGAGCATTCTATAGTTTTGGATACATAAGTATATAAAAGATGGCAATTCATGTTGTAAATTAGAGAAACAAAGTAACTAGGGATCTAAGACAGAATGCACAATCAAACCTTGACAAAGTTTTACAAGTTTCAAACGTGTACTTGGATCAACCAAGTTATAAGTATATACGATTAGCTAAGTGTACTTGGATCAACCAAGCAGGCTTGTCAGGCCCATAGATCTATGACGTCGCCAGGCTAGCAATAGTTAATGATTGTATATGTATTCGACATTACATGGTAGCTACAAGATTCAACTAATCACAACACACAAGTAAATTGTCATAAGTTTACAAGAATCAAACGTGTTTACAAGTGTAATGGTTAATAAGTAACATGTTTCACCCCAAAGTGTGAAAATAAGAAAAAGGGGTATAGAAATACTCACATGGCAAATAAGTATATGATTAACGATTAATAAGAATAATAAGCGACGTTCCAATGTAAATCTTCACAAGATACCTAAGAATTTATATATATTTACAAGATTTAAGTTTAGTTATAATAAGCTTAACGTTTTAACGGGAACCAGGGTTTCAATAAGAATTTGAGGTTTTTATAAATAAGATAGTTATCGAAATCATATATACTTTAATACAATGGAAGAAAACTTAATTAACCATTTTATAATAGTTTGTAAATTATAAGAAATTAAATCCTTATAAAAATTAAGTTATGAAATAAAATGTTATAATTAACATAATTGTTAGATCTAGATTGTATAGGGCTAGATCATTTTTGTATAGGCTTAGTACTTGAAAATCAAGTCTTGTAATTAATATTTGTAACAGTCAAAATATATATATATGTGATTTGAATCTATAGGTTAACCCCATATATGTATGTGTGTTGGTTTGTGTCTTGACAGGAGAAACAAGATACTTGGATGAATTTCTTGAAATTGACCAAGTGTAGGAAACATCTACGGATGAACAATTTTGTTAATCCGTAGATATGTTTCAGACAAGACCAAATGACCAAGTGTAAGTTTCTGCGGATGATCAAGTTTCATGAAGGGAAGACTTCTACGGAAGAAGGATTTCTTACTGAAGAACAACATTCCTACGGAAGAGCAAATCATCTACGGAAGAACAAATGATCTGCGGAAGGCAAGGCTCCTGCGGAAGACCATTATACTTGTGCGATTGCTAATCCCAAGAAGTCAAACAAGTCAACACAATCAATAACAAATCCCAAGAGATCCGGTGTTTCCTTAACCGACTCAAATCATCTATAAATATGAGTCCTAGGTTTCACATCTCGGTGAACACAATCAATCAATAATACGGCTGTCAAGAGTTCATTGTGCAACCCTAGCTGCCGTCGCATCAACATCAAACATCATTCGATTCACACAATTCGATTGTTCATAGTTATTCATTATTCTTTTGTAATCATTACATTATAGTTAATGAAATACATTTGAATTATTATAGATTTCGTATTTATTGTGTTTCTGTGGTTGTGTTCATCATTGATCATTACAAACAATTAAACGTCAATTAGTGATAATTCCGCGATCATTAAATTGATTTATTTTAATACTGATAATTCCTGAATTGCGATCCTTGGATTCACAGGTGGTATCAGAGCCATTGGTGCTCATTGATTTAGATCAATTGATCTATCAGTATTAAAATTGTTTAATTGATTTTCAAACAATTCAATCAACGACTGATTTTTCAGCAAGCACTCTCTCATTGCTTGTTTAATTTAGATCTATATTCAAATCAATTGAATACTAGATTTGCGTCTCTGAAGATCTGTCAATTTCGCTTTTAAGTTTTTATTCATTCGTTTGCATTAAACATGAGTACTTTTGGAGGAGGATCTTATCAACCACCAAAGTTAGAAACCAAAGCTGATTTTAAATCCTGGAAGATCAAGTTCAGGAATCATGTGAACTACACAGATTCTGACTTGTGGGAGTCCATCACACAAGGTCCTTATATTCCACCCACTCTTGGGCCGGATTATAATGACAAAAATCAGCCAATTAGCACTAAGGACTTGCCACCTGATGATGTCAAGAAGGTCAAAGTTGATATTAAAGCATACAGCTTGCTTAGTATGGCTTTGCCTGAAGAAATCTTGATCAGGTGCGAGAACTATAAAACAGCAAATTCCCTGTGGAAGATACTTCACACTCTCTGTGAAGGGAGTGACGAGATCAGAAGCATAAGGAAAGACACCCTTAGATCACAATATGAAACTTTTCATCATATTGAGGGTGAGTCAATTACTCAGCAACTCCATAGATTCATGCAACTTGTTACTGAGATGAACATCTTGGAGTTAAAATATACAACTGAGGAACTGAACAAGAAGATGCTCCACACTTTACCTGAAAGTTGGAAGCAAACAATCTCTATGTTCAAGAACACCATAGATCTCAAGACAACTGGTCTAGATACTTTGGTTGCTAAAGTTAAAGCACTTGAACTGGATGAACAGTCAAGAAACAAGAGTGTGAGAACTCATGTCTCACCTTATCACTTCAAGGAAACAAAGAATGCTGGAAGTGCATTTATCTCTAATAATGAAGATGATAACTCTTGTGCTTTGAGTGATGATGAAGAGGAAGTAAGTTTTTATGCATCCAAACCCACTAAGAAATCATCTCAAAGTAAAACTCAAAAGGAAAAGGCTAAATCTACAGAGAAAAGAGAGACATCAGCAACAGCAAACTCAGAACCAATAACTGTGATATTGGATTCTGAAGAACAAAAAGCAGCCTTTGCAGCTTTTAGTTCTAGCTTTCAAGCATATCTTGGAAGTTCCCTTACAACAGCAAACATCTGTCAGCAAGATTTGGAGGAACTCCCTCCTGATGTAGTAGAAGAGATGGATCTACAATGGCAGATGGCGATGATTGCTTACAGAGCCAAGCAATATCTTCGAAGAAATAAAAATCTGGCAGCAGCAAGCAAAACATCAAAGATTGGAGTTGATAAGTCAAAAGTCAGATGTTTTAAGTGCAATCTCTATGGTCACTTTTCTAGAGAATGCAACCAACAATCAACTCCACAGCATCAGCAGCAGCAACAACAACATCAGCAGCAACAACACTATCAGAATCAGCAGCCAACCTCTCAAAGATCTCTGCATAGACAACCTCAGCTCACATCCCCACCAGCCACAAATACATCAGCAGGACCAAGCAACTCTAAGGAGACAGGGCTGATCATACTTCAGGATGGAACATGTGACTGGAGCCTGTATGAGAAGGAAGTGATAGAGGAGAATCAAGCACTGATGGCACATATGGAAAACAAAGTTCCTCCTATGGCCAGAGAGGTAAAAGACAGGTTATGTTCATCAACATGTGTTGAGGAAGTTGAGAGATATAGAGTCCATGCTCAACAATTGGCTGATAAAGTAAAAGAAACTATGGTTTTAAATGAATCACACTTAAGAGAACAAAAACTATATCAAATCAAAATAAGTTCTTTGCAAAAGGATTTAGAAAAATATGTTTCTGAAAACTACAATCTAAAAGCCCAAGTTGAGCATCTGACCACTTCCTTAACAAAATCCATGGCTGATCATGCATCCACTGAAGTGAAACTTCAGAAGTTTCAACTATCATCTCAGCAATATGAGAAGTTGCTAAATTCTCATATTGAATCAAAGAACAGGTCTGGGTTGGGTTATAATGCTGTTGCACCACCTATTAATGATAACTACACACCTTTACCTGAAACAATGACTAACAATTTGTCAAATCATTTTGTGCAAAGCACCAATATTGACATCAAAGATAGTCAAATAAACAACAAGAAAACTGAGATGAGTGAAACTGAATCCACTGAATCAGAATCAATTAAACCTAATGAATCAGATTTTGATAACTATGATGACCTGGATGATTCTGATGAACATGATACTGATCAACTGAACATTGGTAAGAATGTTCAAGTTGAAACTGGTCTTCCGCGAGTCCTTGAAGAATCAAAGTTGCAGTACCCGCCAAAGCAAAGGAACATGCTGAAGACTATTTGCAAGAGGATTGCTGAACTTAATGAAGGATTACAAGAACTGAATCTTTACAAGATTGATAGCTGCGGATCAAGTACAAAAGCACCTTTGTCATCTTCTGATAAAGGTAAGAAACAATCAAACAAAAATCCTCAGAAAGCATCAACTGAAGAATCCGTATAACACCTGCCGAAAAAGAACTATGAGGAATCCGTAGAACATCTGCGGAAAGCAAAAACTGTCAAGTCCGTAGATCATCTGCGGAAGGCAAAAACTACTGAATCCGCAGACAAGCAACGGAAGAAAGAATCTGATACTGCGGACAAGGTAACAAGAGAAACAAACAAACATGCTTAGAAAAGGCTCAATATCAAGCAACAAAAGGGAGCCAAAGACAAACAAACAACAGCTAATGAAGCCCCCAACAAAAACAAGAAGAAATCATCTGATGTTTTAGCAAGTGAGAACAAAAACAACAAAAAGAAGGCTGAACTCGAAGACACTTCTGAGAAATATTGCAAATGGTGTGATATGAAGAATCACAATACTGATGAATGCTATTTCAGCAGCTATTGTTCCATTTGCAATATGAACAATCACATGACTGATGATTGTTTCTTCAACAAACACTGTGCCATATGTGACAAAAATAACCATTCCACTCAGGAATGTTATTTTAATAAGAAGAACAAGAAAAAGAGCAAACAGAAGTCACAAGATACATCATCTGAATCAGATTCTCAAGCCTCAGAAAGTGACAAAGAGACAAAGATTCAGAAAGAACAACAAAAGTCAAAGAAAAGACCCTCTGCTGCGGACAAGACTTTGAAGAAGAAAGCACCAATACAGTCTAAGACACCTCACAAAAAGGTGGATTTGACAGATAAACAAAGTGAAGCAGCTGATGGTTTCTTTGATAACTTTGCTAAAGGAACTCCTGTGTCTCAATCAAAGCAGAAAGATGAAGAAACTTTCAAGTCTACAGGATCCTCTTCAAAGTTAAGATACTAACCAAAACAAGCCAAGTTGAAGAATGACTCGGATAAGCTTGAATCATCTTTAACAGAATCATCCTCACCACCATCAGATCAAAAAGAAACAACTAATACTGAAACTTCAAGATTAATTCATGAAGGAGTAACTATTGTTGACACAACTGGCAAACCCAAGACAATTAAGCCTTGGGTTGTCAAGACTAACTAATTCTTTTTGTGTGCAGGAACAATCAAGGAGAGCTGACAACAAGTGGTATGTTGACAGTGGTTGTTCCAGACATATGATAGGCAACTGTGCACTTCTCCATGACTTCAAACATAAACATGCCTCTTATGTGGCATTTGGTGGGAATAAGAAGGGAGGTAAAATTGTTGGTGAGGGAATGTTAACTAATGGTGTTTTAACATTCGAAAAAGTAAATTACTGTGAAAATTTGCAGCATAATTTACTTAGTGTTTCCCAAATTTATGATCAAAATTATTTAACACTATTTGATAACACTAACTGTTACATTCTTAAGCCAGGATTTACAGTTCCAGCAGACTGGATACTTCTTAAAGCATCAAGAAAAGGCAACACATATATCTTGGATATGAACAACACAACACTCACAAAACATGAGACATGCCTGCTGTCCAAATCTTCCGAAGATGAATCTCAATTGTGGCATAGAAGGCTTGTCCATTCCAACATGAAGAACATGAATAAATTGGTGAAAAATGACTTAGTCATTGGATTACCAAACAAAGAATTTCATTGTTCTAATCACTGTTCTTCGTGTTATAAAGGAAAACAACACAGAGTGTCTCATAAATCCAAAACAATCAACACTAACACTACACCACTCAAATTGCTTCACATGGATCTCTTTGGTCCAACCAATGTGCTGAGCATTGGAAAAAGGCAATATTGTTTGGTGATAGTTGATGATTTCACTAGATTTACATGGGTCTTTTTCTTAAAACATAAGAGTGAAACATCTGAACATTAATGGACTTTGTGATCAAGATTGAGAATCAACTTGATTTAAAAGTTAAAATTTTTAGGAGTGACAATGGAACTGAATTTGTTAATGCTGATTTGGATTCTTTTGCAGGACTAAAGGAATAGCTAGACAATTCAGTGCCCCAAGAACTCCACAACAACCTGGAGTGGCTGAAAGGCGAAATAGAACACTGATAGAAGCAGCCAGAACAATGCTAGCTGATTCTCAGTTGCCCATTACATTCTGGGCAGAAGCTGTGAATACAGCTTGCAATGTTCAAAATAGAACTTTTATAGTCAAAGAACATAATAAAACACCTTATGAACTCTTATTTAAAAGAAAACCTTTTATAGGATATCTTAGAGCTTTTGGGTGTCATGTGTCTGTTTTAAATACTAAAGAACAATTGGGAAAATTTTCTGAAAAAGCCTATGATGGTTTCTTTGTTGGATATTCATCCACTTCTAAATCATATAGGGTGTACATTCCAGAACATAACAAAGTTGAAGAGACTCCCAATGTTTCTTTTGATGAATCCATGTTTACTACCAATGTAAAAGGATCATCTTGGTTATTTGATATAGATGCATTAACTGAATCATTTAACACTGGTTATTTGAACAACGCAGGTGCTGCGGATACATGTTATCCCTTTGTGCCCCCAAGTGTGAATGAAGTGCCTTTAACAGCTGACCCACCAAGAGCACAACTGTCACCTGGACCACAGCAGAGATCAAGTCAGCAGCATGCAGCTACTTCCAGAGAAGCAAGCTCTTCATCCCCAGCATATGGAAATTCATCAGCAGATGTTCCTCATCCGTAGATATAAATTCTGATGCAACTACTGATGCTAGAGATGGAGAGGAGGTAGTCATTCAACAACCATTGCCAGCTGACCAACATTTTTCATCCATGGATGGTGATATATCTCCTACGGAAGTACAAAATGCCTCTTCCGTAGAACCTCCTGCGGAAGAACAAAATACTGCTTCCGTAGAACCTCCTTCGGAAGAACAAAATGCTGCTTCCGTAGAACTTCCTGCGGAAGAAGACAAAGCAGCCAATCAAACACAAGCTGATCCAAACGACCATGAGCCTTTTGATTATTTCATCGACTCAACTTCTCAGCTGACACCATCTGCTTCAATGGGTTTCACAAACTTAGACTCCACAGTTCAAGTTGATGCTGTCTCAACAAGCAGAGTACACAAGTCTCATCCAACAGACAATATCATTGGGGACCTGCATGCTAGAACCATAAGGAGCAAAGGAGGTGTGGCAAACATTTGTTTGTTCACCTGCTTTTTGTCCCAAACAGTTCCTGCAAACATTACAGCTGCCCTAAAAGACAACAGCTGGATTGAGGCTATGCAAGAAGAGTTACAACAATTCAGAAAACAGAAAGTGTGGACTCTTGTAGATTTGCCTACGGGTCAACATCCAATTGGCACAAGATGGCTTTTCAAGAACAAGCTGGATGACAGAGGTATCATAGTGAGAAACAAGGCCAGACTTATTGCTCAAGGATACACTCAGGAAGAAGGAATAGACTATGATGAAATCTTTGTACCAGTTGCAAGGATTGAAGCTATACGAGTCTTCCTCGCTTATGCAGCATTCAAGAAGTTCACAGTCTATCAGATGGATGTGAAGTGTGCTTTCCTTTATGGGAAAATTGATGAAGAAGTCTATGTGGCTCAACCCCCTGGTTTTGAAGACCTCGATTATCCACATAGAGTATACAAGCTTGATAAAGCTTTGTATGGTCTTCATCAAGCACCCAGAAAGTGGTATGACACACTATCATCATTCCTGCTGAAGAATGGATACAAGAGAGGAACAATTGATCAGACACTCTTCCTTAAACATGAACATCAAGATCTTTTGGTAGTTCAAATATATGTTGATGACATAATATTTGGATCAACCAACAAGAAGCTGTGCCAAAGCTTTGAAGACTTGATGAAATCTGAATTTCAGATGAGCTCCATGGGAGAATTGACATTCTTTCTTGGCTTACAAGTTCATCAGAAACCAGATGGCATTTTCATCAATCAAGAGAAGTACATTCATCAAATTTTGAAGAAGTACAATCTTGCTGATTCCACTTCATGCAAGATACCAGCATCAACAATAGACAAGATTGTGCCTGACCCTGCTGGCAAATCCGTAGATCAAAGATTGTATAGATCAATGATCGGTTCATTAATGTACTTAACTGCTAGTAGACCTGACATCATGTTTGCTGTTTGTGTTTGTGCCAGGTACCAATCTGACCCAAAGGAGTCACATCTGAATGCTGTGAAGAGGATTTTCAGATATCTGAAAGGCAAACCTGCATTGGGACTTTGGTATCCCAAAGATGGAGACTTTAGCCTCTACTCCTACTCAGATAGTGACTATGGAGGGTGCAACAACAACAGAAAATCCACAACTGGTGGATGTCAATTTTTAGGACCAAGACTTGTTTCATGGCAGTGCAAGAAGCAAACAAATGTATCTGTATCCACAGCTGAAGCAGAGTACATAGCTGCTTCAGCAGGTTGCTCTCAAGTACTTTGGTTGCAAAACCAATTACTTGATTATGGTTACAATTTCCTTCATACCCCAATTCATATTGATAATTCAGCTACTATGTTTATAACTGCTAACCCAGTTCAACATAGTAAAACAAACATATTGAAATCAGATACCATTTTCTGAGAGATTGCTCTGAAAAGGGTCTAATCAAGTTAGTCAAAGTAGACACAACCAATCAGCTTGCTGATTTGTTTACTAAAGCATTTGATTCTGTTAGATTTAATTTTCTGATAGAATCTTTAGGGATGATTAACTTAGAATAAATCAACAAAAGCATATGCTTGACTTTGTGCAGAGTAATCGTTAAGGATAACTTAAGTGTCTGATAGAACATATATACATTATATAGGGAAATGATAGTAGACTATAATTGGCTATTAAACAAAAACTCAATCTGACTATATCATACTGATATGTGAGTAGGTTCAACTTGAGTGGAAACAAAGCTAAGAGCATGCCAAACTAAAAGCATAAGGTAACTGTCTGTGAGGATTCCATTTGAGAATCAAGAAGGTATGTTCTCTCCTGATGTGATCAAATCACTTACACAAGCACACTATGTAAAATACTTTATAATATTCTATCTTTGCAAAGTCATATTCCCTCTGTTTTGTGTGAACAAAGACCTGGGAATGTGATCAATAAGTGTGATCTTCATTCTCCCTCTGTTTTGTGTAAACAAAGACCTGGGTTAAAGTTCACCTCTGTTTTACGAAAGTAAAGATCTGGTGACTATGAAGATCATATTTCAGCTCTAAAAAGGAATCACTTGTGATCCATTGAACATCAATTCAAAGAGCTTCAACATCAAAGCATTCATGAGATTGTAATTTGTCTCAAGATAGGACTTATAACTTAATGTACATAGTTATTAAGTGTGGAATGTAGTGATTTGCCTCACCTACGGAAGACATACTCTAATGATAATTGAATGTGGGACTCTGGATTGCTACTGATTAAACAACTTCACAACATGATAAATAGCATGCCTAGTTGATACCATACTCATGTTTGAATTTAAGTGGATCTATATACTTGCAATCAGGTATGTATTGAATCAACTAATTAACATCAGCAGAAGCCAAGTTATAGTATGATCCCTCTATATATATATGCAAGCATGTAACTGTTTATCAGATGTTTAATTGTTATCTCAACTGACTTACTCTCATTTAGACTGTCATATGCCTGTCATGCCTGTTCACAACTTAAATTTATGATGAATGCAACAGTTTCACATTAATCACAAATTTAGGGGGAGTAGTTCATGCATGAAAAACAATAAAAGCTGATAATTGATCAATAAAAGCTGATAATTGATCTGAATTACTTTGAAGGAATTGGAACTTGAGCACTAACTTGAATGCAGGATACAGGAAACTTGCTTCCCTGTACTTAATTGCCATGCAAATAAAGTCAACAATGTCTAACATCAACATTTGATTCTACTCTGTAGATATCATACATTTAAAGTTTTCAAACTTTAAGTTCCGCAGAAGTTTCAGTAATATTTCTCATCCGTAGAAGTAACAGTGAAATTTCTGCATCCGTAGAAGTCACAGTAATACCTCTCATCCGTAGAAGTATTATGTGATTTCTGATTCAGCAGCAAAACAAAACAAATGCATTATTTGAACTTTTACATCCGATGTAAGGTTCCGCAGATGTTGACATCCGCAGAAGTTAAGGTTCTGCAGATGTTGACATCCGCAGATGTTGACATCCGCAGAAGTTAAGGTTCTGCAGATGTTGACATCCGCAGATGTCAAGGTTCCGCAGATGTTCTGCGGAAGAGATAATGCATTCTAAACACTTGGGATACGGAAAGGAATAAATGGAAGTGGGCCCAACATAGGAATAAATGGAAGTGGGCCAACATAGGAATAAATGGAAGTGGGCCCAACATAATGTGAGCCCAACATAATTAATAAAAGAAGTTAATTATGTTCGACTATAAATAAGGTTTCTGACTCTTGAAATTCATTTATCACTTTTACAGAGCACTTTTTCAGATTAACCTAGAAAATCGCCCATTTTTCCTCTTTTTCAAAATTTCAAAATATCAACATTATCCAGTAACCGATTACTGTTACTGCAAAGGTAAATCATGTCTTAACATCAATACGGAACTGGTTCATCGATTATTGACATTCAAACGATTCAACTGCATGGTTTCTAACTTGATTTTCTTTGCAGATGGCAAATAGATTTGCTAAAGAGCACAATGTGTGCGCGTTCTTGAACGCTGATGATCCAGCAGCGGAAGGATGTCGAGATATCATAAGATATCTTCGACGATCCAGGCTCTTCTACGCCTTGACGGCTGAGCCTGTGATCCATCAGGCGCACATAATCGGATTCTGGAACTCAGCACGAGTGGAAGAACAAGATGATGAGGAGGTGATAGTGGCTGAGATTTGAATCAGCGTCTTCGATCACTGAAAGCACCATACGAAGATGTCTGGAACTGGGAGATAGAGAAATAGGGCACCCCGATGTATTCGAGAATGAATACATTGAAAAGGTATTTAACCTCATGGGGTACGATGGTGATTACGAGAAAGGGGAAATCAAGAAGGGTAGGCTGTGCAAACCGTACAGATTCTTGTGTCATACCTACCTGAAATGCATGTCGAACAGGAAGTCGGGGCTAGACAGATTCTCTCGGCATATATCATCCGGAATCATTAGGGTATTCGAGGGAGAACTTACAACTACGCCAAATACATCTTCAACTGTATGAGTGAACAAGTCAAATTGCAGAAGAATGACAAGATGTATATGTTCCCGAGATTCCTACAACTGATGATCAACTCAGAACTTCCAGGGTTGAACAGAGTTGGTGATGTGTTTGTTCAAGCACACCTGAGCAAATCAGTGTTGAATAAACTTAGTGGAAAGTATGAGGGTCCGGATATGCCAATGTTCGCACATGTTATAGATCCTCAAGCTGACCTGCCTCAAGAGTTGGCATGGGCAGATGACGCAGAATCATCTGCTGATTCTGCACAATCTTCTCACTCTCCACACCAAACACCACAACACCAACAACAATCACCACTCCAAACACCACCACTACAACATCAATCACCCAGCCAATCACCCTTTCAACAACCACAATCACCAGCAAGCCTAAACACCCAACCAATCTCCCCAATTCACCACCATCAATCACCTGTACCAATATCATCATCGTCCACCAAAGATACTCAGCCAGCATCTCCTATCCAACAACAATCATCATCATCCTCTCAATCATCATCTCATCACACTCAACCATTCTCTCCACAACAAATCCAATCCCCCGTACAACCACCACCAGAATCTCCAAAACATCAATCACCGGAAAGTGCTAGGACTGAACCTTTTGAGGTAACTGAGTCTGTACACTCCGTACACTCAGGAGACACAGAAATAGTATCTGAAGCCAGCACTGTTCCTTTCTCACCAACACACACATAAGAACAACCTTCATCAGCACATACCGAGCCAATACCTTCATTGAAAGATGAACAACTTGCTGATGAACACGGGGAAGTTCAAGAATCTGCTCAGGATGTCACTGCATATCATGAAGATGACTTAAGTGACAGTGACATTCCTGTGAGCAAAAGCTTTCTGGTTGCTAAGTACAACAAGTTGGTACTTAAATCCAATAAGCGAAAACAAAGAATTCTGGAGCTGTACGGTGTAATTCAAGAAAAGGATGAAGAACTGATGAAGAAGGATGCCAGTCTAAAAAGACTCAGAGAAGATGCTCTGTCCAACAATGAAGTTATTGATCTATTGTTGCAAACAAAACGAGAGTTAGAGGCATCTTTAAAACTTGAGCAAAATGAAAAGGCTAAGCAAATAAAGCAAAAGGATCTAGAGATAGAAAGCCTGAAAAGAAAACTCTCTGATCTGAAAACAAAAGTGGATTCAAGTGCTGAGCCAGCAAAGCAGTCGGGTAGAGCTACTAAGACACTGATCTCATACACCCGTAAAAGAAAATATTTTGGAGCCACTCAAAAGAAACCTGAAGAAGAAAGCTCCCCAAAGAAACCAAAACTTCCATCTCCTGCACCTACACCTTCAGTAGAAGTGACTGCTGTGAAGGTATCCTCCGGAGAAGAAGAAGACAGTGATAAAGAGTGGGAGGAACTAACAAGGATGGAGTCCCCCACTGATGATAAGGGTGGAAAGGCCGATGACCTTCTAACAACCGCTGATATCATGGAAGAGAGGCCTGATTCCAGCATGTTTATGACCCTCATCAACCATGGTTTTCCATATGACATGGTTGAGAGGATGAACACATCAAAAATGACCAATGCATTGAAAGAATTTGAGTTTGCAAGGTTCATAATCCCTAATTGTGATTATGAAGCCTTTACAACTTTTCAATCATTGGAGAAGATAAGGAAGGATTTGGGACACTGTGACACAGCCAAACTCACCAAGTATAATATGACTTGCTGGTTACAGGGTCACAACTACAAACCGCATGAGCTCAAAGGCAGAACCACTGGAGAACTGCGGAGGATGATGGAGCATGTGATGAAAGTGGAACTGGAAACTGGAGTTAAGTTCAGAACCACTGCTCCACATCCAAAAGAACAACCAAGTAAACTTGCTGCTGATCCTATCACAGTTGACCCAAAGATCAGCACAAGGAGAAAGAAACACTGATCAGAGAGCCAAGGGCAGTGATCCCCGGAAAAGTATGGCCTCTGGGAACAACTGTTGGAGAGATTACCGAGAAGAAATCAACTCTCGTACAGCTGTATGATCATATCACAACTCCCAGTTCTGTGGAAGACAACAAGATTATGGCCTGGAAATATGATCCAGACTGGGATTGTGCAATAATCAAGAGGACATCTGGAAGGCTTCAATACTTCCATGATGTGGAAGACATGCTCAGCCATCCGGAGCAAGATATGAGGGATCTACAGAGCATCCCAATGTTCAACTATCCAATCCATCTCAGGGGGAGAGACTTCTCAGCAGCTGTAAATGGTATGAAGACCAGTTTTACTGATGATGTGCTCATGCAAGCAAAGAGAAATGATAAGGAGCATAAAAGAATGATACAAAATCAGAAAAGAAAAACAGCTGAAGTCTCATCCCTTGTAGATGATGATCTGCTAAAGAGAGTGGGATGTACCAGAAGCTCACACACCATCAAAAGCATCACTAGAAATCAATTCACTTGTCCTATCTCAGAATGGGGATATGTTGAAAAGAATAAAGAGATGGTGTTGCTGAGAAATGTTGATGGGAAGAAGGGAGACAAATAAGAATCTTTGATCCAATGGAGCTAAAGATGCTGCATCCCAGCTACACTTCATATCTTCATGATAAATTCTTCCCAAAACTAACAGATGAAAAAGCCCAGAATGATCTCTGCTTGTATGTGCATATGATTCAAGTGATAGATAAACTGCATGCAAAGGCACACAAGAGAAGGAAGCATGAGGCTGGACTACTAAAAGGAACAATCATAGCTGAAGTGTCTGAGCTCAGAATATCTGAAGAAGATGAATTAGAAATAGTGCATAATGATAGTGTAGTGGAAACACTCACTACAGAAGAAGATGTTTTGGGACTCAGTTATGACACATTGAAGAAGATCAGCAGGATGCAGATAAAGTACAAATATGATGATCAGAAAACTGCTGTATCTTACTTCTACAATAAAATGATAGCAAGAGTTAAGGAGCTTGCTGTTTTGAAGGACTGATTACAAGGAGCTAAGCCTAAGGGGGAGTATTGTTAGATCTAGATTGTATAGGGCTAGATCATTTTTGTATAGGCTTAGTACTTGAAAATCAAGTCTTGTAATTAATATTTGTAACAGTCAAATATATATATATATGTGATTTGAATCTATAGGTTAACCCCATATATGTATGTGTGTTGGTTTGTGTCTTGACAGGAGAAACAAGATACTTGGATGAATTTCTTGAAATTGACCAAGTGTAGGAAACATCTACGGATGAACAATTTTGTTAATCCGTAGATATGTTTCAGACAAGACCAAATGACCAAGTGTAAGTTTCTGCGGATGATCAAGTTTCATGAAGGGAAGACTTCTACGGAAGAAGGATTTCTTACTGAAGAACAACATTCCTACGGAAGAGCAAATCATCTACGGAAGAACAAATGATCTGCGGAAGGCAAGGCTCCTGCGGAAGACCATTATACTTGTGCGATTGCTAATCCCAAGAAGTCAAACAAGTCAACACAATCAATAACAAATCCCAAGAGATCCGGTGTTTCCTTAACCGACTCAAATCATCTATAAATATGAGTCCTAGGTTTCACATCTCGGTGAACACAATCAATCAATAATACGGCTGTCAAGAGTTCATTGTGCAACCCTAGCTGCCGTCGCATCAACATCAAACATCATTCGATTCACACAATTCGATTGTTCATAGTTATTCATTATTCTTTTGTAATCATTACATTATAGTTAATGAATACATTTGAATTATTATAGATTTCGTATTTATTGTGTTTCTGTGGTTGTGTTCATCATTGATCATTACAAACAATTAAACGTCAATTAGTGATAATTCCGCGATCATTAAATTGATTTATTTTAATACTGATAATTCCTGAATTGCGATCCTTGGATTCACAATAATTAATATATAATCAAAGATAACGTAATGCCTAATAATATTTTAGTAATTTCAACTATTTAAAGTTTATTTTGATAAAAATAAACTAATCATAACATTTGTTAATATTTTATAAAAATTGTTAAGGTGTTTAAAGGAATAAATTTACAGAAAATAATTAGATAACTTTTAAAATAAACAAAGTTTATAAAAACTGATTTTTAGCATTTTTAGAAATTTTATATAATTGTTTTAAGGCTGAAAAAGCTTAAAAAGAATAGGATGAGGGTGCCCGGTTCGAACCCGGGACCTCTTGATGAAAATGCACATACTTAACCAGTGAACCAGGGCCTTGGCCATGGTTTTATTTGGTATTTAATTCTTTTAAACACAATCACATGGAAATCCCCCAAATTGTATGAACCCTAGAATTAAACGTGATTCAATTGAACCCAAAATTGATTATGTTAATAAATTAATCTTAGGGCTTTTAAACCTCAAGTGAAACCGAGTGTAATGATATGTGAAACTTACGTGTTCGAGCTTGAATTGGTAGACTTAGATTGTAGAACAAGTCGCGGCTAGGTCGTGAATGGTTCCGGTTGTAATCGACCACAATACTCAAATTAATTATACAGGAAGCTTCCACATGACCTTATGATTAAAAGACCTCTAATAATTGAGGTTAAAAGTGTCGAAAAGGGGGTGCTCGAGTATGTTGCAGGTCCGCCGTCAAGGTTGGGGTGTGACAGATTGGTATCAGAGCCCATAACCATAGGGATTTAGGTTATTAGAAATGGTGACCATTTCTATAAGGTTCATGCATAGGCTATAGTCTAGGTCACCATTTCTAATAACCTAAATCACTATAGTTATGGGCTCTGATACCAATCTGTCACACCCCAACCTTGACGTGTCAACGATTCCAAATGGTAATGCGTTACCAAATGGAACCATCCTCTTTGCATCTTGAAAATTCTTGATTCCTTGAACTGGTTTATCACCAAAGTTATATCTCCTCATTCTTATCATACATAATGTTCCTGTTGATATTGAACTCATCCTAAATCTCCAACTCTTACGTTTAAACATTGTTACACGTTTGGGCGTTTCATGTAACTATTTCTATACCTTGACCAACGTGAACATGGATCTTAATATATCCAAAGATATTAGGAATCTAAACCGAATGGTCTTTGAAACTTTAAATCATTACTTATGGTTTTCAAATCCCCTTTAAAAATGTGTCCCATAACTAAAGACATGCAATGTTGTAAGCTGGAATTTCTATATCTTGGGATATTTTGTCTAGTCAAAGTGTAACTAGTGATCTGATTTGACCATTGAATCCAGTTACTTGACTTGAAATCCTTGAGATGAGTGACCACTTATAAGTACACGTGTCTTCAATAAGGTTATGGTTGACCTCATAATTTGAGAAGTCCATGTATCTTCTTTCGATTGTGAAACGAATGTTCACATCTCATTGTGGTGTTGAATAATTCCTGTCCTTGATTTCGTTTTTCCAATTTAAACCATCCAAGATTAGAACACCACAACAAATTCTGTTACCTCGAGCTTTGACCTTACAATTTGTAAACATGATTTCTCTTTTGTTACATTGATGTAACTTGAAATTTCCTGAATTTCTAATTGATTTTTTTCTTTTCGCTGTTATGTCAAACTTCGTACCGCTTGCACCGTGGGAGATGCAAGAGTTTGCAAGTCAACCTATGACTAAGAACACTCGTATCTCCTAAATGATTCTAACTCATCAAAACAGGGGTGATTCCCTTACTTTGATGATTCTCTATTCGTTTTGATAAATGGTTTCCAATCGTGTGTTTTATGAAATTTCATCTTCTGGATTGGGGTGATTTCCTTATCTTGAGGATTGACTTCAATTATTCTCATTGGAACTTGCATTTCACGAATGACATGATCTCACCAAAATAGGATTGAAACCCGTACTTTGGTGACAATCGTCAATTTCCGATTGTTTTCTTGTTATTATGAAATTCAATCATCAAGATAGGCGTGAAATCCATACCTTGATGATAATTTCATGGACTGTATTTTCTCAAATGAAACGACCTCATCAAAGTAGGAGTGAATTCTGGATTTTGATGAAGAAGTTCATCCTGTTATATTTTTTTTTTGTAAAACTTCACCGTTAAGATAGAAGTAATTTCCTTTATCTTAATGATGAGTTACCTCGTCTTATTTCTATGGATCCTCAACAATGAGTTGGGATCGAACTTTTTGATTGGTAAGTTAGTGGTCATAACCTTGGGAATACACCATCAAGTTAGGAGTGAAAACCACACCTTGATGACTATTCTAATTTCTTGATCTTCAACTTACCAAGGTGGTAATCAAGTGACGAGAAGCATGTAGTAACTTGAAGGGTGAAACAATGTTAGTGTTTTGACCTATCAAGCCAAAGCATGAGCTCTGAACTTGAAAGGATATCTTAACTCGATTTCTTTTCCTTTATCCTCAGTTTTGATATGATCTAGCTATATGGAACCATTTATTCCTTACTTATCGACTTTCCTTATGAGTTATCATTAAAACCTGGTTGCGCGATGATATCCTTTCATAAACAATCTTTCTGCTAATGACATTATCAGCTTATGCTCATGTCTTTCTAGACATACAAATGTCCTTAGATGTGCTTATGGTTTGTTGAACTGCATATGTAAACTGTACTTAGAGATTGCTACCTTGCAAAATATGTTTACAAATACCTTTCTTATTGTCGCGTCATTACTTGAATCGCTTTTGAATCCTTAAACTTAGAAATCTTTAAAACTCTATTTGATTTCGATCAACGAGACTCGTTATTACTTACATTGTGACGTGAAGGTTCATAAACCTTCGTAACTTGTAGTCATGGGTTTGGCATAAAAGAAAAGACATAACTTGGCATGTGTCCAAGTGTCTTACCTTTACATATGACAAAACCTAACCTCCGTGTTCCCGTGAATCTCCTGTTTAACTTTTCATTCACTAAATTCTTCTTATTTTAAATGTCATTATAGACCGATTGGCTAAAAATTCAATTTGATTTATGTGGGATGACGGGTCGAGAAATTGACCTGTATCTATTTCAAATATTCGTATACCGAGGTATGACGTTAAAACATCAATCGTTATTTTGAATGATTGATTCACTTTCTGTTTTTAATAATATTCTTAACCGTCGTCATGAACTCATTCCAAGATCTTCGTATAGCGTATTATTCTTAGACCGATGGTTGGTCAAAGGAGAAATACATATTCACAAGATATGCGTTAATGTCGTTCCATATGGTGACGTTTGGGATTCTTAAATTCCGACGGTTAATTTTTCTTATCATTGTTGGTCTTTTATTGATTTCGAGACACCACCTTACCACGAAATTATATTCTGGAAGTTGTGATTTATAAGTCTGACACACCATGGTAACTCGTCATCATTTTCCAACTTTTCAACTCAAAACGTCTCGTATTTCACTGGAAGAGTTCAAGTTGGCATATATTATGTCAAGGGACTTGAAGGGTTCCCTAAAGTGAAACATCTCATCTATAATCAAACGACTATCACTGTCCGTTTGTACACTTATCTTTCATTTAAACCCTCTTGTTCGTTTAAGTTTCATTCTTGATTTCGGGACGAAATTCTTAAAAGTTGGGGAGACTGTAACATCTCGTATTTTTGTTAACTTAAAAGTTAACTTTGTTAAATTTTAAAAGGACCTTTATGTCAAATTTGAAACTTTGAGGACTTATTATGCTTGATAATTAATTTGGAGATTAACAAATTAATTAAATAATAGAAATAATATTATTAATGTTTAAAACGTTTGGTTGATATTATAAAACTTAACTTAAAGTGAAAATAATCTTAAAAATAATTATTATTATTACTAATAATAATAATAATAATGTTAATGATAATATTATTAATAATGATAATCTAAGTTATTAAACTTTAAACTTGTAATTAATGGGTATTTACATGAAATAATAACAATTCTAAACTTCAGGGGCTAAGTTGTAATTTAACTAAAACTAAAAACACAATTTTAAATCTCTGTTGTAGTTTTTAAAACCACAGGGACCATTTGTGTAATTTGGGTTAAAACCCAAATTTTCCCCTTTCCTTCCCCCGCAAATCCGGCGAGAAGAGCCGCCAACTCCGGCCGAACTCCGGCAAGGCCAAAAATGGCCTTTTGGCCACGGTTTGCACCCCAAAAACCGTTACAATAGCTTCGTAGGGATGATTCGAACATGAACCCTCGGTTAATTGGACCACTACATCCGGCATTTAAGGGAATCGAACCCGAAATCAATAAACCATCGACTTCTAACCGATCAACGTTCAAAACTTAATGGTAATCAAATTAATCGAACAGAAACGTACGTTTAATCACTACGAAACTAAATGTGAAGTTTGATTCGAGTTTAACAATCAATTAATCATCGAAGCATAACTGAAACAAATGAATCAAATGCGACACTCGTTCGGGATTGAATCGACCAAGTCAAACCTATATAACAGAGGGTAAACATCCCATTTGATCCCTTTCAACTATCTGGACCTCTAATTTCGTTATCAAATACCCAAATCTTCACATCCAATCCCGGTTTATGCTTCGCTTCGTTCATCGATCAACCATCACCAATCCAAACGAAATCAGGTAAATTGAATACATATACACACTTGATTTCATCTAGGGAACAAAAGCCCTATGTTTGATTCCATTAACATTAACGAATCGATGCTCAATTGGTTCGATTTGTGGTTCTAGGGTTCTTGAGTAATTTGGGGATTTTGCGTTTAATGATTTTAAACATTTTAAAAGGACTTTTAATCAAAATTAGGGCTTACAGCCCACTGGTAACACACATGGTCATACACATGGGTTCCAGGTTCGACCCCGGGCACCCTCATGTTATTTTTATAATTTTAGTTTTATTTCATTTTAAATTTCATAAATTTTTAATATATTATTTAATCAAAATAAAATAATTGCTGTTAAATGAATTTAGTCCAAAAGTTATTGATATATTTCTGAGATTTTTAAACAAAAGAATATTCTAATTTTTATAAAAAACTAGGACAAAAGGTATGTAAAAGATTGTCTTTTATTACTTTATAATGATTCTTTAAACCAAATAAGTTATATTATAATTTATTTAAATAATTGAGTATTTAATTGGTTATTTTGATCAAGTCATTAATCAATTAATTATTAATTTAATTTTAAAGGTTTTAAACTTATGATCTTAAACCTAATTACTTTAGAGAATAACAAAGGCTATAAAAACGTTATTAATTCTTTTATGTAATTTAAATGCTATAAACCTATTAGGGTTCAAATTTAGAATATTCCAAAACACTATAAACTTATATATTAAATAACTGATTATTCAAATAGTTATTTATAAAAACGGACTATAAATAATAATTTAAATTAATATATTACCATTCGTTAAATACGTTATGATTACTAAATTATTATTGGGCAATATGTTATTTTGATCATGGGTAAATCATATGTAGTTCAAAAGATAATAAAATTTAATTACATTTTATATTTAAACCTTAAGAATTATTTTACCTAATCTCTTTTCTATGTTAAAACATTAAAATGGTATAATTTCTTTTATGGAATCAAAATATAAATGATTTTATTAGATGAATTTATTTACTTGACAAAACCCCACAATTCCATCGAAACCCTAGAACTCGTTGATTCGTTAAACTTAATATAATTAAGCTCAAACCTTGTAAATATATATTTAGGTGCCTTGTGACGATTCATCTTGGAACGACGTTTATTATTCTTATTAATCTTCATTACATACTTATTTGACATGTGAGTATTTTCATACCCCTTTTTCTTATTTTCACACTTTGGGGTGAAACATGTTAACTTATATCATTGCACTTGTAAACTTATTCGAGACTTGTAAACTTTATGGCAATTTACTTAAAGTTGTGGTTAGTTGAACTTTTGTGGTTACCATGTTATGGCGTTATATGTACAATCATTAACTATTGCTAGCCTAGCGAAGTCATAGATCTATGGGTAAGACAAGCCTGCTTGGTTGATCCAAGTACACTTAGCTGATCGTATATACTTTTAACGTTAATAGAATATTAACGTCGTTTGATACTTGTAAACCATTGTCGAGGTTTGATTGTTGCATTGTTCATAACATCCATAATCACTTTATTCACTAACTTATAACTCGAATTGCCATCTTTTATATACTTATGTATTGAAAACTATGGAATGCTCACCAATATTTTTATGTTGACCTTTTATTTTTAACATGTTTCAGGAATAACCCAAGAATGTGTTATACTCTTTGAAGCTTATCTCACTTAGGACTGGACTTAGAGAAATAAACAATGAGCTTGTTACTTTCAATCTTGTATTCATGATGTATCTTTATTTGAGCCTTTTTATTGTATTGTTTCAATTGAATCTTGATTAATATATTTGGAATTAATAATAGCGTTATGTGGCTGTGAACAATCGTAACTCTCACACTTCGACGATTCCGCCGTCAAGGTTGGGGTGTGACATCCCTTGACGAATCAAGTAATGCGACTTGGTTGTGCTGAGGGTTTAGTGCCATTGAAGAAAAGGTAAGCTTGAAATTTGGGTGAAATTGAAGGTTTGGCAGTGAAGGGAATAGTTAGGGCTGTAAAGTGGTAAAAGAAGATGAAGTTGATTAGTCAAGATTATTTAAAGGGGATGAATTGTGGTAGTGGCGGCAATAGGGTAACTATTTGGGGTTACTGTGGGTGGTATGGTGGTTTACGGCGGAGAAATGGTTGTGGCGGCAAGGATAATTTTAAATAATCTGACCATCATGAACAAAATCTTTACTTTTTACAGAGTGGGGCCCAAAAGATATCCGTTACATATAAAACCTTTACTTCCAAATGTAAAACATTTCCAAAGGTAATTTTCTTCTGAAGGCAATTTCTCTTCCGAAGCAAGGCATTGCTTCCGAAGGTAAAATTGTATTTTGAAGGCACTCTCTCTTCCGAAGCAAGGTATTGCTTCCGAAGCTAAAGTTGTCTTTCCGAATGGAGAGTTTTATAAGCTTCGGAAGTAGATCTGATGTAAAATCAATCGCTTCTTCCGAGACCAAAACTCTTCCGAGAAGAAAATTTCCATTGAGGAATTTGGCTTCGGAAGATATTCAAGAATATCTTCCGAGAGTTAATTCCTCTTTGGAAGGAATTTACACTTGGAATAATTTAAAGATCTTTTGTAACAGGGCTTAAATTGTATTGACACAAGACATTACACATTTAAAAAGGTTTTCAAAAGAGGTAGTTAATCAATGTTTATCATCCCAATAGCTGATATGAGATACTTAAATCTTTGTTCATCAAATGCCTTTGTGAACAAGTCAGCATATTGTTCATTTGAGTCAACTTTGATTAACTTGATCAAATGTTTCTCATGAATATCTCTAATGAAATAATACCTGATATCGATGTGCTTTGTCTTGGAGTGCTTCACCGGATTCTCAGTAATGGAGATAGCACTATTGTTGTCAATATGGATAGGAGTAGTCATGAAGTTGAATCCATTGTCTAACATCTGATTTTGAATCCATAGCAGTTGAGCACAGCAGCTAGCAGCAACAATGTATTCAGCTTCAGCAGTTGATGTAGAGACACAGGATTGTTTCTTGCATTGCCATGAGATAATCCTTCCACCAAGAAATTGACATCCTCCTGATGTTGATTTCTTGTCAATATTGCAGCCACCATAGTCACTGTCAGAGTATCCATAGAGATTGAAATCACTATTTCTTGGATACCAGAGACCTAGTTTAGGTGCTCCTTTGAGGTATCTGAGGATTCTCTTTGCAGCAGCTAGGTGAGACACCTTTGGAGCAACCTGATATCTTGCACAAATACATGTGGCAAACATGATATCTGGTCTACTTGTAGTGAGATACATCAGAGAACCAATGATTGCTCTATACTAATGTTGATCAGTATCCTCCCCCTCAAGGTCAGGGCAAAGATTATGGTTTCTGGGTATGGGTGTCTTGGCTGGTTTACAATCCTTCATTTCAAATCTATCTAAGATGTCTGAGACATACTTAGATTGACTTATGAAGAACCCTTCCTTCATCTGTTTCACCTGAATTCTAAGGAAAAAGTCCATTTTTTCCATAGAACTCATCTCAAACTTCTGCTTCATAATGCTTTCAAAGTCCTTGCACATTTGGTCATTTGAAGAACCAAATATGATGTCATCAACATAGACTTGCACAAGCAAAATGTCTTCTCTACTCTTTCTGATGAAAAGAGTCTTATCAATGGTACCTCTAGTGTATCCATTCTTCAGGAGAAACTGAGACAAGGTCTCATACCACAGCCTAGGTGCTTGGTGCAGCCCATATAGAGCTTTATCCAGTTTGCACACATAGTTGGGGTGCTGTGGGTCTTCGAATCCTGGAGGTTGACATACATAGATTTCCCTATCTATATCCCCATATAGAAAAGCACACTTGACATCAAGTTGGTAGACTGTGAAGTTCTTGGATGCAGCATAAGCAAGGAAGATTCTAACTGCCTCAAGTCTTGCAACAGGTGCAAAGACATCAGTATAATCAATTCCTTCCTCCTGGGTGTACCCTTGAACTACTAGTCTTGCCTTGTTCTTGATAATCAAGCCTCTATCATCTTTCTTGTTCCTGAATACCCATTTAGTGCCTATGGGTACTTGACCAGATGGTAGTGGGCATAGATTCCAGACCTTTTGTCTTTTGAATTGAAGCAGCTCCTCCTGTATCGATTTAACCCAACTACTATACTTTAAGGCATCTTCTACCTTCTTTTGTTCCATCTGAGACAAGAAGCATGAGTACAAGCAGACATTCCCATGATGAGTTTGTCCTCCTGTTCTCACACCCTCAGAGACATTCCCTATGATGTTCTCAGTTGGATGAGTGTTGTGAATCCTAAGACGAGGGATCACTTCCAGTTGCAGAGATAAGTCTAGGTTAGACATATTCTGATCAGGAACTGGATCACTCTGTCCAACTGCTGTTTCAGAGTCATTCAATGAGGACTGATTGAATGATTGAGAAACATCATCAATGGTTGGTTGTGAAGTAGTATTAACAGTTGCCTGTTCCTTCAGAATACTACTTCCTTCAACCTGGTGTTGTAATGGATCACCTGAGAAACTTTGAGGTTGATCAAGTTGAAGCTTGTTGCCTTTCAGCTCTTGGAGAATTTGAAAGAGGTCTGGGAAGCTCATATAGTTGACCTGCATCAGCATCAACATCAGCATCACCTTGAGCACCTGTTCCAGCTGAAACATTCTCACAAGATGGTTTAGAATAGTTTGGAAACAATTCTAAATCAAGATATACTCAGGTCCATTCCCCCTAACACAAGGAGTGTGCTCATTAACAACTATATTGGATGACTCCTCAAATTGTTGATTCTTGATATTGTATACTCTATAAGCTTTGGAGCTAGAAGAGTATCCAATAAAGATAGCGTCATCCGACTTCTCAGCAAACTTTGCTAAGTTGTCCTTTATGTTAAGTATGGTACACCTGCAGCAAAGGACCTTAGAAAGCCAATGAACGGTGGCCTCTTGTTCCATAACTCATAAGGGGTTTTTCCATGGGGCTTAACTACAAGAACCCTGTTCTGCACATAGCATGCAGTGCTAACTGCCTCTGCCCAGAATGTTAGAGGCAGCTTTGAATCAGCTAACATGGTCCAAGCAGCCTCAATAAGTGTCCTATTCCTCCTCTCAGCAACACCGTTTTGTTGAGGAGTTCTGGGAGCACTATATTGTCTGGCAATCCCTTTTGAGTCACAGAATGAGTCAAGAACAAAGTTCTTAAACTCAGTCCCTTGATCACTTCTAATTATCTTAACCTTGTGATCAATTTGATTTTCTATTTTAAGAATAAAAGATTTTAACATTTCAGCAGTTTCATCTTTACTTCTTAAAAAGAATACCCATGTAAATCTTGTAAAATCATCAACAATCACAAGGCAGTATGATTTCCTTCCAATGCTTATTATACTTGTGGGACCAAAGAGATCCATGTGCAATAAGTGTAATGGAGTAGTGATAGAGTTAACACATTTGGATTTATGAGATGATCTGTGTTGTTTCCCTTTCAGGCATGCAACACAGTTATCTTTACAGAAAAATTCCTTTTTAGGCAAACCATGTACCAAGTTGTTTTTAGCCAATTTATTCATTGTTTTAAAATTCACATGACACATGCGTTTATGCCATAGTGTTGACTCATCACTATCAGCTTTGGAAAGAAAGCATGATACTTCACCCATAGGAGAAGCATTGTTCATATCTAGCTTGTACATATCCCCTTTACTGGGAGATCTAAGAAGCACCAATTCCGGAGGAATTGTCATCCCTGGTTTAAGGATAATGCACTCATGTTCTGTGAAAAGCATCTGATGCTTCTGGTCACAGAATTGAGAAACACTTAACAAATTGTGTTCAAGCTGTTTGACAAAGTGAACTTTGTCAATATTTATTCTACCATTGGATACACTTCCTCTGCCAGAAATATATCCTCCGGCCTCACCTCCAAATTGGACAGGCCCTCCATCAAAGTTCTGGAATTGTTGAAGGAGAGATTTGTTCCCTGTCATGTGCCTGGAGCATCCACTATCTACAATCCAGATATTGTTGTTCTTGTCAAATGGATGTCCCTACACATAAGATGAGATGGTTAGTTTTGTTTGGAAGCCCAAGCCTTGCAGGTCTTGGGCTCTTCCAAAGATAGTGACATAATTGAACCAAAAGATATGCATTGGGGTTCAATAGAGGTCGTTGTTGAAGAAGAGGTTTGGGCTGCAGCATCTTCCTTGATCTTCCAATCCATCCCTTGGTTGATCTTTGAGGATGAGCTTGTTGAAGCTTTTGCAGCATGGTCTTCTTCCGAAGCTTCTCTCTTTTCGGAAGAAGCCTTCACCACCTTTTCTTCCGAAGTAGTCTTCTTCTGAGATGGTTTCAAGGGAGCCTTCTTGTTCTTCCGAACCTTAAAAGGTTTGGCTTCCGAAGCCATTTTCCCTTCGGAAGAAGTAGTTTCTTCCGAAAGCAACTTGGCTTCCGAGACCAACTTTCCCTTCTTCATCATTTGGACCTTTTGAAGTGGTCCAACTGAGAAACCTTCTCTGACTCCTTCTCTTCTAACATTATTTGCATAATGTGTGCTTGCTGGATTGTAGTAACAATCTTTAGCCATATGGTTGTGCAGACCACACATTATGCATGCAATGTTAGTCTTCTGGGAACTTGCATGTTGCTGTTTCTTGGGTTTCTTCTCTTTATCAGCAACTTTCCCTTTCAACTTTTGATCCTTCAGTAGGACAGGAGTGCTGGTACTACACTCCTTTCCTGAATCAGGAGTACCTACCACTTGAAATCCGGCAGAAATGAAGACACCCTTTTGCTTTGGGTCAATCTTAAGCTTGGACTCTGCAACCTTCTTGGCAGTCCTTCTTGCAGCTTTAGCTCTGCTTCTTCTTGCCTTGGTGGTTAGGATTTGGTCTTCACAGGTGGAGATGGATGTATCCTCCTGCTTCTCCCCTGTGGTGGCCACTATTTTTGCTTCATCCTCTAGTTCCAAGGGAGAAGGGTCAGTAGTTGGAACCTCTTGCTCTTTAGTACACATCTAGGTAGTCTAATAGACTCATAAGAGTGTGGTGGAGCTATTTCATTGGTTCCTAACCCTTCTTTGTTTTGATAAAACATTTTGGAATGAGAGGTTTATGCAAGAATAGTTTGGAAGCTTTGCTCAGCAATAGCTTGCTTCCTGGCCTGAGCCTCAGCAGTGACTAACTGGGCTTGAACTTCAGATAGTTTGGATATCAGATCTTTAATTTGAGTCTTATAATTAGTATTTTCATGTTTTAAAAGAGACACAGCTTTCTCTAACTCCTCAATTTTCTTTTGATAGTCAGATTCAGCTCTCTTAAAATCAGATTTTAGCACATTTAAAGACTCAACCTCATATCTGATTTCTGAAATGTAATCCTTATAGAGTTTAACTTTAGCAATACAGGCAGTAGTACAAAGATGTTCATATACCTGATCATCATCTGTTCCGGCCATGAGTGCTTAAGTGGGAGTCACATCCTGTACCATGAAGCTCCAGTCAACTTCTTGAGCAACATCAGATGTTTCAGTTGACTTCTCTTCATGCTTTGGAGCAGTGGGATGTGTGGAGGCCTGTGGGGTTCCCGGGTTGTTCTTGGGAGCCTTGCATTCCCTAGCAAAGTGACCAAGTTGGTTGCAGTTGTAACACTTTGCTTTGCTCTTATCAAACCCAAACTTGCTGTTGACTGGGTTTTGAGGGAATTGCCTTCCAGTTCTCTTGAAGAACTTCTTCGCTCTGTAAGTTAAAAGTGTCACACCCTCAAATTCCGGGTCTGGAATCTATCACGGAGGGGTGAACAAACAGGATCGAACACAGTAGTTACACAGAGATGCAAATATCTATATGATAGTTTTTAGATAATCATTACAATAATGTTCAGAGTAATATTATGCGTAGCGGAAGTAAATATAGATTATTTCATGACAACATGTCTTAATCATATTTCAAATAATAATCAATAGGTATCTTGAGCTCTTATATGATCCTACGTGCATATCCATAAGCTCCTAGTAGATACCTGAGAATACATGTAAATCAAGTGTCAACACAGGGTTGGTGAGTTCACAGGTAAGTAAAACATAGTGATAAATCATCAATTATCATCAAATAGGATTTATAGAAAAAGTGTGAGTTTAATTTACTCACCGGTATATGAATAGCCTGTCGGAACCCTTTTTAATAAGGTGAACCCGCTATCCCACATACCTACTAAGTACAAGCCCAACAAATCCTTCACATTGAATTTGTCCATGTCACTTAGTTTATTATCCTTTTATGTGTATATTATATTTTCATAATAATTTCAAATCAGAGGGAGCAAATCCTCCTTTACATTTATCCTCATATGGGTTGTAACTGGAACTATAATGCAAACTATATAAAGTGCACATCTGCCTTCTCACTACAGAAACAGTCATCCCAAATGACAATAAGACCTTTGTGCATCTGATATGGATCACATGTCCATACCTTTGTGGGGGTAAGTCACTCCTCGATAGTACTATCCAAAAGATCCCTGCTTATTTATAGTCCAGTATACAGAGAAGGATTTTCATAGTAACCATATGTAATCATAAATGTGATTAAATTATTATTTAACATAATACACAAAATAATTTGTAATTTCAATTACAACATGTATTCCAGCCCCAAAATATTTAAATGATTAAAAAGGGGAATAGTTATGAACTCACCTCAGTTCCTGTGTGGTGTTGACAACCTAGTAAATTCCTGTTAAGGAATTATAATTTCACGTAAGCAAACAGATACAAATCCAAAAACCTAAATAAGTTAGATCTTGAACCTGGTGTTCAATTGATCTAGGTTTTGGTTTTCTAGGATTTGTTATAAACATTAAATCATTTAATTATTTTTGTTAATAATTAATGATTTATATAAAATTTAATTAGTTTAATAATGATTTTGACATATCATTATATTCTAGTTAAATTATAGACGTTATATAAACATATAAGTTTATATTTAATTTTTGTAAGATTTTATAAATATTTAAATTTATAAAATTTACTTTGTATTTATATTATCAAAATAAGTCCATAAACTATTATAACATCCATTAATAATTTGATGATCTAATTTATTATTTGGAAATCCATTTTTATATGGACAATAATTTATAACACATGTAATATTTATTTTCATAAATAATTTAGGCTTTTAAATAATTATTTTTCTATAATTATTATGATTTATCATTAAATAAAATGATATGATGTCCAATTAATATATTAATACTTTAAATCATAATTTAATTTTATAAAAATGGTTATTTATAATATTTTTAAATAATATTTTATAAATTTTATTTAAAGTATTTTTAATTAAATAATTTATAGAAAAATATTTAATGGTGTTAAAAATAACAGAAGCTTTTAAAATTATTTTTATAATTTTTAATAATTTTATATATTTTTAAATAGTCCAAAAAGGATTTTAAAAAAATATGGGAGGTGCACGGTTCGAACCCGTGACCTCCCCCCCCCCACAACCCTGCGCACAAACCAGTGAGCCGAAGGCTCCATATCGAACTGAACACGGTCCCTATTAAATTTAAACACAATCCCAAATGTTCATCCCCAAATCAAGAACCCTAGATTCATGGATCGACCAAATTGATACATGATTCGTTCCTGTTAACAATCATAATCATGGGGCTTTTGTTCCCCATGATAAATCAAACAAATGGGTGTATTTAATTTACCAGAAGAATGCCTGATCGATGATGAACACCTCGAAGAACAGGTCGCGGCTTGGGAGGATCCAAACGACGATCAAACGTGGATGAAAATGCAATTAACTTCACAGGTAGCTTCTAATGAGGCTAATGATCGAAATCTCTTTATCAATTTGGGGTTTCGAAACTCGAACAGGGGTGTTCAGTTAGTTGCAGGTCCGCGAAGAAGAGAGAATTCAATTGAGGTTTCTGTGTGTTTGTTGGTGTAATTGGAATTGTATACCGATTGGTCATACTTATACAATTGTTTAGGTATAGTTTAATTCGATTATTGTTGCGTTTTAGTGCGATTTGAAGCTGTAAAAGCGGCCGAAAGTTTTCACGTGGTATAGATCGATCGCATTCAGCTTATTCCCTGATTAATGTGGGTCATTGTGTTCGAAACACTCACGGGGTTGTGTCGGTACCATTTGATTGAATTAAAACCGTGAATTTTGGCGTTTTGGGGTCTCGCCGGAGCCGCCGGAGGTCGGCCGGAGAGGGCGCCGGAAAACCGAGGGGGGTCGGGGTTGGGTTTTCAGAAATTACAGAAATGGCCCCTCAACTTTACCTCTTTTATTATTTTATGTTTAAACCTTTTTAAAACATGTTTTAAAAATTACAGAATTAGTCCCTGGACTTATTTAATTAATTAAGTTAATTTTGTAAATAATAATATTTTCATTATTATTATTATTTTCATTACTAACATTATTATTTTTAATAATATTATTATTATTATTATTATTATTATTATCATTATTTGTAATAATAATAATATCATTATTATTTTTATTATAATTATTATTATTATCATCATTTGTAATAATAATATCATTATTATTATTATTATCATTATTTTTATAATATTAATAATAAAAAAAATATAAAAATAAATCATAAATTCACATAAAAATCTTATATTAATTCACGGAAAAATTTCGGGTTGTCACATCATCCCCCTGTTAGAGGAATTTTCGTCCCGAAAATTAAGATGTACTAGTAATATTTTTAACAGATTAGGATATTTGCGCATCATTTCGTCCTCTCGTTCCCAAGTAAACTCAGGACCAAGTCGGGAGTTCCACCGAACTCTGACAATCGGAATCTTGCTATGCTTAAGTTGTTTAACTTCTTTATCCATGATTTCAACTGGTTCCTAGATAAACCTGAGTTTCTCATCTACTTGTAGTTCCTCTAAAGGCACAACAAGTGATTCATCGGATAAACACTTCCTTAGATTGGATACGTGGAAAACATTATGCACACCACCAAGTTCAGCAGGTAGATTTAATTCATAGGCTACTGGGCCGATCCTTCTGACAATTTCAAAAGGTCCCACGTAGCGAGGGTTCAATTTCCCTCGTTTCCCAAGCGTATAACTCCCTTCCAGGGAGATACCTTTAGCAAAACTTTATCTCCTTCCTGAAATTCCAGTGGCTTGCGGCATTTATCAGCATAGCTTTTCTGGCGATCCCTGGCAGCAGCCATGCGTTCTCTTATCTGGACAATTTTCTCATGAGTTTCAAAGATCAACTCTGGACCAGTAAGTTGACTATCTCCAACTTCCGCCCAGCAAAGCGGTGATCTACATTTACGTCCATATAAGGCCTCGAATGGTGCCGCCTTGATGCTCGAATGATAGCTGTTGTTATATGAGAACTCTACCAAAGGTAAATGACCTTCCCAGTTCTTTCCAAAGTCAATAACACAAGCCCTAACCATATCCTCAAGAGTCTGTATGGTTCTTTCACTTTGACCATCAGTTTGAGGGTGATAGGCTGTGCTCATATCTAGGCGGGTGCCTAGAGCTTTCTGAAGTTTTCCCCAGAAGATTGATGTAAACTGTGCATCACGATCAGAGATAATAGACACTGGCACTCCGTGTCTAGAGATAATTTCTTTGATGTACACCCTTGCAAGCTTCTCCATCTTGTCTTTCTCACGAATGGGTATGAAATGAGCGGATTTGGTGAGACGGTCAACGATAACCCAAATGGTGTCATTGCCCGTTTGAGATTTGGGTAAACCAGTGACGAAATCCATGGTTATCATTTCCCATTTCCACACGGGAATTTCTGGTTGGGTCAACATTCCTGAAGGCTTTTGGTATTCGACCTTGACTTTAGAACAAGTCAAGCACTTTGAGACATAGGTTGCAATGTCTGCCTTCATTCTTGGCCACCAGTAAACAAGCTTCAAGTCGTAATACATCTTATCTGCACCTGGGTGGATAGAGTATCTAGACTTGTGGGCTTCATCCATGATCAAGCTTCGCAGATTCCCGTACAGGGGTACCCAAATCCTTCCTGCTATAAAGCGTATTCCACCCGAATGAACTTCAAACTGTTGGTCTAGCCCTCGAAGGTTTTCATCTTTAATGTTCTCTTCTTTCAGGGCTTCAGTCTGAGCATTCAAGATTTGTGCCGGCAGGTTGCTTTGAATGGTAAGTTGTAGAGCTCGCACTCTACGAGGTTTCACATGTTCTTTCCTACTCAAAGCATCAGCCACAATATTTGCTTTACCAGGATGGTACTTGATGGCACAATCATAATCGTTTAGTAGTTCAAGCCACCTCCTTTGCCTCATGTTCAGCTCCTTTTGATTATACAGGTGTTGAAGACTCTTGTGATCGGTATAAATAGTGCACTTAGTACCGTACAAGTAATGTCTCCATAATTTAAGAGCAAACACAACAGCTCCCAGTTCTAGGTCATGAGTTGCATAGTTCTTCTCATGAGCCTTTAACTGTCTTGAGGCATAGGCTGTGACTTTGTCTCGCTGCATCAAAACACATCCCAGTCCCTGAACAGAAGCATCACAGTAGACTACAAAGTCTTCAATACCGTCGGGTAGGGACAAAATAGGTGCACTGCACAACTTCTGTTTAGTGTTTGGAAAGCAGCCTCTTGCTTGAACCCCCAATGATATGCTACCCCCTTTTGGGTAAGCATAGTCAATGGTTGAGCTATCTTGGAGAATCCCTCGATAAATCTCCTGTAATAGCCGGCTAGTCCCAGAAATTGTCTAATTTCCGTTGGATTAGAAGGTGTAGGCCAACTTTTGATGGATTCAATTTTAGCTGGGTCTACATGAATTCCATTAGCATCAATCACATGACCAAGGAATTGAACTTCTTTAAGCCAGAAATCACATTTCGAGAATTTAGCATAAAGCTCCTCTCTCTTTAGTAGTTCAAGGATCAATCTCAGATGTTCTTCATGCTCCTGCTCATTTTTGGAATAGATCAAGATGTCATCAATGAAGACAATGACAAACTTGTCTAGATAAGGCTTGCATACACGATTCATGAGATCCATGAATACAGCAGGTGCATTTGTTAGCCCAAATGGCATGACTGTGAACTCAAAGTGACCGTATCGAGTTCTGAAAGCCGTCTTCATAATATCTTCATCTCTGACTCTCAGCTGATGATAGCCGCTTCTAAGATCTATCTTGGAGTAAATGCTCGAACCTTGCAGTTCATCGAATAAGTCGTCAATACGTGGCAAGGGATAACGGTTCTTGATCGTCACTTTGTTTAGTTCTCGATAGTCGATGCACATCCGGAAGGTCTCGTCTTTCTTCTTCACAAATAACACTGGTGCTCCCCATGGTGACGAGCTAGGTCGTATGAATCCTTTATCAAGGAGTTCCCTAAGCTGGTCAGATAGTTCTTTTAATTCAGAAGGTGCGAGACGGTATGGTGCCCGAGCTATAGGTGTAGCTCCAGGTACTAACTCGATTGAAAACTCGACCTCTCTTTTAGGGGGCAATCCAGGCAGTTCATCAGGAAACACTTCAGGAAATTCCCTGACGACGGGTACATCTTCAATCTTCCTTTCCTTCTTATCTTTGTTAGTGACTAGGGCTAGGATAGCAGTATGTCCTTTTCGAAGACACTTTTGAGCCTTCAAGTAAGAAATAACTCCCATCACGACACCAGTCTTATCTCCCTCCACACACAGGACTTCATCATTTGGTAGGGGGATGCGAATCATTTTGTCTTTACAGATAATTTCTGCAGAGTTTTTGGATAGCCAATCCATACCAACTACCACATCGAAGCTTCCCAAAGTAATGGGCATGAGGTCTATTGGTAGGATATGACCTGATAAATCTAGTGTACAGTTTTTCAGGATTTGTGATGCGGTCAAGGATTTGCCATTTGCTACTTCTACAACATATGGCTCATCTAGGGGTACAGGGTTTACATTCAGGTGATTATAGAAAGTATTAGATACGAAGCTTCTATCAGCTCCCGTGTCAAATAATACTATAGCATAAACATTATTCACCAAAAATTTTCTCATAATAACGTTAGGGTCTTTGAGAGCCTCACCTTTGCCAATAACGAAGGCTCTGCCCTTGACTGTATCTTTCTTTTCCCCAGTGCAGTCTTTAGCAATATGGCCCTTTTCTCCACATCTGAAACAAATAACTTCCTTCTTTCCACCATTCTGCTGATTACCATCCTTCTTTCCTTGGTCTTGAGTCTTGGTTCTACATTCAGGAGCAGTGTGCCCCCTCTTGTTGCATTTGTAGCAAATGATTGCGGTACACTTGCCATGATGACGCTTGCCACACCTCTGACATCTAGGCGGAATGCCCTGATTGTCTTGGTGCTTTTTCTGATCTTGCTTCTTGCTTGTACCTTGACTCTCACTGTCTTTAGCATCTTCAAACTTTCTTTTCCCCAAGCTTTCAGCAACGACACCCTTACCCTTGTTTCTTGGTGGTAACTTCCCCTGAGCCACAGCCTCATTAGTCAGCTTGTGAGCTATCCTAATGGCCTGTTGGATTGATGTTGGATTGGAGGAAGTGACCATAGATTGAATGACCGGAGACAGTCCACGGATATAGCCTTCAATTCTTCTGTGAGCAGGCTCCATCATATGAGGGCACAAGGTTGCGTACTCATGATTTTCAGTGGTATACTTTTCAATTTCAGATCCCACCATTTTATGGTTCCAACACTCGGTTTCAAACCTTTGTACTTCTTCTCTCGGACAGAATTCTTCCATCATCAGCTGTTTGAATTCCTCCCAATCCATAGCATTGGCTAGGGAGAGAGTAAGTCTTGAAACTTCTGTCTTCCAGAACGAGAGTGCAGCTCCACTCAAGGCTCCGGAGGCATACTTGGTCCTACTCTCATCGGGACATTCAGATATAGCGAAGATGGATTCACATTTCTCGAACCACCTTATGAGCCCAATGGCCCCTTCTGCCCCAGTGAAGATATCTGGTTTGCAGTCTAGGAACTTTTTATATGAATAGTGATGACCATTCTGAGCAGCCTGAGTGGCTAGGGCTGCAGCAACACCTTGATTGACCAAGGCTTGTATTTCTTCAGGAGTCATCCCTATTGGGTCAGTTCTTCTGGCGCGTCCTCTACCTCTGCCTCTGCCCGCTGGTGCGTCCATCTATCATGAAATTGTTTGATGAGAATTCACACTTTGACATATTCCATAGATGCATTTTATATCAAATATTCAAAGTATGGACAATTACTGTAGGACAGATGGGAATTTAAGAAAACTGGATTTTTCGATTAAATTCGGCAAGGCACGAGTACTAAGGAAACAAGTCTCGCTTTAGGTTAGGACAAGGTAGCTTAGATTACCAAATGGAACATATCAAGGTAATTTGACCTATTTGCCTTAAGGAATTGTATAGGACTGTAGTAACTTCACGTGTTACAATAGCAGAAATCTTACTGCCAGAGTTTCGAGACCGTGAACGGATTTGACATGAAGCCATTCTGAAAGATCATTGAGAATTTTCATGGAAATATGAGCTATTCAACGCGAAAACGACAGTCGAGAATTTGGCATAATAGCAATGAGATGTTCCAGGTGTAATCGTTTGATTCGTAAATCAAAGCGAGTACGTTGACTAATCAAAGTATTGTGTCAATCACAACTTTGTTGAAGACATGCGTACCTATAAGCAGATACTCATCCCAAGGGTTCCCAGGTAAGGTAAACAGGTCCATCGGTTGATTTGGATATATGCGAATACCTTGCCTAGACATAACACCCCGAGATACAGGCATCACGCTCTTCCAGCATTACATGTTTCAAGTTGTAAGACACAGACTTTGACGAGAATAAAAAAAAATTGATTTAGGCACGATGATAAGTGTAGATCCCACATGTCGTTAAGAATAAGTTTAGGAATGATCGAAAAGAGTCAAAGAGTCAAGTTATGTTTAGGAACACAACTACCTAAGTTTAAGCATATAACTTCTTAATCCTATTCTATCTCTAACTAAGGCAATTCACTTTGTGCAACTATTGTGTGTGGCTATAGGCTAGATGCAATCCTTAACTCAGTATAACCAGTGGCTCTGATACCAATCTGTCACACCCTCAAATTCCGGGTCTGGAATCTATCACGGAGGGGTGAACAAACAGGATCGAACACAGTAGTTACACAGAGATGCAAATATCTATATGATAGTTTTTAGATAATCATTACAATAATGTTCAGAGTAATATTATGCGTAGCGGAAGTAAATATAGATTATTTCATGACAACATGTCTTAATCATATTTCAGATAATAATCAATAGGTATCTTGAGCTCTTATATGATCCTACGTGCATATCCATAAGCTCCTAGTAGATACCTGAGAATACATGTAAATCAAGTGTCAACACAGGGTTGGTGAGTTCACAGGTAAGTAAAACATAGTGATAAATCATCAATTATCATCAAATAGGATTTATAGAAAAGTGTGAGTTTAATTTACTCACCGGTATATGAATAGCCTGTCGGAACCCTTTTTAATAAGGTGAACCCGCTATCCCACATACCTACTAAGTACAAGCCCAACAAATCCTTCACATTGAATTTGTCCATGTCACTTAGTTTATTATCCTTTTATGTGTATATTATATTTTCATAATAATTTCAAATCAGAGGGAGCAAATCCTCCTTTACATTTATCCTCATATGGGTTGTAACTGGAACTATAATGCAAACTATATAAAGTGCACATCTGCCTTCTCACTACAGAAACAGTCATCCCAAATGACAATAAGACCTTTGTGCATCTGATATGGATCACATGTCCATACCTTTGTGGGGGTAAGTCACTCCCCGATAGTACTATCCAAAAGATCCCTGCTTATTTATAGTCCAGTATACAGAGAAGGATTTTCATAGTAACCATATGTAATCATAAATGTGATTAAATTATTATTTAACATAATACACAAAATAATTTGTAATTTCAATTACAACATGTATTCCAGCCCCAAAATATTTAAATGATTAAAAAGGGGAATAGTTATGAACTCACCTCAGTTCCTGTGTGGTGTTGACAACCTAGTAAATTCCTGTTAAGGAATTATAATTTCACGTAAGCAAACAGATACAAATCCAAAAACCTAAATAAGTTAGATCTTGAACCTGGTGTTCAATTGATCTAGGTTTTGGTTTTCTAGGATTTGTTATAAACATTAAATCATTTAATTATTTTTGTTAATAATTAATGATTTATATAAAATTTAATTAGTTTAATAATGATTTTGACATATCATTATATTCTAGTTAAATTATAGACGTTATATAAACATATAAGTTTATATTTAATTTTTGTAAGATTTTATAAATATTTAAATTTATAAAATTTACTTTGTATTTATATTATCAAAATAAGTCCATAAACTATTATAACATCCATTAATAATTTGATGATCTAATTTATTATTTGGAAATCCATTTTTATATGGACAATAATTTATAACACATGTAATATTTATTTTCATAAATAATTTAGGCTTTTAAATAATTATTTTCTATAATTATTATGATTTATCATTAAATAAAAATGATATGATGTCCAATTAAATATTAATACTTTAAATCATAATTTAAAGTCTATTTTTATAAAAATGGTTATTTATAATATTTTTAAATAATATTTTATAAATTTTATTTAAAGTATTTTTAATTAAATAATTTATAGAAAAATATTTAATGGTGTTAAAAATAACAGAAGCTTTTAAAAATTATTTTTATAATTTTAATAATTTTTATATATTTTAAATAGTCCAAAAAGGATTTTAAAAAAATATGGGAGGTGCACGGTTCGAACCCGTGACCTCCCCCCCACAACCCTGCGCACAAACCAGTGAGCCGAAGGCTCCATATCGAACTGAACACGGTCCCGATTAAATTTAAACACAATCCCAAATGTTCATCCCCAAATCAAGAACCCTAGATTCATGGATCGACCAAATTGATACATGATTCGTTCCTGTTAACAATCATAATCATGGGGCTTTTGTTCCCCATGATAAATCGAACAAATGGGTGTATTTAATTTACCAGAAGAATGCCTGATCGATGATGAACACCTCGAAGAACAGGTCGCGGCTTGGGAGGATCCAAACGACGATCAAACGTGGATGAAAATGCAATTAACTTCACAGGTAGCTTCTAATGAGGCTAATGATCGAAATCTCTTTATCAATTTGGGGTTTCGAAACTCGAACAGGGTGTTCAGTTAGTTGCAGGTCCGCGAAGAAGAGAGAATTCAATTGAGGTTTCTGTGTGTTTGTTGGTGTAATTGGAATTGTATACCGATTGGTCATACTTATACAATTGTTTAGGTATAGTTTAATTCGATTATTGTTGCGTTTTAGTGCGATTTGAAGCTGTAAAAGCGGCCGAAAGTTTTCACGTGGTGTAGATCGATCGCACTCAGCTTATTCCCTGATTAATGTGGGTCATTGTGCTCGAAACACTCACGGGGTTGTGTCGGTACCATTTGATTGAATTAAAACCGTGAATTTTGGCGTTTTGGGGTCTCGCCGGAGCGCCGGAGGTCGGCCGGAGAGGGCGCCGGAAAACCGAGGGGGGTCGGGGTTGGGTTTTCAGAAATTACAGAAATGGCCCCTCAACTTTACCTCTTTTATTATTTTATGTTTAAACCTTTTTAAAACATGTTTTAAAAATTACAGAATTAGTCCCTGGACTTATTTAATTAATTAAGTTAATTTGTAAATAATAATATTTTCATTATTATTATTATTTTCATTACTAACATTATTATTTTTAATAATATTATTATTATTATTATTATTATTATCATTATTTGTAATAATAATAATATCATTATTATTTTTAATATAATTATTATTATATCATTATTTGTAATAATAATATCATTATTATTATTATTATCATTATTTTTATAATATTAATAATAATAAAAATATAAAAAATAAATCATAAATTCACATAAAAATCTTATATTAATTCACGGAAAAATTTCGGGTTGTCACAAAAAGAGCCATCTACTGGACAATGTCCACATACTCTACATCATCTGGACTGAAGCACTCAAGATCATCAAAGCAGTATTGAAAATCACCAGAGTGTCCACTTCTAGAGACAAAGGCACAACTATCCTGAAAGGAGTTGTGTTAAACCTTTTGAGACTTTGGAGTCTCAGGTAGAGTGATGTAGGGTCCACTATGTGAGTTGTTAGGGTAACATAGCAACTGATGTTGTGGTTTTATGATTTCCCTTTCAACCACATGAAGGGCTGAACTCAGTTGGTTATTGGAGTGATCAAAGGAGTTCTGCATGTTCATCTCCATCTGGAATGCACTTAGGATACCATACAACTCTGTCAGAGTAAGAGTCTTAAGGTCCGAAATTCTCTTGATAACAACACAGTAGTGAGTCCATAGTTTAGGAAGGGAAGACATGAACTTCCTAACTATGTCTCTATTCTCAAGAGCTACTCCAATATCCATCAGAGTATCTACTATCTCAACATACCTGAAGTATTGTTGAGTCAAGGTCTCACCAGCCTTGAAAGTAAAGTTCTCAAACTGCTCCTTCAAGAGATCCTTCTTGTTCTCTTGGGTTTCCTTGGATCCTTCATACATCAGCTTTAATGCTTCCCATAAATCTTTAGCAGTCTTGCACTTCTTGAAGCGTCTGTAGACGGAGTTAGGGAGAGCAGTTTGGAGAGAAGTCATAGCCCTTTGATCTAGCTCTATTCTCTTCCTGTCTTCCTCTGAGTAATCATCAACATCTTTTGGAATGATGCGATTACCAGTGGCAGAAGTAGTGCTTGGTATGAAAGGACCATTGACAATGGAGTCCCACATCCTTGAATCTTGACACTTGATGAAGCCTTCCATTCTGATACACCATGTGTCAAAGTTTTCAGGGGTGATCATTGGGGACTTGGTCATGGTACCGGTTTCCATATCAGCCTTGGAGAGAGCGGCTATTTGAGTGAGTGGATTGTGGTGAGGAGTGAAAAACAGGTTGATTTGGATGGTAAGATCTCACAATCAAGAGCCTGGAGCTCTGATACCAATTGCAGGATCGAAATAAGGGTCACTCAACAGATGGTTTTTCTCTCAAACTCACCTTGAATCAACACTCAGCAAGTAGTCTGTGAAGAGTCGATCACAATATACCAAGTATCAAGCAGTAAGAAAATAAACACAGCAAGTAAATTTTCAAAGTACTTTTATATATTGCTTCTCAACTCAAAGGATTACAAGACTCTTGAACTCAAATCGCTTATAGAGTCTAGCACTTGCTCTCTACTTAATAAGTTACAATGAGAACATATATATAATACTACCTACAGCCGGATATACTTTGATACCAGCTGGACACCTCTAACCTTACATCTATACTACAAGACTCTAGGTGAGGTCTTTCAGACATTTTGCCTGAGAGTTGGTAGTCAGGACATGTCCCTGACTTACCTTTTGTCACCAACTAAAGTTGGTAACATGTACTATGAAGAAAAGGTGAACAGTAGAATAAAGTATGGTCAACAACATGGCCCTTTGGGAAGATGCCATGCTGTATCAGAGGTCAGCAGCGGACTGTCAGGGACCATACTTTTATCTGCTGGACATAGCAATGTCTTCCGAAGGATAAAGTGCTTCGGAAGTATAACTTCTTCCGAAGCCACTTATACTTCGGAAGACTGCTTCTTCCGAGGCTTGGAGTCATCTTTGTCTTCGGAAGCAGACTTTGTTTTCAGCTCTTTCATCAGACTTTGTCTTCGGAAGCTCAGACTTTGTCTTCAGCTCTTTCATCAGACTTTGTCTTCGGAAGCTTTCAAACTTTGTCTTCGGAAGATAGTCTTCAGCTGTTGGCTTCAGCTGTTGTCTTCAGCAGTTGACTTCAGCTTTTGCCTTCAGTAGATATCTTCAGCTGTTGGCTTCAGCTGTTGTCTTCAGCAGTTGACTTCAGCTTTTGCCTTCAGTAGATATCTTCAGCTGTTGGCTTCAGCTGTTGACTTCAGCAGTTGACTTCAGCTTTTGCCTTCAGTAGATATCTTCAGCTGTTGTTCTTCAGACTCTCGGAAGATCTCTTGCTTGGCTTCGGAAGCCCTTCAATGTAGCACCAAAAATGACTATGAAGTGGTTTTGGTTGCACCAGCCTCATCATGATCCAACAAATCTTGTTTTTACTAAAGAATTTTTAGATATTGATGATTTATTATTATAATTTTTTAAAATGTGACAATTATGTTTTGTATTTAGAGATACAATTTGATTATCAGTGATTATTGTTTTAAAATAAAGTTTTAAACTTTTGTATTTAGAGTTGTAGTTTTATTGGTTTTTTTATATAGAAGATTCAAACTTGAGCAAGTATCTATTTGATGCTCTTAGGATATAAAATATGTAAACATAATTTAGTAAAATATGGATATAATAATCATTCAACAACTAATTTTAATAAAATGGGTAAATATGTAACAAATATGTTTTAGAAAGAAAAATATGTAATTAAAATTTTAATTTGTGTAAATATGTAATTAATAAATTTAAGAAGGGGAAATATGTAAATGCCTTTATAAAGAATACATAAAATATAAAACCAAAAAAGTTGTCCAAATTAATGATCTAGCTATATATATTATAATGAAAATTGATTATCACTACAAGAAAATAGATCATTTGCAGCGATCAGTTTCGTCGCAAAAAACTACAAAAGTCGTCGCAATATGTATTGTGCGATGAAAATTTCGTCGCCATTCATTCGCCGTAATAAAGTGGTCGCAAAAAACCTTTTGCGATGAAATTTACGACGACATTGATTGTGGGGCCCACATCATTTAAAAAAATAGAAATTCCAGAAAACCTTTTTGCGACGACATCAATTGCGACGAAATTGGAGATTTTGCGGCGACATATCACCGCAATATTTTGGTCAAATTCTTTTTGCGGCGATATAGTACATTTGATAAAATGTTTTTTGCGACGAAAAATCACCGCAAAAAACAACATTTTTTTAAAAAAAATTTTGCTGCATTTACAGCAATCTACCCAGATATTGCCGGGTACCAAACCTGATGTTTAAAATCGCTAATACCATCGCAACCATCAAACCATTCGCAAATACAAAGCATAGCATATAATCAAAATATTGTCTAAAGTTAACAATTTAAAAGTCATACAAACAAATATTTTAAAATATTTGAAAATTTTCATAACAAACATCAAAGTGAACATCTTATGACGACCACCTTCATCATCTTCTTCATCTTCCTCACTTTGTTGAGAATGATCACTTCTCTTCAACGTGCTCTGGACTTGGGTTTGGATTTGACTTTGCATTTGTGTCATCATATTAGCCATCATCTGTGACTGCCATTGTTCTTGCTCACTTGTCAGTCTTGCAGCTATCATCTCCTCAACCTCGGATTGTGAGAACATCCGGTGATCTGTTCTATGAGGTGGAGGTAGGGGTTATGATGGCACGCTTGGTATTGGACCGATGCCACGTTCCCACCCGGGCCGTTCCCCCAAGACCTGCCGCATAATCTGCTTCTCTGATATTTAAGGGTGTTGTTGTTGAAGCACGGCCATTTACTCATGTATAGTTTACAAAAAACAATAAACAATGTTATATATATGGGGATGTTATATATTACTATTTTTATAAAATTGTAAGACGTGTACATTACTTACATAGTATGCAACGGGTTCAGGTTGATAGAAATTACCGCTTGAATCGGTATAGAAGTGACGATATGCTAATATGGCACTCCCAGGTTCATCAGAACCTTCTTCGCGATGTAAACACATTAGATAGTTATATAATAATATAAAGTAGATTACAAACACATAAAACAAGTTATAAGCACATTAGATTAATTAAAACAACTTATAAACATATAACGACACTGGACTAAAGATGTCCGGCCGCCATGTCCCTTGATCGTCTGCTTCCCTTTGTTGGACTTGTTGGTTGCAGACCGAGACTTGACTTCAGGAGAAGTGTAGTAATCCACATAGCCTTTCCATTCAGATTCTTGCATATCAGGTGGCACAACATCAGGAATATCAACACTGTCCTCCCCACCTATTTTGCTAAAATGCTTTTGCTTGAACCGGTATTTGTGATCTTTATACCGGTTTGCAACATATTTCTCAATGACTGCCCTCAGGCCTTCGTGGGGAGTCATATCAAAATACATCTGCAAATTATGAAAACAAATAGCTTAGTGTATATATATATATTTAATCACTGAATTTAATTATAAAAAACTTAACCTGTAAGTCAGGCCAGATAGTCGCCTTCAACTCTGCAGGTATCTTTCTCCAGCTCTTGTAGTTTTGAAAAAAATTGTCAATGAGTGTGCCAACCAGTGAAGCAAAGGTCGCCTGATTGACACCCACAGGTTTGTAGGTGTCATGTGTACCTTGCTCAAATTGAATTGTGAGCAAATTTCCTTGTGGATTTCTCTTTCGCATACCCTAAAGTGTGGTCTTCCCACGCTTGCCTTGTCCTGCAAATTGATAATAGTATAAAAATTCTATGTAAGTTATATATTTTTATTTTAAAATATAATAGTATAAAAATTCGTCATACTTCTTCCACTACCGCTGCCGCTGCCGGAGTCATCACTGACCTCGCACTGTCATGGCGGCTGCCACGATCGATCTTCATCGGGAGGACCACCACCAGGTGGACCACGGCCATAGGTATCCCCACCGTGACCTCGTGCGACGTCGGCCATCTGTAAAAAAAATTATACAAGTATACAAATATACCGCAATTGAATCAATTCAATAAACATAATCATTAATTCGATTAATATTAACATGAGGCGAATCATTAGCTAAACACACACAATTAAAAAACAATTCAATAAACATAATAGATCAAACATAATAATGATTCTATTAAAATTAAAAATTAAAATCAATCGGATTCATTGGTGTGATAAGAATCTTCTCCACAATCATTATTAAATTCGTCTAAATCACCATCTGAATTATCAGAAACGTCAACAGCTTTGTCTGCATCGTTGTCTTCACCCTCATCCGTATCTTCATATGTCTCGTCCTCTACATTAACATGCTCAAGGGAAACATCGACTTCTGTTGCTTCATCTCTACTCAAACCATCATAAGTTAAATTATCTAAGTCAGCAGACAACAAAAGGTCAGATGAAGTGCTGCCATGAATTAAATCTAATTCGTTATTTTCCATTATAATATCTCGGTCCCAAATCTTCAGATGATTCACCTCTTGGACGACCTTCCAATGTCTGATTGATTGAACTCTTTGACCGGCTTTAGACGGTTCGTCAAGATAAAAAACTTGCTCTGCTTGTGTTGCAAGAATATATTGGTCATTTGTAAACCATTCAGTTTGAGTAGAAATACTGGTTATGTTATTCTTAATGACACAAAGTTTGTTGTTATTAGTTTTAAACCATTTACATCGAAACAACACAACCTTACAACGGTCTAGATAGCCTAGCTCCAGAATCTCTTCCAACAAACCGTAATACTTTATTCCATCTTGACCAGTTGTTGAGATACCGCTGTTTGAGTTGTACGGCGTAAGTCTCAGCTATGAACTACAAATCTCACACCGTTAACTATACAAGCGGTGTAAGAGTTTGCATGTCGTGGTCCATTTGCTAAAGCAAATAACTGAGGACTAACACTAGATTCATCATTTACTCACCGATGGTTGATTTATTTGAAATAAGAGAAAATTACAATGATTATGATATTATTAGTTTGTATAATCGGTTTTATACACAAATGAGTTTACCTTCTGTTTAAACCAGTTAGGAAAATTTGCTTCCAGTTCAGTTCCATGCGGCATTTGAGTAATAAATTCACTATAAATAATGTTACTTGCGTTAATAATAATCATGTAAAAAATAACTTACGAAAAGACAACCCGAAATAAAAAATACTTACTCTTTGTATTCTTCGATCTCGGAGCTGTTGTTAAGGACAAACCAATTTAGTTTTGCCCAAAGCACACCATCCATTTTTTATCAACCCCCTTGCTAATAGGTGTGCATAGCGATTGGAAGACATAAAACTCACGTGTGGGAACTGGGGCGTCTTCGTTTCTGTCCGGACGATTAAATCTCGTTGGTAAACCGTCAAGATACCTTGAACAGAAAGTTAAGGCTTCATTTGTGACATACACCTCCGCAATGGAACCCTCGGGCCTAGCCTTATTTCTAACATAATTTTTCAGCTTTTTCATATATCTTACAAATGGATACATCCACCTCATGTAAACTGGCCCGTCTTGAATGGCCTCCTCAGGTAAATGCATAACCAAATGAATCATTATGTCAAAAAATGATGGAGGAAATATTTACTCGAAAGAACACAAAATTTTAATCAACTTCTTCCCCGCATCTTGCATGTCAGATGATATCAAGTTCCGAGCACAAAGTTGCTTAAAGAATAAGCACATCTCAATTATTGGTGTTGAAATGTTTTTATCCAAGTACGCTTGAGCACCAATCGGAAGCAACTGTTGCATCATTATATGATGATCATGTGATTTCATCCCCGTTATTTGGGTATCATTATCGGTTACCTTATGTTTAAAGTTGGAGCCAAAGCCATCAGGTAGTTTTACTCCTTTAATGAATTGACAAACAAGACTCCTTTCGTCGTTTGAGAAAGAGAACTTAGGATGAGGCTTTGAGAGCTTATCGCGACCGTTATCTACAAGCCACAAGTCACGTCGAATGTTCCATTGTTCTAACACCATTCTTGCCTTATCAGTGTCTTTGTATTTTTCCTTGTTCATCATCAACGTATTCAACAAACTCTCACACACATTCTTTTCGATATGCATGACATCCAAATTATGTTTTAGTTAAATGGAAGACCAATATTCAAGCTCGAAAAAAATAGAACGCTTGGTCCAATTCAATTCAACATTGGAATCACGTTTTCTCTTCTTACCACCAAACTGAACATGTTTCCCAGAAATACGGGGCGGCAAATTATTAAGTTGTTGCAAAATCTGATCATTAGTTTTCCTATTAGGAGGACGTCTAGTCTCGTTCTTACCATTGAATGACTTGTCCTTCCTCCATTTATGATTCGTTGGTAACCATCTTCTATGCCCAACATAAGCAGTTTTTCCCAATACATGAACAGATGGAGTGTCTTCCTTATATGTTGGGCATGCAAAGTAAACTTGCTCACTCCAACCAGACAAGCTACTACGAGCAGGGAAATCATTGATAGTCCATAAAAGCATTGCACGCAATATGAAGAAAGTGTTTGTAACCGCATCTCTTGTCACGACTCCGTCCGACCAAAGAGTTTTCAATTCATCAACCAATGGTCTCAAAAAAACATCAATGTCCTTCCAAGTGATTTAGGGCTAGGGATAAATAACGTCAGTATGAATGAATACTCTTTCATACATAACCATGGCGGCGTATTGTATGTTGTCAATATGACCGACCACATGCTATAGGACGTACTCATGTTGCCAAATGGATTGAAGCCATCAGTAGCCAACCCTAATCTAACATTTCTAGGTTCTTTGACAAAAGCAGGATACATTAAATCGAGTTCTTTCCATGATGTACCATCCACCGGGTGACGTAACTTACCATCTTCCGTGCAACGTCCATAAGCATGCCATGTCATATGTTTTGCAGTGTGTCTTGAGCCATAAATACGCTTTAATCTATGAATTAATAGAAAGTAACGCATAACCTTGTTGGAAACTTTCTTTCCCTTAGTGTTTGCATCCTCCACCTACTTTCATAACATATTGGACATTTTTGCAAATCTTTGTTATCTTCCCCCAAAATAAACAATAGTCGTTCTTACAAACGTGGATCGATTCATATCCTAACCCAACTTTCTTTATTATCTTCTTGGCTTCATAGTTTGACGGTGGGATTTTAGCAAACGGAAATACAGTTTTAAGAAATTCTAACAATTGGTCAAACGATGTATCGGTCCATTTATTGATGGTCTTCATGTGACTCAGTTTTGCCAAGAAATCCAATGAAGACATCCTGTCACAACCAGGGTATAGTTCGGTGTTGACAAGTTTCAGTAATTCAGCAAGTTCATCATTTGTATCACTAGGTGTATCTGTTGTGTTCATTGTCTCGTCGTTGTTGTCCTCTTGTGGTATATTCTCCTAAAGAACATCGTTGATAAAATCATGTATTGGGTCTGTCGTTTGAGGTATGACTGAAACTACCGGTGACGGAACATATGATTCACCATGATGCGTCCACGTTTTGTAAAATCGGCAAGAACCATTATGTATGTGTCGCTCTATTGTTGGAAGAGGAAACCAATAACTGTTATTGCAATTAGGACATCGAGCTTTATTTTGACTATTCGTGTAATTCTTACACCTTTCCATGAATCCTTTAAGACCAATCAGATATTCTTTAAAAAATTTATTTTCTAAAATAGTCCAACTCTTATCAATCATCATAACTGTGTTTACAAACAAATATTAAATATCTTAACATGTTTAAAACTAGGGAAATACAATATAAAAGTTAAATATTTAATAAACTTCCTAACCCTAAGTTAACATACCAAATACATACATTCATTCTTATATACATACATACACACATACTATTTCATCTTAACTAAGTTAAATATCTATTTTTCATAACCATAAAACTTGCTAAACCTACTTTCAAACAATAACTACATATTAATACAAAATTAAAATACCAATACATACATACATTCTTATATTCATACCAAATACATACATTCTTATATTCATACAAACACACATGTTATTTCAAACAATCTTAATACAAACATACCCACATGTTAATACAAAATTAACACAAAATTAACATATCAAATACATATATTCTTTAATACAAACATACACACATGTTCTTCTCATCTCAACTAAATATCTATTTTTTCATAACCATAAAACTTAATAAACCTAATTTCTACAATAACTACATATTAACACAAATTTAACATTTCAAATACATACATTCTTATATTCCTACGTACACACATGTTAAATATTCATATTTCATAAACAAAATAAACTTCAAACCCCAAACAACTACAAATTAACACACTAAATACATACATTCTTAAATACATACATGTTAAACATTTATGTTTTCATAACCATATAAACTTTATTACCCTAATTTCAAAATATTAACTAAAAATTAACATAAAATTAGGTAAATTGAGGTTATTACCTGAAATCAGGAGTGGTGGTGGTGGCTAGGGTGCAAAGGAGGCGGCGACGGTGGTGGAGCGGCGTTGGTGGAGCAGCGGTTGTGGAGCAGCAACTTTGAAAATGGCGGTGGTGGAGCGGCGGTGGCTATCGCCGGCGACGGTGCCGGTCGCCGGGGAGTGGGGTAGGGTTACGGTCGCTGGTCGCCGGTCGCCGGGAGTAAGGTTGGGGGTGGCCGGTCGCCGGGAGTAGGGGGGGTGGGCCGTGGGGGTGGGGTTGGCGGTAGGGGTGAATGTTGAATGAAATGGGGACCAGATCTGAAAATCCCGACTTTAAAATATGCAGAAGCTTTTTGCGGTGATATATCGCTGCAAATAACCTATTGCCACGACAATGTTTACATCAAATAAAAATAAAGTTAAATTTAAATACTCTTTTTTGCGATGAATTATCGCCGCAAATAAGTATTCTACAAATAAAAAATAAAAAATAAAACTTTGTTTTTTATTACATGTTTTTCGTGACGAAAAGTCGCCGCAAATTAGTTGCCGGGAATTTTCCCGCCCTTTAAAAAATTGTCGCGAAATGAAAAAAAATTAAAAAATATATATATTTTGGTTATTTGCGACGAAAATATCGCCGCAAAAACTCATTTTGACTGGAAAAGTCAAAAAAGCAAAATTTTTTGTCGTTTACCGACTTTTTTGCGACGAAATACGTATCGCCGCAAAAAAGTTAGTCACAAAAAACAGATTTTCTTGTAGTGTATTTTGATTTACTTATATATAGATCAGAAAATTACAAAAGCCGATGAGTGTTAGTAAGGAGGGTTAGAGTCGTTTCGGATGGGGAGATGAGATGGAGGGTGGTGATTGGTAGCGGAGGTGATGAAGTTGTAGTTGTAGATATAGGAAACGATGAATTCCACGAGGTCAAAAGGAAAACAAAGAAAATAAAGGGTGAGTCAGAGTGGAGTCACCAATGATCCTTAGTCCAACTGTTTAAGATGAGGTAACCATGACATGTAAGTAAAGAGAGGTTATGGGTTCAAGTCTTATCTGAGCAAAATGCTCAGAGTCGCTCAGAGTCGAGCCAGGGGGTTTTCTCAGCTATGGGTTTCCTTCTGAGGGGGTTGGGGGTGCAGTTCCGGCTGGAAAACGGATAGGTGAGCCCGATTAATATAACAGTTATCCTTCGAAACAGGACGTACATTTACGTTAAAAAAAAATAAAGGGTGAGTCGGGGTGCGGGGAATTGAACCTAGAATACCAAATACCCTTTGATTTTGTGGAAAATGAGAAAAACGGGAAACTCAATCCCCGACCACCACTCCGTGTCTTCTAACATGAACATGCATATTATGGTAAGAACCGCTACAAAAACTTACAATTAATCATTGATTTCTAAATAAATATTGTTTGAAAATATTACTTAAAAAATAACAATAACTAAATAACTAAAGAAATATATTTAAATGATGTAATCGTTATTGAAATTTATTCGAAGCAAAAGTGTATTAAAACAATCATAAGGATGTGTTTTACTTTAGAAATTTTATTACTTTTCAACGATAATAGCTTAGTTCAAAACCAATACTGATGGAGTACATAATAAACAAAAATTAGTTTTTTTACTGGTAGCTCGTTACGATGACATTGTACACGGTTTGATAAAGTATATACTACAATCAAACTGACTTGTTTCCAGATTGAATTTACGTCAAACGTAGAGTAACTTGAATTTAAACCGTTCAATTAAACGTATTATATTTGACTTGATTGTTATCTAAACAAATACCAACACGTAAACCTACTCAAACGTAATATAAAAGCCACTTGTAATGGCTCCGAATGCAATGTGATAAAGTATAGATTACACTCGTCACGCCTCGCTTCTGCACTAAATTTACGTTGAACATAAAGTAACTCGAATTTATACCGTCGAATAAAAACGTACTATATTGACCATACACGGTCCAAACAAAACTTACGTCGAAACGTAGCGACTTGAAGCATACGTAAAAATAAGTAGGGAACCATTTTATTAATAACTAGACTCATTTCCGAATAAAATTTACGTCAAAATGTAAACGAACGTAAAATTGTAGATTGAAACCTCGTATCAACCTTACTATTCGACATTGAAAAAACTGTCTTTAGATTCGGATTCAATGAACACTTATAATTACTATTCCTTTCCACGTGAATTAACCCAAGAGTGCCAAACACCAAAATGACCATAACCCACCATCAATATATTGTATATTTAGTTTGGGGTAGGTAGTGTAATAGACGTATGAATGAAATATACAAAGAAAAAATAAATAAAACGGATTCACTACAATTTCATGATATTGTTTGGTTATACTGTGAAGATAAATAAATCATTACTTTATTATTTTTGTTTACTTTTTAACTTTGATTTGATTTTTAACCTTTATTTCATTTTATTGATTATTTAAATTTACTTTTAACGTTTAATTGATTTTCTAGAAATTTGATTTTAATTTTTTAGATTTTATTTGATTATTACAATATTTTTAAGTTTTAGAGAAAATCACACAATTGATCCATATGGTTTTGTCATATTACAAATTTAGTTCTCAGATTATTAAAAACTAACGAACACTAATGATGTGGACTAAACAACTACAACCAAATTTCAAATGTGTGATCAAACTTGTAATATGCTAAAACCAAAAGGATCATTCTCTCTTAATTTTAGTTAAACACGTGATGGCCTGATATTAAGTCAATTTTAATAATTCTGGCTGTTACTTTTTTTATTCCAAGCAAAAAGCACATATTAAATGGGATTTGAAAAGGGTTTGATTATTTGTACACTCCAAAATTATAAATTAACATCTCAAAATTTTTATGTGGGGTGTGTAACTCCTCTGACAGACCCCTGAATTTTTTCTCATAGTCAGTGTCAAAATTTGCTATATGCGTCGTATAGCCCTATATGTGTCGTATAAGGGGGGGTCGTATGGGGCTATATGTGGCGTAGCTCTCTGACAGCCTCCTGAAATTTCCTCGTTTTTAGTGTATTCGACCCTATACGTCGTGTATGGGTCCATATAGAGGTTATCAAATTTACAAGGGAAGTACTTACCGTCTAGTTTACAAAATAGAGATTAGTGAGGCCATATGAAGTGTAGTATAGATCAATATAATATAATTAATTTACCATATAATACTGCAAATCATTAAACAATTTTTACAAAACATGTGACATCAAATTTTGTATTCTTTTTTAATCAGTTTTTCTAACTTCTGTGGTTTTGGTAAATGCCCGGGTCCACCTCTATTTCTATGAAGATTGAAGAAGACACTCATTTTGAATGTTGACTACAATCCTATTATATCATCAATCCATCCATGTTCATACATTTGAATTTCCACTTCTTTAATTCATTGATAATTATGTTCTTTGATACCGACAATGGCAAGGAGTCTAAACCCTCCACCTCTTCCATACAAACCATCACAAGAGTGTCGTCACTTTGAATTTTCGGAAATTCTGATAGCAACTGAAAACTTTGATGAATCATTAATAATTGGGAGTGGAGGTTTCGGAAAAGTTTACAAAGGTAAGTTAATGTATGGATCAAGTCTTGTCATTGCTGCTATTAAACGTCTAGATTCCATGTCCAATCAAGGAGCAACCGAGTTTTGGGCGGAAGTTGAAATGCTTTCTATGTTGCGTCATTGTAATCTCGTGTCTTTGCTTGGTTATTGTAATTATGAAAAAGAGATGATACTTGTGTACGAATACATTCCCAATGGAACACTTAGTGATCATCTCCATCAACTCCATACCCCTCTATCTTGGCTTCAGCGACTCAAAATCTGCATTGGTGCAAGTCGTGGATTACACTACTTGCACACTGGTACAGGAATCACGTCTGGTGTTATTCATCGTGACGTTAAGAGCTCTAATATCTTGTTACATGAAAGTTGGGCGGCTAAAATTTCAGACTTTGGGTTGTCGAAAATAGGCCCAACAAATCAACCATGTACTTATGTCAACACACTTATTAAAGGTACTTTTGGGTATCTGGATCCTAATTATTTCACAACTGGAAAACTGACAAGAAAATCTGATGTGTATGCTTTTGGGGTGGTCTTGTTAGAAGTGTTGTGTAGGAAGCGTGCAGTGGATACAACTCTTGATGAGGAGCAATGGGATTGGTGTTGCTGTTAAAAGGCTCAAACAAAAAAGTTCTCAAGGACCTACACAATGGCTAGTAAGTATAAACAATGTAGATAAATACTTGAGTACTAGTGAGTAACTCAAGCATCATCCTAAAAGCAATTTATTTGTGATTTCACAAGTGTGTTTGTTGTCACATATATACCAAGTACCTTAATGTAATTATTTGTCACATGAATCTTTTTGTTAAATGTAACTCGAAAATATGTGACTTCAGGCAGAGGCGAACTTCTTAGGACATATGGCTCATCCTAGTATCATTAAACTTTTGGGATACTGCAGAGACGTACCTGAGCACTTGCTTGTTTACGAGTACATGCCAAACAGAAGTTTGATCGCTTTCTCTTCACAGGTAAAGTATATTAGGATCTCACTGAAACCATTATCCATTTATTTTGTTCTCGATAGTTGAATTATTATCGCAATAAAGTAGCTATATAAGATGAATAATTTTGCGTGCACATGCGCCAGATATTGCTAAACGACTTTCATGGAGAACAAGACTTCTGATAATGATAGGAGTTGCCAGGGGACTAACATATTTGCATTCCCAAAATTTCATGTGTCGTGGCTTAAAAACCGGTGATATATACTAGATGAAGTATTCTCAAGCTCTTTATGACTAATTGTGATGATCAAATGAGATTTTTCCTTTATGCAATCAATGTTAACTACTTAACTTTATTGTTTCTTATTCCAGAATTTTAACGCAAAACTAGGGGATTTTGGGTTGGTGAAGTATGGCCCTAAAACTGGGGAAACGCATGTTACTACTAGGGTTATGGGAACCTACGGTTATGCAGCCCCAGAGTATATCTCAACTGGTATGTTACTATATAAACTTTGAGCATCATACTTTATGATACTGAAAACTCTTAAATTTTACAGGACAACTATCTACGAAGAGTGACATCTATAGTTTTGGAATTGTGATATTGGTAAGTATAACAGGCCAAAGTGCATTAGATGTCAAACGACATGAAGAGAAGCAAAGTTTGGTAGATTGGGCAAGTTCAATCCAATCAAATAGAAGAAGTCTAAAGGAAATGATGGATCCACGTCTTGAACACAATTACTCCCTACAAGGTGCTTTCGAATGTGTTGCATTGGCATTAAGATGTGTTGCAAAAAAACCCAAGGATAGGCCTTCAAGTGAAGAAGTTTCGCAGAGTTTGGAACAAATTTATGCTCTTTACAAGTAATGGACTATAAATCAATAGCGCACTATGTGGCGCTAGACAAAATACATGGTATACGGTTGATTTGTATATTGATGGTTTCCCAAACAAGGCTTGTCAAATAAAAGATAGGATGGAATACATAGACTTCATATGTTCAATAGAGGTACTTTAATATATGAGCTTCTCTTATGGTGGATATAATCTTTTGAAAAACTATTTCGCGCAAAGATTAGAAACAACCTTAAGCGATAAGGGTTAGGTTGTCATTGTTAGATATTTTAGTATAATGGGTTGACTAACGACCAATTTGATCATAATATCCATCAAACAAGTCAGTAGGTGCAAAGTACACACTCGTGTTGAGTTTGTTATGATATTTGATATTGGAAACCTGCTTACGGGCGAAGCCCTTAAGCAATAGGGTTCCAAGAGGCAAGGTCGGGGGTACCACCCCCGGGAGCAGGGTCCAAGCAGCAGTAGCCCCTGTTGGGATCCAAGGGACAGAGCATCTAGTTGAAGTCGAGCTGTGAAAATCGGAGTTTCACATGTGATTTAAAATGAAAACTACATTAAAATGTGTTAAAATATTTCTCTTTAAATGACTTTAAAAGTATTTTCTCAAATTTCACATGTGAAATCTGGGTTTGAAAAATGCACAATTTGTAAGCTTATTAAATAAAAATGAAAACTGCCAGATGGCAGGTTTGGATCCCAACCCTCAAAAATCGAATCGCAAACATTTGGTCATTCTCTCTCTCGGATTATCTTCTTCTGGTTCACGAAAACGCACATAATATCATACTTAGTTCTTGATCAAATCTGAGTTATATTTAATTAAGATATTCGGGTGAACCACTGAATAATTTCGATCTGAAAGTGTTATTCACGTCTCTTAGATCATCGAAGTTTAATTTCAATTTCTCTATAGTCGTACAAGAAGGCCAAATGCTATTACAAAAGTGGTATTTGTTATTGAATTTGCGATGGATTTTCTTTTAAAATTTATCAGTAAAACTAATTTGTTCACTATTTTTCCCACAAACTTGTACTCTTAAGTTCGTATATGATCTTTGATCTCTTGACTCATTACCACCTAGTGTGACCACCCTTTAAAACCTGTATATACAACCTATAACGTCCAACATGGCTCATCTTTATCTTTAACTTTATAATATAATAAAATAGTAACTTAAAGTGACACGTGGCATCACCACAATCATCCTCATCAAAATTTTCCTGCCTCCCTCTCATCTTAAATAATTACCTTAATTACTAATAATATTATTTAACATTCTTTATATTTAATAAATTAAAAAAAAGATCTATTTATTAATGTTATTTCTAAATAAATATTTTTTATAAAATAATAAATTTTTCTAAAGCATAAAACTTTTTTAAAAATACGAAATATTTTAAAAGTGGTATTTTAAAAATTCAATTTTTTAAAAACAAAAATAATTAATTTGGGAGATATAATAAGAAAAATTTTAAAAATTACATTTTTATATGGTTTGGTTTATTTGGTTTATATGGTTTGGTTTAGAACAAAATGATTATTTTTTTGGAAAAAAAATCTAAAAATATATTTTTAAAAGGTTGATATCACTGTTTTATTAGTTATAGTCATTTCTCATACGTAATTTCACTCATATCATATTATATAATATCATTTTATAATTAATAAATTTTATTATATTAATATTTTATTTATTCAAACCGTGTAATACACGGGTTCACTAAAGCTAGTTGGAAATATGTTTTTAAAAAGTATAGATTTTATAAAAGTTTGGATTTCTAAACTGAAAGAGAAATCTTAAATCAGTACTTTTGACTTTTTAAAATTGGATTTAAATGATTTAGTGGAAAATAGATGGGAGAATTAATCTAGTGATAACACATGCCCACTAATGTAATCATTTATTATTAATAAGATAAGATTTAATGTGACTGGTTGAATTATTTTTAGTATGTCACACCAAGACGTATCCGAAACTGGAAAACAAACTTATTTGTAAATCTGATTTTTCTGTTCGCCTTGCCATATTTCCAATTTAATTATGATCGATTAACTGCTTAAACAATTTTCACAGTTAGGCTATAACAGTATGGTTTAATGATATTAAGCGTAATTAATTACTATCCATCATCCGATGTGGGCCCCTATGTGTTTCTGATCGGATGCTATCGAATGGAAAATAGTTATTGTACAATTTCAAAAAAAGCTACAAGAGATGAGGCTAGGATAGCGTAGCGTAAGGACGGGATGGTTAAGCAAGGGCTAGAAAGAAACTGACCGAAATCAACGTTGTGTTCCACTCCGCGGTTAGAAGGATTACGCCTTGGCATATTTCCAATTCGGAACGCGCAAACAACCTTCGGCTAATGAACCAATAACAAAACTATCACCAAGCTGAATAAACCATTGTTCTGTTCGCCTTGGCATATTTCCAATTCGTTTCCATAACTGAACCAAATAAACCATCAACCAAAATGTCAACAACTATCGTAACCGAACCGAATATACGGTTACCCGAACACCTATTTTACTATTTCAATGATGGGGAAACCGTATCCACAGCTAACATGGGGCTGCCCCCGTCTTTTGTGTTTTAGATCTCCAGAAGGTTACACCAATCCATGAACTAAAGTATATACAAAAAGAAAATATATCAACAAAACACATACCAACTTGACCACATATAAACATGAGAAAGTACCCCAAGCCACCAATTAAAACGCGCGAAATTCACAATTTATTAGCAAATACAAAGGTACAACACATGTGCACCAGTGTCACATACACGCCCACTTCAACCAACAACACAAATTAAAGGGATCACAAAAACCATCCCTCAAACAAAAACAACCAAATTAAACACACACAAAACAACAACAAACGCTTATTAATCAACCACAAATAACATCACAACATCTACGGAACCACCCTCCTGGTGGCGGTGGTCCTCTCGGTGGTCGTCCCGCCACCGAGACCACCGCCACCACCACCGCCCTCCTCCTCCTCACTCCCCGCCATCCCAAACGTACTCTTAACCGCATCGGCGGCCCCCTGAGCCATATCCTTCACCTTCTCGCCGGTCCTCTGCATCATCCCGCCCGTCCTCTCCTTCCCGGCCTGGGCAGTTTCTTTCGTCGATTGCGCGATATCCGACGCCTTGTGTTTGGTCGCTTGGCCCATCTGGGACGTCTTGTCCCTCGCGGCCGCGGTCGAGTCCTTGGTCTTGTCCCACGCGGACCCTGCGGTGTCGGAGGTCTTGTCTTTGCCTTGCTGGGCCTTGTCCCTGATGTTGCCCATCATCTGGCCCGTCTTCTCCTCCGCTTGACCTTTGGCTTCTCCCGCTCGGAACTGTCGTTCTTGTGACGCCATTGTTGAAGCTAGCTAGCTTCTTGTTACTGATCGAAAAGTGCTAAAGTGATGAGAAAATGTTTCTGTTGAAGTTGATTTTAGTTTGGTGGTGAGGTGCATGGAGGTGTGTGGGATATATAGTAGTGAAGGTGAGATGGGTGGGTGACACGTGTGTGTTGGTGTGACGCGTGTCGTGGTAACGTGGTGTGGGATGATATTTTTAGCTTTTAGTTGAGTCGGTGTCTTATCTTTGAGATTTTAGAAGAATCATAGGTTCCCGTGCATGAAAATGTTATTTCTTATTTCTTTCACATTAGTATGTTATACATACTAGTGATAACCCCAACCGGGCGTTGCGCGGAAATTATAGTGATATAATTCCTATAGTGGAATAACTATTATTAACGGTCTTTCATGTTTTTTCAAGTATATATGTCACACAGTTTGAGATATATAATAAAAAGATAACATGTATATATTAATTGTATGTATATGGATCCTCACATTCATTTGCAAGCTCTAAAAGAGGAGAACTTCCATCAACTACAAAATATAAAAATAATATTGTTTTAATATAAGCAATTAAATTATATATATCAAACATATTGATTAAGTTGGATAAAACTCTCATTTTCTGTAACATTGTCTTAGACTCAAATATAGGTAGAAAACCATTGAATACAAGGTCAAAATGACAGTCACGTGTACCGCATCTCAAACCAAGATCAGTTAAAATCTAGCATATTAAATATTTATAAGAAAAGGGACAAAAGTGTTTTCAGGGTCAACCAACAGTAAAATATTTTGTTTACGCCCACTTTGCCTTTTAACCCAACACATCCATCTTTCCACCACTATATAGCAAAAGAAACAAACAACCACTATAGTGAATCCTATAATAATAGAAAGCAACCCACTTCCTGTACATTAACTTAAAAGCTTTATAATAGAACAGTTCTTGTATTGCACTCTGTAAATAGCACTATAATGTATAGATAAACTAACAATTTCTTCTGCAAGAAATAATACTCACATTTTCAACTGTTGTATATATAAAATAGATCAAAGTCATCAAACCACGTAACAGTTGAAGCATGGTGCATCATAAGTGTTAAAATAATATGATTAAATAGAATAAAAAGCTCTCTCTTTATTTAACTAACCCTCTGATTTACAATTTTATAATAGAAGTCTCAAATGTTTATGTAAACTGATAAAGCATGAATCTTTATCATTATGCATCTACTTTACCTTTACTTCCAACTTCAAAATCTCGAGTTTCCTGTTAAATAGACGAACGGATCTTCATAGCATCGTTACATTGCAATGACCAATGACGTGTAAAACCAATTAAACCATGTACCTATCAAAGCGCTTGCGCCATACGTATAATTTGACATTCAAAATCGTTTCATTCTACTTAACAATTGGAAATTAAATAAAAGGTTTACCATGTAACAAATCAGTGATCTTGGCTTGACGGGCTGCTGCGAGCCACCGCTACCATCAGCGTTTGATCACCACCGCCATTGTCGTCGCCAAGAACCAGCAACGATATGTCTCTATGATTTGTCTCTAGTGGTGAAGGCCGTCGATCACCATCGAATTGCTAGAACCGGCGCTAAACAGAGGCACCCCACCATCTAGCAACTTGCCGAAGTGGTCCGAGCAGCAAATGGGGAGCACGGCGGTCTGCATGCAACAACCAGAAACTACGCCGGATTTAGGCAGCGGTGGCCGATATAGGCCCCACCATTGTCGCCAAAACCATAAACCCCAAATCAAACGCTAAAGCATGGCAACGTTAGTCATAGTTAGAAGCCGATCTTCGGTCACAAAACGCAGACCATACCCAAAGTAAACCGGCAACCAGCTGAAGCGCCGGAGACGACGGCGACGCCCGTAGGTGATACCGGAAGAGCGGAGGAAAGGAGCAGCCGGAGAAGATATGGCTCTTAAACAGAAGGGTTCGTACCCAGGCCAAGTGAAATCCCCAAAACACCCCCACTTTACTGTTCATTCAACTTTCTTTTTTTTAAACATATAGGGTAATAGGGTAATTATACATGAAAATACAATGGCTGCCCTTTTTTTCTGTAAATTACACTGATGGTCCCTGTGGTTTTATACAAATTTGGATTTAGTTCCTGAAACCTTTACTTATGGATTTGGTCCCTATTTGCAAATTTGATTACATATTTGGTCCCTGAAATTAACTCTAGTTAGTATATTACCGTTACACAAGTTAGATGATTTGTAAAAAGGGACATTTTGGTCATTTTGCAGCTGACCCGTTCTCTTTATATCCATCTTTTCTTAATTTTGAGCCTAGAAACCCACCCACCATTCTCTCTGTTGAAAGCATCGATCCCTTGAAACCTTCGATCGGAGAAAACATCAGGTCGACGAGCCCCTCTCGAAAGATTCGAAGATGGTGATTTGTTCATGCGGCTACCAAACATCAGTTGTTACGTCTTGGACAAAAACAAACCCGGGTCGACGCTTCTATTGTTGTGCAAGAAGGGGAAAAATTGTGGTTTTGTTGGATGGGTTGACCCACCAATGTGTGCAAGAGCTACGTAAATCATCCCCGGATTGTTGATGTCCATCGAGAGTTACAAAGAAAAGGCAAGCTCAAGTGAAGTTGATAAGAGAAGATTGAAGTATATGTTAGGAATTAGTTGGTTGTTTTTCATTTTTGTTATTTTCTTAAGTGAAAAAAAATGTAATCATGAAATCAGTAGTTTATGTAACTGGGATTTTGGTATGTTTAATGGTTATGAAAACTTTAATGCTGCTATCAAAACAGTTGCAATTGTCCATTCACCATTGTGCAAAACAGCACAAATCCATACATTAAAACAGCAGCAAACATACATTGTGCAAAACAGTTGCATCCATTCAAAATGCTGCTATCAAAACAGTTGCAATTGTGCATTCACCATTGTGCAAAACAGCACAAATCCTTACATTAAAACAGCAGCAAACATACATTGTGCAAAACAGTTGCATCCATTCAAAATGCTGCTATCAAAACAGCAGCTATCAAAACAGCATATAAACATCATACATTGTGAAAAACAGCAGCATCCATAGTGCATCCATACATACATAGTGCATAACACCAGCATACAAATCCATACATTAAAACAGAAGCATCCATAGTGCATAACACCAACATACAAATCCATAACAAATCAACATAAATCCATAACAAATCCATAAATCCATAACACCATACATTAAAAACTAACAAAAAACCAAATCCATAACAAATCAAAAAACGATTCCAAAGTAGCATTTAAACAAAAAACCAAACCCAATCAATTACTTAGTAACATGTTGCTTCCCTTTTGCTCTTGAACTCCCATGAGAAGACACCCCTTTTGTACGAACAGCTTCTTGACCTTTGCATGTTCTTTTATTATGCCCTGGTTTTTTACATTAGAGCACATGACCGACTTTCCTTGCTTGGTAATCTTACAATTACGTTCAACTTCATCAACTATTTTGGTCCTTTTCTTTTTTGGTCTTCCAATTGGAGTGTGATGCTTAGGTGGAGTTAAAATTGTTGGACAAGAAGATTTAGGCCATAGCTGTCTGCTATTGATTGGATCAACTTTCTTCATATACACCTTTTTCCATGTATCTACCCAATACACTGGATCAACCCAAGATTCTGGAATCCCAACTGATATTCTATTAGCAGCCATGTTGTACATACATGCCACTGCGTGTTTACATGGGATTCCGGTTAATTCCCATTTTCTACATGAACATATTTTTTGTTGCATATCAACAACATATTGGTCTTCCCAAACACTAACTTGATACTTGTGTAGACCATTCCAAGACACTTTACATTTTGAAGCCTCTGATTTGATTTGATTGAAAAGTTTAGTGGTTGTAGGTGAAAGAGGTCCTTCACTCTTATCAATAACCTTCTGTACATTCACAATCTTTCTCATAATATACTCTCTTATGTACTCCAAACAAGTTATAATTGGTTTGTCTCTTCCTTGTATAAGTTGCTTGTTAAATACCTCACACATGTTGTTCAACAAAACATCACTTTTGCATCTACCTGTTTTCATAGTATATAACAAATTTTTTTAGGCCATAAGTAAATTAAAAATTTAAAAGAAAATGTTGGAGCATATATTGTCATATATAGTGTGTCCGTCGCTTGACGAATAGTCTAGGCTTAATGTTATACACCTTGTAAACACATGAAACTGGGTCATTCGCAGGAGCATATGCGAATGAGACTCAGTCGTACGACTGAGCCATGCTAATGGACCAGTCGTGCGACTGAGAGATACGATTGGGGCATTCGTAAGACTGAACCATAAGAATGGTCCAATCGTACGAGTGAACCATACGCATGGTCCAGTCGTACGATTGAACCATACGCATGGTCCAATCGTACGAATGGGCCCAGTCGCATCTAATATGGGCCGAAGCCTATATATACCAGTTTCAATGTGTAGAAACCTAAGGGTTTTGATAGTGTGCCCGGCGCCCAGGCGCTGCCGAATGAGAGGGGAGATCATGCTCGATCTCCCCTTGCCAAAGTCTTGATTCTTAAGTTGTAACGAGCTTAAAATCGTTATGTTTTATCAATAAAATCATTCGATTATTGTTCGTGTTATGTTTATCTTTTGGTTTATCACCTTCCGTCAAGAACGTGCTCGGATGTTTACCGATCCAGTGACTTCACAGAAAAGAAGCATAAGTAACCATTAAAAATGAGACCTAGACCAATGTCTTGGAGGGATCTTAATTAGCCAATCATATGCACCTTGACTGATCTTCCTCAACTCCTCCATAACCTTTTGAAATCGTGGGATAGTTGTTGCTGTTGCAGCTCTCCACAAGAAATCTTTATACAATTCTCCCTTCCAACTTTGTTTCATGTTTTCATGGATATGTCTTAAACAAAATATATGCTCAGCACAAGGAAATATCTTTGCCAAAGCAGGTATTATGCCCTAGATTTAAAGAAGAAAAATACTTAGGTTCTAATAAGGTTATGCATGTAATATATAAGGAAAAAATACAAACCTTTTGTCTATCACTTATAAAAGTGAAGTTTGAATTTAAAGTCAATCTCATATCTTCACCCAAACATTCCAAGAACCATGTCCATGAGGAAGTGTTTTCAGCTTCAACATTCCAAACCTTTTGTCTATCACTTTGACTGGTATATCAGCGTTGGGTTGTATTGTTTCTTGTACTTCTTTAGAAAGGTAAGTAGCAGTGCATTGCTTTACCGACCTTGTTTGTAGACAATGGTGAACATTCACATAAGTTTTCAAGGTCCAAGTTTCATCTTTGTTTCCTTTGGAAAGATACAAGACCCATGGACAAGTGGGTTTGGTATTTTGACTTTATTGCACCATACAACACCCTTTTTGACCCATCTACTGTCTTTGTCCCACTCCCACTACTATTTTGGTCATTCTCAAAAGTGGGGATATTTCCTTTATAAATAACCCTAAATCTTATCTTGTCATTCCTTATAATTACAGCTGCCTTCTAGTCTCTATTGCATGAGTTGAAATCATATCCTTCACAACTTCTTTATTTGGAAAAACTTACCCAACATAGAAATTAATCCTCCCTAAATTGCGACCCACTTGTGCTTGTTTTTCTTTTCTAAGCTTCTTCAATGCTCTTGTTTGCTCATCATTGTCTGAATCTGATCCAATTTCAAAATCATCAGGATCAATATAAGTATCATCATCATTTTCAGGTACATAGTCATCTTCTTGTTCTTGATTGTTTCCAACCCATTCTTCATCTATATCAATGTTGAACATATAATTTTCCATGTCTACTTCAATGTTTTCAACCATATTATCTTCACCAACCATAAAATCACTATCATCATTATTCTCATGCTCATCTTCCAAAAAAGGGTCAAAATCATCAACTTCATTGGAAAGAATTGATTGCTTATCATGCCATTCAATAAACATTGGTTGAACAAGACTATTATCCAATATTGAAGTTCCATGCTCGAGGTATAACTCAATGACCTTATGCTTAGTAACATATTGTAACATGCTTATGACATCTTTATCATTTGCAAGTGGTCTCACACCAGAATCAAGGTCACAATCAGGAATCTTATAAGAATAGTAAATTATCTCTTCATCCGAATAACCTAAACCCTGGATAATTTCATGTAAGACTGGCACTGAAACTGATCCATATCTACTAAATCAACATAAGTAACCTTTCCATTCACATAGCTTCTACGAGTAAGGTTCGTAAACATCCCACCATGATTGATTTGTAATGAGAAGAACACAGAATCATTCCCGGTTTATTAACTGAGTTTTAGAATCAAAAGGAATACAATCAAAGGAATACAACAGTAGAATCAGAACTTACCATAGATTTCAAGAGGATCAAAATCATCATTGCTTTTTCGAATACTCCAGACCATAATCACCATTGTTCTTGATTACTCACGATTTAGCGACCTAGATTCAGAATGCTTGCGGTTTTGGATATGCAACTAGCGGTTTTGGAGATCAACCGACGTGAGGATTTTCAGGGTTTGTTAAATTCGACCGAACATGCGCATACATACATTACGTGATGCAAAATTACTAAAAAGACCCTGACTAATTTACTATATTAACTAGAGTTAATTTCAGGGACCAAATATGTAAATCAAATTTACAAATAGGGACCAAATCCATAAGTAAAAGGTTTCAAGGACCAAATCCAAAATTTGTATAAAACCACAGGGACCATCAGCGTAATTTACTCTTTTTTTTAAATCTATAAGTGTATGTTGTAGGCCCTGAACACAACATGGGTGCTTGAGGTAAAGCTGTTGTAGCCTTGTAGGTGAAGAAACTGAGATTGAAAAGAAAAAGAAAATGTAGTATTACTTGTCTAAAATTATTTTATATAATTGTTTGAGGAACTAAAGGTAAAGTTGGTTGTTGTAGGTGAACAAGAGCTGACTATTAATCGGAGTTACTGAAATACAATTAATTTTTTCATATATATGTAAATAGATGTATAAGTTTTTTGAGTGTTAATGATGTCTTTTTGAACGATGACTTTATTAGTTATAAAAAAAACATAAACTCAAACTTTAAAAACGTTCATGAATTAATTAATTAAATAATCAAATAAGTACACTTCAACTAACTACTCAATGCGAGTAAAGACTAAGTTATAATTATATTTAAATCAAGCCCACTCCTAATACCCATTAATTGCCCAATAATGATAAAACCGAAAATACTCTCGTACCAGATACTTTCGAGTCTTGGACCTAAGATCAAAGGCGAGGGCAATTCTTGGTTGGATATTTGGACAAAAGAGGCAATAGATAGAGCTAAAGATTTCTTTAACTCAAAATCTCAATTAAATATTATGTATTTTTTACATTCTGATGATAATGTTATTTTATTATAAATCGTACTTTTATTATATGACCTAATTAACCCGACCTGGCCTGAATCAACCGAAAATCTTTATGTTCACATCTATAAAATTGGAGCCTTTAAAAAATAGTGACTCCATAGTAATAAATTCATGGATTCGCCACTATAGGTGAAGCTTTTGTCTTGTATATGGTGTTTTCATCTTTAATTCGGAGCAGCACGACCTTGCAGTAACAAGCTAAAGCTTACAGTTACGCTTGCTATAAAAGAGGCTTCCCATCTTTACAGTTTATGCTTAACTAGAAATTAAACATGTGTGTTGTGCAGATGTGATGCGTCTGTAAACTTTGTTACGCGTGTTGCGACGGTGACATTAGCGTGATTAAATGTATAAAAGAAACTTATAAAGTCCGGTGACTCAGGTTTTGAGATCATAGATTAAAATAGTATTATGCCTCGTACATTGGAACGTAACACAAAAGTTAACGAAGGAAAAGTTCAAGTTAGTAAAAATAAAAAAAAAATGTTAAAATTATTTTTTTCAAAAAAGTTTACATAAAAAAACTAAAAAAAGAAACCCCATGATTTGTCACCCCTAGAGTCAAACCCATGTCATCATGTTCAACAGAAGAACAGGCTTGCCAATGATCTAAAAGTCAAGTTATATTATTAATTTGCAAAGGATTGTATTTGACAAAAATAAAAGTAAAAAACAAAAACAAAAAAAGCTTGTTATTCCATGGGTTCAAACCATGGTCTTGACTCCAACAGAAGAAGCAACAAACCAGATGATTAAGAAGCAAACTAAATCTGAAAACTGCAAAGAATTATATGTGGGTCCAATTTGCAATGGAAAAATAATAATATTAACCTCATCAACCTTTATGAATGTGGCATAGTAATTTTGAAGTTTTTACACAAAAAGTAAATAAGAGACTTAATAATTAGTATACTTAATTTAATTTTAGCTACCAAAAAACATTTCAACTATAATACGTATGCTTGTGTTTCTTCTTAAAATCACAAATAAAAATATGTCATCACGTTTTCATAGTCTAAGAAAGAAGAAAAATATTTCCTTTCATGTATAATATTGCTATATTTTTTTATAAAAAATCATCTTTTTTAAAAACATCTATTTGTTGTGTGTATAACTTGCGTGATTACTAACTTCATAATTATTATTTAAAGAGTAATTTTTACTTGCGTATACCTCTTATATGCGTAATTTGACACGGACGACATTACCCTCTCCAAAAAGACACATGTCACACGTTGGACACTTTGTACATTTCTCACGTTTTTACACTTTATATAGTAACATTCCTCTTCAAATATAAGTAAGAAGATATAAAATGAATTTCAAACAAGATATATATATCGATATTTACATTTAGATTTCATAATATTTTATACCTTATTTTTTAGGTTGGTGAATAGATTATTCTTCAATATGATTATTATTGTGATTTACACATAACCGGAGTATCATTTAACGAAAATTGTCCCGATAGTTATGTTCACACAGTTTTTTATAATCAATTTTACGAAAACAAGTTTTCTTATTTCTAGATTAAAAATTCTAAGCTAACGAGTAACGACATTGAGTGTTATTAAATTTATATTAGTTTTAGAAATTGATAAATTTATAAAGTAGTAACCAAATCAGACTTGTTGATAGGATTATTTAATTAAGAAACTATCCGTATTCTCAGTTTGTTTTCACTCTAACTAAATAGACAAGTATTAATCGACATGTTTAAGGAAGTCATGACGATCGGTTCAACTGACAAAGTTAACGTTTCTCTAGTTTTTAAATCGTCATAAAAAAACACTCAAATCTATTGGTTGTTCTTTATAACTAGAAAAGCATTTTCACTAAACAAGTTATATATAATTAGAGGACTTTACCGCAAAGTGATACAAACTTAGGGTTAGTAGTTTCCAATAGTTTATAATTAAAAGTTCTACAAGTAAATAACTCCTACAAGTAAGGATGACAGTTATTGACCAGTTCATTTCCCTAGTTTTTAAGTGATCCGAAGTCTTGTGCATTTTACAAAATTAACCTCCACTTAACCCACTTCATCATCCCAGGGGTAGTTAAGTAATTTACACATACTGTTTGCTAAGTAAAAAGGAGTGTCTTCGATCTTTAGGTACCATTTCACTTGATTAATATTTAATCACTTTCACTTAAATGACAATAACCCTTTTGTACTTTTGGTTAATCATAACATATTAATGATAGTAGAGTCATTAACTTAAATTTGCTAATTATAACTTAAATTTACACTCAATAAGTATAAGGTAAGCGGAAATTCCGTTGGTTAGTGAAAGTTTCATTGGTCGGTACCATTTGTAAGGTCATAAAAAAAATGATAAACTGGCGTTTTGTGAATTTGTTAGCATGAGATGAAAGGTAACATGTCATTCTTTGATAAAGTGTTAAATTCATAGTTGACTATTAATTGGAAAACTTTTATCCTTTAATATTATGACATGTAATGATTCTAGTAAGTACTAGGTTGTGTAAGAATAGATTGTGGTTGGTTAGTGGTACTAATACATTTTATGGATACTCACATTAAAAGATATTTTATAGAGGTAACATCTTAAAATAAATAGTGTTTTTAGAAGGTTAAAACCAGTTGAGTTGAGTTTGGGCTGAAATATAATTTGCTCAACTCACACCCACAAAACCAAAACTGTTGTTAGATCCGATTACTTATTGATATTTTTAAACCAAATTCATAGGCATGCTGAAAAAACGTATGACAATCATAAATATAAAACTATCATTAGAACTATTCAATTAATCGAAGCAAACTAGACTATATGCATGGCTCTAGAAGTTAACATAAAGTAGACTACGAAAAAAATTATCCTAAAGTTTTGACCCATATAATTCTTGCAGAACGTTGCCTAAATTTTATCTAGAAAAATTAATAAATCTTATGAAATTTTTGATAATTTTTAAATAAACAATCCAATTTGTGGATTACATGATCACCATATGGATGTCAATATAAAGAGGTCACATTTTCTACTTACATGATTTTGTCTTTCCAATATAACAAGATAATACTTTTAAGAGTTTAAAAGTTAAAACTCTATTAATCTTTGTCTCGGCTAATAGTTGTTTAGATGATTTTCTTAAACCTTTCTCGATCAATATTCACCATCAAATTCGTCTTAGTGTATCTTAATTCAATTTAGTTAACACCATTGTTGATTAGCATATACCATAGAAACCATTTCTGTCATCTTTCATAGCACAAGGATGTTAAATGGATAAAATAACCCCAAATTTCTCCATATGATCAGGTGGTCAAACGGTCAGTTACCCCCTGCTGACCGATTTCCCCACGTTCATGTTCGTTAACCACCCCCCCACCCCTACCCCCCCCCCCCCCAAACCTATTCTCTTTATATAAGCTAAGGTCTACTGTTGTTCCACACCAGCTCTTTCATCGTCAATGGCGACTCCAATCTTCCACTCCAACTGGCCCACACTCCACCACCAACGCCACCACAACGCCGCCCTCCCTCCGCCGCCGGAGCTCGACAACTTCACCTTCTCCCCCGACACCTCCATCAACAACAACCACTTGTTGTTCAACTCTTCAACCTTCAACAATGGCTTCCACAATAACAATAATCTCCAGTTTCATAACACTATCAATTACCCCACATTATCCTCCACCTATAATCCAATCACCACCCATCAACAACTGTCACCGGTGCCGGTGCCGGACCTTACTCAATCGTTCAACTTCGCCCATGATTATTATTCGGTTTCGGATCCGATTGTTCCTAATGCATTTGATGTTGGAGAGTTCTTCTCATGAATCCGGTGGAGCCGATGCAGTTATGCGATCAGGTAAATACCAACAGGAAATTTACGGGTTTGGGTTTAGTATAAATGGATTTAGGTACGTTTCTGGACGACTCGAGAACCCGTATAGCTAAACAGGTCTTTTTCATGCCTGACGGGTTCACGGATTTACCCATTTAAAGAGCTTATTTTTTGTATTATTTTCAAGAAGCTATTTTATGTTATAAATTAAACTGGCTGGGTGTTTTAGGTATCGTTAAAATATAACTGTTTTATATCTATTTGTATTTTTAATTGTGAAATTGTAACTTTTATGTATCAATATATGAAAAAAATTAAAAATAAACAAAAAAATCTAGGTTAAACGTGTTGTTTTCGTGTCAACCTGTCTCAAGTTAGTTACTGTTTTTCAATAGTAATTATGTGCCATGATTTATGAACTTGTTTTGTGAATGCAGCCGGAATGTTATTCATATCCTTCATATCCGGTGGGTCCTGATGTATGTTCCATGGAGCAGGTGCAGCCAGAACTGCCGCCATTGCCGGAAATCTACGACGGTGGGGGTGGTTCTTCTGCCTTAATGCCACCGGCGTACGGCGGTGGGGCAGGGTTTAATGTGGTTCAGGGTGATCAGGAGAGGAGTATGCAGATGAAGGAGAATGGTGTTGAAGGGGAGATGAGGTTATCGGCGCAGAGTATGGCGGCGAGGGTGAGGCGAAGGAAGATCAGCGAGAAGACGTTAGAGCTCGGAAAACTGGTTCCCGGCGGTCATCGAATGACGACCGCCGAGATGTTTCAGGCAGCTTTTAAGTACATAAAGTTCTTGCAAGCTCAAGTTGGTGTTTTGCAACTAATGCCCTCATCTCAGGTAACTCACTTCGTACGTAACTTTAATTTCTTTGGTTTGGCTTAGGGTCTAATAAAAATTAACCGATTGAACCGTCTAAACGGAAGCAAGTGGTTTGGCATTCAAACAGTTTGGTTCATGATTTGGTTTTTACTAATAATATACGGTTCAATTTATTACCTTGATTATTTATTTTTTTTCATATCTTTAAACAATAAGTAATCATTTGCACATATCATAATCATGACCATTTTACATATTATACTCCTGGTCATTTTTCTTATTTTAAAGTCTTTAAAGTACGTTGATTTAAATCAGCTGATCTATCTGGTCTCAAGAGCTGTTTAGTAGTTTTTTTAATGGTCATCAAACAGCACCTGAGAGTTAATTTTCTTCTCCTCTCCTAAAAGTGTAATTAGTGGTGGTTATGATTTTCGTTAAAACCAAACCATAAGGGTAAAAGTGAAATTTACAAAATCTTATACGAGAAGAGCAAAAGCTAGGGGTCAGAATTGTTACTGGAGAAACAATAAGGGTAAAAGTGAAATTTACAAAATCTTATACGATGTTATGTGCACTTGTGCAGGGACTTGGTTTAGAACTCCAATCTTTGCTGACGTCACCTTCGGTGCAGGAGAAGTTATATGCTGCGGAGAAGTGCATCGTAACACAGACGCTTAGAGAAACCTTAGCCGATGATCATCAAGAAACAAAGGATTAAATTAAATGACGTTAACAATAACAATAGATAGTTTTTGGTTTCAATAGATTTAGAACTAATAGCTTTTGCTTTCAATAGATTTAGAAATTACAACTGATAGTTTCTTTTGTTTCAACATATTTCGAATATTTTTTTTTTCAATATATGTAGAACTACCAGTAACATAGTTATTGTATCTATCACTTTAACTTTTAGCGGTATTACTGTTGAAGTGTCTTAATTCGACCAGAACAAACTCGATTGTTCAGCAAACTAAACAATTGAAACATGCTTGATTGTGCCGTCTGATCTTTATTTGGTCGGTCGTTAGTCTTAGATATATATCTTTTATAGTAATTGTTCATGTCCCCGCTACACTTGGTATAGTCTTGTCTTGACCTGATGACTAAGTAAAGATTATTGGACAGTGTTCCTCCATATTCAGTCTGTGTGTATTAGATAATCTATATATAATATTAACATACTAATCTACATTTTTTTATTGAAGATGTATGTGTTTGAGTGCTATATAAATACTTTCAAATTATTGGTTAATCTCTAAGCTTGCTCACTAATTGATCTTTAATAAGATACAACGTAAATGAATTCGTATGTCGTATGAGTTAACTTTAAATAAAACAACTACATAGTTCAACAATTTAGTTTGAAATTTTAAGTTCAACAATTTAGTTTGAAATTTTAGGAAAATGAAAAAATACGCCCTGACCTGTAAAGTTAATTCTGTTTAAATAATAATAACCAAAGACATTTAACATAATGCTATCATTTTGTTTTGGTGTTTACTGTTTCTTTTAAATTGTGAGGTTGAGAATATATGGTATAGTTTAAGATTAAAAATCTTAAACTCCACTGAATTTATACCGTCCAAATCAGTAAGAGCATTCACATCCCATTCCTTATCTTATCCATATAATTACACTAAAAATCACTACTTCTTCTCTCTCCTTTCAATTAAATAATATATTTTTATACCTTTTTCATTACCTTTTCTCTCTCCTTCACTCATAACCACTTTCAAAAATATTAAAAAATTTATAAGGATTGTACAGTGATTCTTCAAATATACCAATCCACAATAACATTTTCTCTCTCCTTCACTCACAACCACTCAAAATCATTCCATATAATATACCAAACACACTCACATAAATATAAGGCATGGGTTGTGAATGCTCTAACGTAATAGATATACGGGTACCATATAGCGTTTCTTATACTTCACTCATCTCACACAGAAATTTGGGGAGTAGGGTTTGCAGAGTTTGAAATTGCAACGATCGGAGAAGATGGAAGAGATAGTAGAGGGAGTAAACAACATAAACATCTCGTCGGATACTTACCGTAAAAACCGAATTCAAGTATCTAACACCAAAAAGCCTCTGTTCTTCTACGTCAATCTCGCCAAGGTAATCTCATCCAAAAAAATCAAATCTTTTCCCCTCTGAGTTGATTTTCTTTGAATTCGCATGCTAAATTGGACTTATAGGCATGTATGATCAAATCTCCTTCTTCTGTTGGGTCTTAATATTGATTTTATCTATAATTTTTGTATATTTGGTTTCAATCTACAGAGGTATATGCAGCAGCACAATGAAGTTGAGCTTTCAGCTCTTGGAATGGGTATGGTCTTTTCTATCTTCATTAATTACACCTTTATCGGTTTTCCTTTTTGATAATTATATGTTTTTATGGGATGTTGCAAGCAAAATTTCAAATTTTGGCCTTCAAATTGTCATGGGTTCATACAAATTTCGTATTACGGGAGTCAAAACTTTTAGATTCTTGAGGAAATGGAAGAATATGCAAGCAATTTGGAATCTTTAGTTTGCAGATTCGCTTTATGATCCCCTGCTGCGAAGATCGTTAGCATTTGATATGGTTGTGTTTGCTAATGTGTAATTGATTTCTGTTGCAGCAATTGCAACTGTTGTCACTGTGGCTGAAATCCTGAAGAACAATGGCTTTGCTGTTGAAAAGAGTGAGTTGTGTTTGTTATGGAAATCAGTTACTGAAATGTGTGACTATAGGTTTATATTTGAGTGCTTTTGATATCTTGATTTGCAGAAATAATGACTTCAACTGTAGAAATGAATGGTGAATCTCGGGGAAGACCCGTCCAGAAGGCCAAGGTAAGTAGCATCGTATAGAAATAAAATGTATGATTCCATCATATATGTTGGATAAATCGTCAGTTGTTTGAGTCGATCGCCTTTTATAGTTTTATTTCATCTCAAGCAGGTCATACGGAAACAAATTATCTTAGGGGATGTTTGGCATTGTGTTTGAAAGTGGTTTTTTGTGTTTTCAACTTTCAATTCACTATTATTCAGTTGCACCGTCTCGGTATATAGATTAAGTAGTCAGTTTAGGAGTAGCTGCAACAGAACTGATCTTATCTGGTTATTATAATCAGGGTTCATTTTACACATACATCCTTGTATACTCAATATTTGCCAAATACTCGAACAACTGATTGCCTGGTTAAATGACTCCAAACAACAGAAGAACGTCCAAACGCTTATCGTTCTGTTGCTTTCCAAATGCAATGGCAAACACTCCTTAAAAACTAAACAGGTTGTACGGGTTGATAATCACTCAAAATAAAAAATTAAAGCTTATTTAAAAAATATTAAATTATTATTGTAAGAGCGTGTCCAACCAATTCAAGTTGAGAACCTTGAGAACTGCATAGGCCATTGTATTTAGTGCTGATAAAGCATAGTGTGCTAGAGAAAGAGTCGGTTATAAGGTTACATGATAATAATAGGTGCATGTTATTTAGTTCTTGTGGTTCCTACTTAAAACTGGTTCTTAATTGAACGTTTCTCTATTACTATAACAATATAGTGTCTTGCTGTAATATTTAACACAGTAAGCTTTTATAAACAAATTTGAGAAACAATAAAAAGGTTGCATGGTCGATTCAACCTGGCGATCCATATATCAATCTTAAAACCACTTATTTGACCCAAACTTGTTGCCCCATTTGCCTATTTTGGTTATTTACCTTTCGGTTTTTGATCATTTGCTCAGATCGAAATTGTGCTAGGAAAGACAGAAAACTTTGACGAGTTAATGGCTGCTGCACAAGAAGAGAGGGAATCGGGGTATGCTGAAGAGCAAAGCTGAACACAGGATCTTCTTGTTTATGTTATCATTTGGTCCGTTTGAAATGTTTGATTGCTTTGAAATAGTTTTGTTTGCATAATTGTTTTAAAATTGATTTTGTTTACAAAACTCCAGTTTTTGGTTTAATAAGTTATTAAGTTTTAAAAAGTAACGTGTACCATATATTGTTTAAAATGAACCTGTGACAGTGTATTTATTTCCTCGCATGATTGAATTCTTTAATGGGTATTGTTTTTATAACGTCTTTTACAATTACAAGACTTGAATAATTGCTTCGCAGTCAATCGTTACAGTCTGTTTTTGAGTTTTGACGGTTTGTAGCTGCGGACTTTTGCTTTTCTTTCATTGCGTCTAGTCTTCATCCATGGCGTGCAGACAAGTCGGGTGCATGGTTTGGCAATGTTCCTTTTTTGTCTTTAGAAATGGTTATAAATATTACTCGGTAATCAATTGTTTTGTATAGCAAAGAGTTTAACCCATTGGTTTTAGTTATACGCTCATACCCAATACTGTGACCTTAAGAAATGGGTTGATTTGTTTAGAAAAAGTTACCAACGGGTTTTTAATCCAATGGTATCTAGGTGTGTATCAGGTGTTTCTTCAAAGGTTAAGTTCAAATTCTGAAGTAAGCATGTTATGTGGATTTATGAGTAATTTAGGAGCCATTCAAAAAATTATAAAAAGTTGGCATATTTGAGTTCGCTCAAATTGTACACGTTAGTATGTCATTGCTATAAATGTTAACAACTTAAAATGAGGCAAATGAACAAGCACCATGACCGGTATGTATTATTAGTCGTTGCCATGACTGTCACCACAATCGTATTCACTATCACAGCTTCTCCCACCACAAAGCTGCCACCACCACCATCCTCAACCCCACTACCGCTCCACCGTTGCTACTGCCACCTTGCATGCCACCATGGCCGCCACACTCTTCCACAATCCCGTCACCATCATCATCTTTTTGGTCACCACTGCTATATCCACCACCTCCATACACATCCAAAACGCCACCTTCACCTCCCCTCTCGCCTCCAATAGGCGTACCACAAACACCTATCGGCCAAGCATCAAACCATCAAGAAAATAGAGCGTATAAGTCCATCTTAGTAACTTTTTAAAAACGAACCATTTCAAGATAACTCATTTATGTGAGAACAAATAGCACAATTAGACCCAAACACAATTCGAAAAAACTTATTTTGGGCCGAAACCGTAATTAGACCCATCAGTTTTTCAGGCTTAGTAGTGGTAGTTGTTGAGATGTTTCATTTGATCATAGTTGTAAATGTATATTCGTACACAAATGGTGTCAATTTTGATTTTTCATATAATTATACTATTTACTTTGACAAATATTTAAACTTATATGCTTAACGAAAATAAAAGATAACGTGGATAAAACTATAAAATGAAACTAGAAAGTTGAAAGTAATTTAGGATAATAACTTACAGAATATATTTCTTATTATCAGAAGAAAGTATAATTTAATTAATATATATCTATACTTATTAAGAAAACAATATCTTTATTGACATGTGTCTTTTTCTTACGCTTTTATTCATTTGATTTTCTGTCTAAAATGTATCTATCATTAATATTATTCATAGTTCATTTAAATATTAAGGACTTTTAGTGTGACCTATAGGCACGAAGGGTATTTGAATTGTTGTGGGGCCTGATGTGTACATAGTCCACATCTGCTCTTTAACGGTGATTCTAGCTGTCACTCTGATGTATGTTTTCTCTTTCTCTAATTCTTTAGTTGTTTTATTTTGGTATCATGTATGCTATGTGTCGTATGATTTATTTTACGATGTCTTGCTATCATTATGTAGAATTGTTGCGGGGGCCTGATGTGTACGTAGGCCACATCTGCTCTTTAGCGGTGATTCTAGCTGCCCCTCTGATGTATGCTTTTTCTTGCTCTAATTCTTCAGCTGTTTTATTTTATATACTGTATGTTAGGTGTTGTATGATTTATTTTACGGTGTCTTCCTATCATTATTGCTTTTGCTATCGAGTCGTGGGTCTCTTTGGAAGCGGTCTCTCTACCTAACAAGATAGAGGAAAGACTCGCCTACACCTACCCTCCCCAGACCCTGCTCATTGAGTAGGATATACTGGGTTTTTTGTTTGTTTGTTTTTATAGTTCATTTAAATAAAATCAACTGTTGTTATAATTACAAATGGATTTATTTTCCTTAAATAATGTATATAGAAAATTTATTTATCAAAATAGGTGTTTAAGGAAAGTATTTCTGTTTCTTACTATAATGCTATTGGTTAAATTTATTTTACTTTAAAATAATATTATTTAAAAAAGTTAAGTACAAAGGTTAATAAAATTATAAAACCATTTAGTTCATATGTCTTAATTACAAAAAGAAAGTTTTTCTAAAACTTATTTTTGTTTTTTTCTAATTCACTAAGACTTAATTTTAAATCGTCATTTCATATAGCAAAGTTGAACTTTTTTTCACTATAATTTTGTTTCAATTTCACACAAAAGTAGGCACATTTATTTTTATTCTTTTTAAAAATATGTATTTTTTGAAAATCCTTTTAAGTAGCTTAAAAGATGTAATAAGAAAAACTATTTTTAACAAAAAAATGAATTCTTTAAAAAAATTATATAAATATCATGATGAAACAAAAAAAAGTTAATGGTTTATTTTTATTTTATTTTATAATGTAATCATCAATTAACGAGCGCATGTATGTTGCTAATAGACTCCCAACAACAATTAGGGGAGAAACAATTAGGTTTTAGTTGGAAACTTGGCACAATTTTAGAGTTTTTAATTTTAATTTTCCCGCCTATCTCTCTTATTAAATAATTATATTAATTACAAAAACTATAGTTTTTAATAATTTAAGAAAGAGTTATTTTTATAAATGTAATTTCTAAGGAAACATTTGTTTAGATAAGAAATTTTTCTAAAACATCAATTTTTTAAAAATATGAAATATTTAAAAATTAGTGTTTTTAAATAATAAAATTTTTATAAACCAAAATAACTAAAATTCAATGTTATAATGAGTTTTTTTAGAAATGTCAATTTTTTAAAATGGTTTGCTTTCGAACAATATGTTTGAATTTTTTCTAAAACACAAAAAAATTATTTTATTACTTATACTTATTATTCATAATAATTTCAATCGTATCCTATATCAAAATATCATTTTATAATTAATAAATTTTCATTATTATTTATATATTCAACCCATCTAAGTTACAAGTGGACATGAATTAAAACTATTAATACTAGACAATGATGGTAAAATTACAAGCATAACATCAAATTTTGTATATAATACAGTTTTTCAGATGTTTAAGGATGTTCACATGTTGAATATATAATTTGTTTATCACCTAAAGATCTTATTTATAAGTTCGTTTTATTTCATATTATATATTATTCAGACTTTTAAGCATTGATAAAGAAAAGCTAATAATATTAGACATAAATGATTTTTAAAAAATAAATATACAAATCAATATACAAAATATTAACAATATTATTATGACTTATAAACTTTTAATCAAAAGTAATCTTTAATTGTTGAATCAGTGTATTACACGGATCTTTAATCTAGTAACTCTCTCTCTATATATACATATATATATATACATATACATATATATATATACATATACATATATATATACATATACATATATATACATATACATATATATATATATACATATACATATATATATATACATATATATATACACACATATACTTATATATATACACATACATATATATATATATATATCTATATTATATATAAAGCATATGAGAGGAGTATTTTAAGATGCCATAAAATTAAGAAAACTTACTATATTCAATGCATAAGATACAACTACTTTTAAGGGTAAACTAGTATTTATCACATTATTTACACATTATCCCTTATAATTAGTTACATAATAACCGTACACTTACTAACATTTGCATAAAATTTTATATTATCTACTCATAAACCAAAAAAACTTAATATGTTTTAAGATTTCAGCTCTATCTTTTAATCTATCACATTAGAAAACGTTTTGAGACTGCAACTTAACCTGTGTTTATTTTTAAACGTTTTGGTTTAAACTTTTTACTGAAACGATCTGTATTTTATGAGGTACAATAAGTTAATGCGTATATACAAGTCGTCATGCAGAACTCATTTATTTGATGTTTTTAATTTTAGTTTAGAAAAAACATAATAAACTTTTATAAAATTACTACAAAATAACAAAATATTAAATGCACGTGTCAAATGTAAAATGTCGTCCCGCCGCATTGTGCGGGCACCCTTCTAGTATATGTGTATATATATATATATACACATATATATAGTATATATATACATAAATGTATATATATATACATATATGTATATATATGTATGTATGTATATATATATGTGTATATATGTATATATGTGTGTGTGTGTATGTATATATATATATGTGTATATATATATATATAGAGGGGCATTCAAATAAGAATCATTTTTTGTCAAAAACCAAAAGAACCAATATTGACCATAGATCTTGTTGATCAATGGCTCTAAATAAAAGGGGCAATTCAGTAATTTTAGGGAAATTAAATTTGGTGGAAGAACGAAGTAAAGGGTAAAATTGGAATTTCAATTTCAATATAAGAAACCGCTCTTTAGATTATTCAGGCTCCACTTCATCGGTTATTTCTCAACAAATAAAACTCTCGATTATTTTTTTGAAGAACACGATACAATTGCAAAGATCAATCGATGTAAGTTGAGATTTTATTGAAGAGCATCTCATCGAATCAAGCAACAGTCATCGCAAAAAGCCAATCGGTATGTTTCTTTGCATTAGTCTGAATGTCTGATTTTTCAAAGTTGTATGAAGTTCTAGGGCTAAAATTATTTTGCAATCTAGCTTGTTTTGGGGCTGTTTACTACTCGATATTTGATGTTGATGTTCGAGACCAACAATTTTCACTGTTAGTAATCTCTTCTCTATAATAGGGAATTGATTAGGTCTTAAAGCTTGAGGACCCCTGTTAGAAGCTTTGAATGTGAGGTTCAGTTGGTTAAAGATCAATAATGTTGAATTGTAATTTTCAAGATTTTGATCTATTTGCTATTTTATGTTGGTTTGTATACACTATAGTGTGTAGGAAGATTCAAGATAGAGATCGGCTCTTCTTAGTTTGCAAATGCCTTGAATTTTTTAGTATTAAGATTGTTCCTCACTTTTGAATGGAGTAGTGAAAAAGTTTAGTAGGCTACTGGAAAAAGTTGACCTACATCTGGTTAACTGATACTGATGCTTATTAATTTCTAAGATATGAATATGGATTATGAGTACATCGGTGATGTAATGTCAACTTCCTGATTTAAAGTCTACTTCGATGAAACATGAAATTGTGAACTTTGGTGAAGTACAAGCATTTACTGATTCCATATGTGCATTGTTGATTTAGAATGCATGCATGCAATTTAATATTTAGATGCATACGTTGAACTGTAGAAGCAATGGTATAATACTAATAAATTATTAGTTTGTTGCTAATTGTTCTTACAATTTAAAGTGTAGAATCATGTCAAATGGGTTGGGTTGATGAAACTAAAGGTTGCCAAAGAAAATGAATATGTTACTTCCCTTCTCTATTCACAGATTTAGAATGTAGATATATACTATTGTTGGCCATAATCAGCACATTAGTTAACCAATAAATAATAAACTATCACCGTTTCTAAAAATCATAGAATTTTAAAATCCTAATGTTGTCGATTAGTCCAATACCAAGCAAGAGTACCTTACAGTTTAGTTGCATGAAACATAAAGTTGTAATGTTAGGTAGAATTCAAACATTTACTTATTGATTAAAATGAGCATATGCATCATGATATGTGCATTATTGATTTGCATCAGTTCAACCAAACAAAAAAAGGACTCTACTAAGTTGAAGGTATAGGTTTAGACGACAATCATGAGCACATGTAGGTTATCACTTTTAATACCACCAAATTCTAGTTTATGGTTGCTAATGTTTCAGATATGTTATCAATATGATATTTTTATTCAACAGATCATAAAAGCATCAGGCTAGCTGGTAAAGTAACTGCCTTGGGAAGACCTTAAAAAACTTATTTTTATAACTAACAACTCCAATATGGTCTTTGTGTCAATAAGGATCCTAATAATGGTAAAAAGAAATGCCAAGAAGGTAATGCTACAAGCACCCTAAATATATTATTTGTTCCGCTATTTGATTTTGTTTTCAGTTAATGAACTAACTTTACTTAATATGTACCACTTATTCACTAATGTCATGTTATCATTCTATATCCAAAACAATGGGTATTGCATCATCTTTTATATTTCTTTCAGACAACAAACAGCTAGACGATATACAAAGAAAAATGATAGGTAACAATAATTGAATAACTTATTTAATACACATAAATTATTTGAAAATATATATACGTCTGAACTTTAGTCATTGTTGTAAATTTAGCAGAAAAGATATTACGAAAGATGAGTCAAGCTGAAGAGCAAGCACCTGCAATAATGAAAAAAAGAGGCATCTTCAATGTCAAAAGGGACGGTGAAGAATGTAAAGGCTGGTGTCAAGCCAACCAAACTAAAGAAAACAAAGGGTAAGTGAAGTCAGTTTTTTGGACAATCATCTAATTGTATTTCTAACATTTTGTTTTACAAAAGTCATTCATTCTTTTGGTTTATGTTAATACAACACATGGCACTGTTAGTTTGTAATTTAGGATTATTACCACCTCTATTTTACAGAATCAGACTGACCAATTATGATGCTTTCCAAATCCATATATGACTATATATGTTGGTTGATAGTTTTAATTGATCGAATCTTGGTGAACTTTTATAAACGTAGATGAAAACAACTAATTTGTCAATGTTAAATCATGCTGATTTATAGCTCGAGTAGTGCGAGTTGTAGATATATATTCATCAAGTTATATAAGTTACTATGCATATACTTGGTGCCAATACTACAATTTACACATAAATGCACATACTGCAGTTATGCGTTAGTGCACATACTGCAGTTACGCATTAATGCACATACTGTAGTTACGCATTAATGAACATACTGCAGTTACGCATTAATGCAAATACTGCAGTTACGACTATTCATCAATGCACTTATCGCAATTCTCAATTACGCGCATACTCATTTTCTTATGTAACATATTGACTTCAAATTTACGCATTAATTAGTGAACTTAGTTGAGCCATAAGGTAAGATTATCATTTAAGAGAGAACATGTAGCTTGTAATATTTCTAAATTCCCATAATTCCCGATGAATAATTTATGATTATATTATCTATATATTACATGAAATTGATAGTTAGAAAAATTTATCCAAGCTTTAATATGTGACAACAGATATTTGATTGTAAAATACTATATTTTAAAACTTTGAGTTTTGTTAATACATTCCTGTTCATTTGAATTCATCCAATTTTTCGGTTTACTATGTACAGTGTAAACACCCCATGTTAGGTTACAACATAGTTTAATGGCAGCAAACGTGACAACTCAGTATGGTATGTTATCATACTATTACTAAGAAAAACATTATCTAGATTAAACTAGAATGCATAATTAAAATAGTTAATTTACAAAAGCGTTCGTCATGATCCACATATTCATCCATTGATTACTATGGATTTTTGATTTTTTTTACTAATGTAGGAATGTAACAAAAAACTAAAATTTACAATACACCTAAAAGCATTTTAAGATTAGGGTTAAACATCAACATGACTGCCCCCAAATAAAACTCACCTATTCATAAGAGAGAAGGTTGAGAATCAAACAAGTCAAAAAGCATATATCTAGTTGCATGTCTGCAATTATGCATTAATGAACATACAACAATAATGCACTAACGCACATTCTACAATTACGTATAAATGTATTAAATTTACCATCAATGCATCCGTCTAATGCTATTAGTTAGTTTAAGAATGAATCATGGAACCAACATATCAAGTGCATAATAAAATATCTTAACAAATAAAGGTTCAAAAACAACATGAATTACCCTCATTAAAAGCATTTATAAGTATCTAAAATGTATGAAAAACACACTACACCCACATATATTGAATCCCATTAATGATTTTCTATGGAGCTGATCCATGTTTCTGTTTTTTGAAGTCCTTTTTCGTCTTAAAGTTTTTTTATTCAAGTCACCATTCATCATATAATCTTCGCAACAATCTGACGTTGGACAGAGGTCTTAATTTCATTTGGTTGTGTAGGATGAATCTAATGATTAATTGGATAGAATGAACCTTATATTTTGATCTGCAGAAACTGGATGTTCATGCATAAATCGAATGATTCAATTTAAAAAGGGGGGAACAGTTTGAGATTTACAGCCCACTAACTGCAATCTCATTTATTAAATTACTATTTTGCCCTTTTATGTATTTATTGAAATAAAAAATGTAATTTAAACCAAAAATTCTGATTGGTTTGTGTGAGTTCTTTTGGTTTTTGACAAAAAAATGGTTCTTATTTGAATGGATCCCTATATATATATATATATATATATATATATATATATATATATATATATATATATATATATATATATATATATATATATATATATATATATATATATATATATATATATATATAGGGTAAGGTTCCTTTGCTAACCCTTGTTTATTGCGATAACCCGTTAACCCTACTGTAGCGAACACTTAACGTTTTTAACTTTTTTATTCCGTTTTTAAAAAACTCCACCATTTTTAAAAAACTCCACCATTTTTTATAACGTTTTTAACTTTTTTATTTGACGTTATTTTTTTAAACAAATTACACCATTAAATAGATCGTTTTAATATCTTTAATTTGAGTATAGTCTTACTATATTTTTTTAAAAAAAATTTTAACGTTCGTTTTGGACCACTAGTTTTACCACTGTAACTCTAAGTTACAATGGTGACGTGGCTTGCTGTGGACCACTAGTTGGGTTAATGGGTTATCGCAATAAACAAGGCTTAACATTTGATCTTTTCTCTGTATATATATCATTATCGTAAATTTAATGAGGACAACCTAATATTTCTATTCATATTAATCCAAATTGTCGGTGTGAACAGTAGTTCCACCTTGGAACCTACACCGGCCACACCATCACCATCTTCAAAACCGATCTTCATACCATCACCATCTTCAAATCATCATCGTCATCGCCATCTTCAAATCGTCATCACCGACCTCCACACCATCACCATCTTCAAAACCGGCCTCCACACCATCACCATCTTAACCGGCCTCCACACCATCACCATCTTCAAATCATCATCGCCATCTTCAAATCATCATCACCGACCTCCACACCATCACCATCTTCAAAACCGGCCTCCACACCATCACCATCTTCAAATCATCATCACCCAAACCCTAATCCCCTGAATCCCCTTCTCCATGGTCGCAAACGCTCCGATCGCCAGCAACACCATCGGCAGGCGCCACCACCATCGGCAGCGGCGCACGCCCTTCACGCCTCCGTGGTCGTTTCTAGGGCTTCTCGACAGGTAATTTCTCGCATTTGTCGTTGTTTCTAGGGCACCATCGGCAGCGTCGCACGCCCTTCACGCCTCCGTGGTCGTTTCTAGGGCTTCTCGACAGGTAATTTCTCGCATTTTTCGTCATTTCTAGGGCTTCGAATTGTTGGTGTTGTGATCTGTTGTTGGTGATGTTGTGATTTGGTGTTATTGGTGATGTTGTGATTTGGTTTAGTCGATTGATTCTTCTCCGTTCTTGGATTAGAAACATTACATGGTATAATCACTGATGTAGAGTGGAATTACTGTTAGTTTGTATCTGTTTCACAAACTTGTATGGAAGTAGTTTGATGGGAATAAGATGGGTTTGAGAGATATTTGTGAATCTTGTGATGAGGATGGTGCATATGAAGTGTTTGATGAAATGCCTGAACGAAGTTTACTTGGGTTACCAGTATGGTTATTGTAGTTTGGGATGGGATTTTGAATTGATCAGTAGATATGTTGAAAAAACCGCTCGAGGTTGCTGTGAGTGAGTGGGTTCTCAGCTTTTGGGTTCATTTCTTGTATTGAATCAAGTTTGAATTTTTTATGAAGTAGCTTATAAGATTGCAAGAACTAATTCGTTAAATGTTTTCTGCTAGGTGCTCTTGTAGTAGTAAGGTAGTGCAATCCAATAACATGCTTATATAATTTATAGAGATGCCAGATACAGTTGCATTTTGTTTTGATTTAGTTTTGGCCATCAAGAGTTATTGTTAGTAGCATGATTGTACCATTAAGTTAAGTGGTGTACCAATATCAACTCTGCCTTCTGTTAGACTCTTGACATGGTAACTTGACTCTTGACATGGTAACTTGACTCGAATAATGCAATTTCATGTCAGTTATGTTATAATAAATAACTTTTGAAAAGCAATCCCAAACACACTATAAGTTAATCTCTTTGACAGCATGAAATGTTTATGATACTTCTTATTTATAATTTTGATATATGCATTTACCAATTAGACGATGTATCATTTTCATACTCATGAACTTGCATTACCTTACTGTTATCATCAATTTTATTGGGATAGTTTACTAAAATCAAGCTCAAAATTGTGTGTTCATCACATATTTCTGTTGAACAAATTTGAGCTTGTGTTTTCTGGAGAGATGTTTTCTATTTTGAAAGTTTTTATTTATATTTAGCTTTTTTTTCGAATTGCAAGCGATTCTTTAGCTACTCGTGTTCATCCCGTATGCATTTTCCTCTAAATTTTCCTTGAGTTGCATTGTTGAACTCATTTTTAGGTTGGCTTGAACAAAATATTTCATTGTTAAGATATTTTTACTTTATGACAGCGTGATCGAGCGGCATGGTTGATGAATCGGAAAGATTCTTTGGTCAATACAGTGGCTGATAACCTTCTTGATCGCTTGGAGGTTACGTATTTTTCTAATTTTTATTTTTGTGTGACGACAGTGGCCAGCGGTCGCCTGCCGTTTACGGTGCTCTTCGAGGTAGTAATTGTTTAAATCATTAATAATCCTTGATTACTCTTTTTACTGTTAATTTGATCTCCACTTATTAACTTCCAAGCATGTAATTATATTGAATTATGTTGTAGATCAGTGGTGTTGCTTTGCTCTCATTTAAGACTGTATTTTGTATTAAGATTTCTAAAGTAAAGAGAACACCCACATGGTAAGTTTTTATTTGTACCAACTCTCTTCTATAATTAGTTTGCTAATTTGTGTTTGCCTGATTATGTTATTAAGAGGAATTGCTGAGATTTAGATTTTTTGGGATCATGTTTAAACATAACTTACTTTCTTTATAAACTATGCTTTTTTTATCACAGAAGCTTTTAGATCCCACTCTTTATCGACTATAAATTGAAATTAAATTCTTTAAAATTAGAATGTGATTGTGGCATGCTTCATGCTTTGTACCAATTTATGTCATGATTGTCATGTTAGGTGTGGGATTTGAATGATCATAAACATCTATTTAACATCTCTCAAATGACTACATGGTAAATATTTATTAGTTAAATTTCAAGGTAACTTCAGCCCATTTTAAATTTGAGACTTTGAGCACACTTGGTATTTCTGGTGTATTTTTGTAGTTTTGTTATTGGCTGAAGGTATTGCATGGTATGCTTTGAATGTTTTTGTCGTGTAATCCTCTTTTTAATTTTTACAATTAGCACATGAACGTCGTCACATTTTATTCACAACTAATACCGACTATAATCCTCCTATAGGGGTGTTGGCGATGTAGTTAATCAATCCTTGCCTCATCAGCATGCTCAAAATCACAACCATCATCATAGGACTGGTATGAATCACCCTATCCTAGCTGTGAACATAACTAATCATGTGATTGTTGTTAACAAAGGTATCTAATAAATCAAAGTTTTTTTCTATTTATACTTTGTTTTTAAAACTGTATTTTGTAGGTTCATAAGTATTATTTGACAGATGTTGTTGTTTGCAGCAATATAAGTATTATTTGACAGATGTTGTTTGCAGCAGAATTTAAGAGGATTAAGTGCATATGGAAGATGATCATAGCTTGAAGAAATCTGGATATGAAAGACATGAAGACATCACCATTCTTTTATACAGGTCCAATCTACCCATTATATTAATCCTGTGTTTTTTCCCAACTTCAGGGTTTAACTCACACTTCATTTGATCGATTCAGTGGTCGAATTCCGGCAGCTGGACCGATCACATTAAAGGGTATCGTTACTTTCACGTAATGTCTAATTTCAAGATTCATACGCATTTGATTTAAATTGCGAATTTTGCTATAATGTCGTAAGATATTAGAGGTGTTATGATGTTATCAGTCTAAAGTTAGATGTAACTGAATTGGGTTTATCGATTTTTACATTAGATATGAATGTATGCATGATGTGATGATTGAGGGTTTTAGGTTATTGATCAACAGCTCATGTAGTTCTTTAATAAATCATTGGTGCTACTAATGTGGTGATTGATGCTGATTTGATTGTAGTTTGAAATTTAGGGGAAAAGAGGTTTTGGATGATGAAAGAGGAGATGATAGAGTGCAGTGTGTGTCATTCCGGATTGGTGAAACCGACTGCAAAGACTGTCTCGAGGGCTTACGATCGTTACAGGAGTAAGGTCTCGAAGAAACATCGGGCACTTAATGTTCTATTGGTTGTTGGTGATTGTATGTTAGTTGGTTTACAGGTGCATTTTTTCCCATTTATAAAGTTCATAAAGCTCAATCTTTTGTATGATTTGCTTTAAAACGATTGGTGTTTTACTTTATCCACTATATTATCCGTTTTGGAGATACTTTTGACACATTATGGTACAATAGTTCTTCAAAGGATGTATGAACAGATCAATAATTGAAATATCAAATCATTGTTCAGTGGATGTCTATGTATACTTGTACATCGTATCATACAGATCTGCACAACAAAGCTTTTCTTTTGTAAATTTGTGATGAAGTTGCGTTAATTAATCAATTGAATGATATTTGATTGTATTGTTGCAGCCAATATTGGTCTACATGTCAAAGGTGGATGGGAAGTTCAGTTTTAGCCCACTTAGTGTTAACCTCTTGACCGAAGTTGCAAAGGTTATCTTTGCATTGGTTATGCTTCTATGTCAGGTAAATTATTTTTCTTACCCTCTAGCGATATAACATGTTATCATTCAATGGTCAATATTCGAGTTACTTTACGTTTTACCGTAAATTTAGTTGGGGAACGAGTCGGCTGGTCGTAGTTTATACATTATCACGCCGCAAACGCCGCCGCAACGCGCGGCGGGTTAAAACCTAGTTATTTATTATATTCTCAATCAAAACGCCGTTGAAGATATAGCTATCTTAAGTAGGCTATTGTTTAAGAAGATATCTCATTGTGTCTATATTTAATCGACTTAAAATAATGCAAGATGTTTTTATCCTTTAAAAATGATTTTATAACTGGGTGCTTATATTATCATAAAGAATAGTGAATTTTGGTAATAAGACAAGAATACATCATTCTCATTAAGTGGGTTGTTATATTATTAAAAATATGGTTATGAGATGCTATAATCAAAGATTGAATAATCAATTGTAATAAATTATATTATAATTTTTATATATTTTAATTGTTTAACTTGTAACAATTTATTCTGTCACTTTGGTTGTAAAACCAGAGTTAAATGCTATTTGGAACATTCGAATTCAAACCTACTTAGAAGTAATTTAAAATACCTTAAAATGAGAGTTTTATAAATGTCATATTTCACTTATAAATATATAGTTTATTTCTAGCATTCCATTTTATCAACTCGAATACTCGAAACAATCATTGGAAGTTAGGGATTACATAGGTAAATTACACAAGTTGTGAGAGTAGATAAAGGATTTATTTGTTTTTCTTTCTACGTATTCTTATCAAGCATTTCTGATTCGATACGTATTAGCCATCCAACTCACATTATGGATCTTTGATTTACTTGATTTTTTTTTTGAAAGAACAAGAAGAATATAAATAAGGACATAACACTTGTCTTATTCTTTCTGCTTTCAATTTTGAGAGAATATGAAGAAAGTTTTCGATCAAGAAATTAGAAAACAAAAGTCGCTAAAACCTTTCTTATGTAAATTGTGTTGCTTCACCAAAATTTAGTACGGTTAGAACTTAGAACCATTGTTGTGAAGACCGGATTGGACCGGCGGGTCCAACCGGTCCGACCGGAAATCAGAGGTGTAACTGAACCGGTTCACATTAATTCGTTTTGGAGGAGTTCGACCGGCAAGTTCGTCCCAAATCGGTGGTCGGACCGAGAACCGGACCGAGGGTCGAACCGGATTTCATTTATTTATTTATGTTTTGATTTTAATGGGTAAAAACGGGATGTTGAACAATAAATTAGTGTATTGGACATAAGATTATTTTTAAATTTTATATATAACTATAAAATAAACACATAAATTACTTATATTGAATTATATGTATAACTATATATATAATTATGACGTCATTCAGTTCTCAAATCCCGTTCGACCACCAAACTTGTGAGGCGTCCGGTTCGACGTTCGATGTTGTTATAAAAACATTGGTTAAAACCTATTAGCGGGACTAAGCAGAAACTCAAACATAGGACTTTTTTCTATAAAAAGAAACTTTTAGTTGACAACCTCCTTCCTTTATCCCTATGTCCCTAGTGAAGATCGAGAATGATAAAAATTAAAAAGTTTTATACTTTACAAAGTTAAAAAATCTATTCTAATGTGTGCGTATACATGTATGGTTAACATCATTATAGAATCACTTTTTATCTTTAGAATTAAAACAATCATTGTTTTATATAAATATAAATTGGGTCTGGTGATACATGAGCTATTTTACATATGTGTATATTATACATTAAAAATAAACTATGTAAAACAACTAAATATCACTGGCTTTAACTTAGATTTTTGTAAATCAATAATTCCTAATTTAGATGTATGTAAATCAATGGTTTTTTTGCTTCTGAAAAAAAAGTGGTTTTGTAATGATATTGACCATGCATATGTATTATACACACACATATGTATACATATACATATAGTAAATTACTATGATGGTCCTCGTACTTTGTTTAAATTTTAACTTTCGTCAATGGCTTAAAAATTGCAAAAACAACCCCAGCTATTCTGTGATATCAACGAAACAAACATCGGCATATTCGTGTTTATTCATTTAACTTTAACTGAACATGAACACGAACACATAATCGAACACAATTCTTTGTTCATATTCATTCATTAAGAAAATGAAAATGTTTGTCTCCGTTCATGTTCGTTCATTAAAAGCTAAAAGAACAATTCACGAACGTATTCAGAAACAGGCAAACAACAATAAATGAACATAATTGACAAATTTAAATGAACACAAGCAAACAAATCAAGCCCATCATATTATTTAAAAAAACACATGTAAATTAATGGTTTATATATACATGATTCATTAAAAAACATAATTTAATAAAAAATCCACAATGATTAATCAAAAAATCATTCATAACGACTCGTCCAAAAAACTATAAAAACATGTACATGAAATTTTGTTTCAATACATAAATGAACAAACATAAGCAAACGAACATAAACAAACGAACGTATATGAACAAGCATAATTGAACGTTCACGAACGCACAAATATATGTTCATGTTCGTAACTTTAACGTAACGGACAAAATTAAGCAAACTTCCCATCAAACGGTTCATAACGTTCGATTCATTTACAGTTTTACTCAATCGATCTCTAAATTGGTTGTTTGTTTATACCCTTGTTAAATTTTCTCTAAGGGTGGTGCTATACATACCCCTTTTAAACTATTTTTACTTGTTATATCCTTCTTTTTAACTTTTTAAAATAGTTACCTTTTTATTTTATATATTTTTATTTACCATATCACCTCTCAATATGTTAAAACTAAATAACTGTAAGGTTTATTTATTTATTATTTCTTTTAGTCTTTATTATACTTTGTTTTTTATTAATTTTAATTGTACTAATACGAATGCTCAAAGAGCCAAACACAGACAATAATTAAAAATTGAACTGTATGTGTGATCGAAAAAACCGAATCAAATTGAGAATTTGGTTTTTGGTTCGGTTAACGATTACATAAAATTTTGCTTATCCAGTTCAGTTATCCATGTAAACTAAATAATAAACTGGTTTAATAGGTTAAATTGGATAACCAAACCGAATAGAACAGTTTTGAACGGTTTAGTTGGTTGAATACGGTTCGTTTATGATCTAATTCTTAAAGATATTATTTAACATTTTTATTAAAAGTTTTTTTCTACTTCAGAAATGTTTATATTTAATTTTATGATTACTTTTTATTATTTATAAATTATGTTTTTATATATCGCTATATAAAAAGTGCTTTTGAAAAAAATTAGAAATTTTTTTTCTAAATTAAAAAATAATTAGGGTAAAATATGTTAAATTTGAAAATTGTTATAATAATAATAATAATTGAGTTGATGAAGATGAAGAAGAAAGATGAAGAAGAAAGATGAAGAAGAAAGATGAAGAAGAAAGATGAAGAAGATGTAATATTCTTCACCGGCTCGCATGCATATATATATACACATTGATCAAAAAAACAAAAGAGGTGGGATCATATGTTTGCCATTATAACACTCCCCCTCAGACATATGGTCTAAATATTTCTCTAATGTAATATGAGTGGATATACTGCCTCATTAAAAACCTTGCTAGGAAAAACCCATTGGGATAAAAACCATAGCTAAGGGAAAAAGAGTACAGTATATAGCTCCCCCTCAAATTATCATTTGTGTACATGACGCATCCCGATATTATAAATGTGCTTTCTGAAGATTGTTGTAGGAAGCGCCTTTGTGAAAAGATCTGCAGAATTATTGGTAGACTGAACGTATCTCATTTCAACCTGACTATCTTTAATAAGTTCTTGAGTATATGAGAAAAATCTTGGGGGTATATGTTTCGTTCTGTCACTTTTGATATACCCTTCTTTCATCTGTGAGACACAAGCTGCATTGTCTTCATAGATTAGAGTTGGATTGTTATCTTTCTCTAGTCCACAAGAAGTCAATATATGTTGTGTCATGGATCTCAACCACACACATTCTCTAGAGGCTTCATGTAGTGCAATAACTTCAGCATGATTTGAGGATGTTGCAACAAGTGTTTGGTTTTTAGAACGCCATGAGATTGCAGTTCCTCCGTTCATAAATACATATCCGGTTTGAGATCTTTCTTTGTGAGGATCGGATAAATAACCTGCATCTACATAACCAACTAAACTTTCTTTTGATTCGTTAGAATAAAATAAGCCTAAATCAACTGTTCCTCGAAGGTATCGAAAAATATGTTTAATCCCATTCCAGTGTCTTTGGTAGGGGATGAACTAAATCTTGCTAGCAAATTAACTGGAAAAGAAATGTCAGGTCTTGTACAGTTAGTAAGATACATAAGAGCTCCAATTGCACTGAGGTATGGTACTTCTGGACCAAGTACTTCTTCATTTTCTTCACAAGGACGAAATGGATCTTTTTCAATGTTAAGCGATCTACCAACCATTGGTGAGCTTAATGAATTTGCCTTGTCCATATTGAAACGTTTCAATAGTCTTTCGGTATAATTTGATGGATGTATAAGTATACTGTTGTTCATATGTTCAATCTGTAAACCAAGACAATATTTGGTTTTTCCAAGATCTTTCATTTCAAATTCTTTCTTTAAAAGAATAACTGCTTCATGAATTTCCTTATGCGTACCGATTATGTTCAAATCATCAACATATACTGCTATTATCACATATCCTGATATTGTCCTTTTGATAAAGACGCATGGACATATAAGATTATTTGTGTAGCCTTTACCTATCAAATAATCACTCAAACAATTATACCACATTCTCCCAGATTGTTTCAATCCATATAATGATCGTTGCAGTTTGATTGAATACATTTCTTTAGACTTCGATTTTAATGCATCTGGGATTTTAAACCCTTCTGGGATTTTCATATAAATATCATTATCAAGTGATCCATATAAATAAGCCGTAACTACATCCATAAGACGCATTTCTAATTTATTAGAAACTGCTAAACTGATTAAATATCTGAAAGTGATTGCATCCATAACAGGGGAATATGTTTCCTCATAGTCAATTCCCGGTCTTTGAGAAAAACCTTGGGCTACAAGTCTGGCTTTATACCTTGTAACTTCATTTTTCTCATTTCTTTTTCTTACGAAAACCCATTTATATCCTACAGGCTTTACTTCCTTAGGTGTAAGTATAATAGGCCCAAAAACCTTTCGTTTGTTAAGTGAATTTAATTCAGTTTGCATAGCGTCTTTCCATTTATCCCAATCATGTCTATTACGACAATTATCTACAGATATTGGCTCAGAATCATCATCTTCATTCATAATATCATTGGCCACAGAATAAGAAAATATATAATCATTTTCTATTTCATCTCGGTTCCATACTATATGTGTATGACCATAATTGATTGATAATTCTTGGTCGTTTACTTCCCCCTTAGGGAAAATAATATCATTTACATTTTCCTGAGGCAATATTTTAATATTTGAATCATTTTCTTTATGGTCAATTTCATTTTCAGTACATTTTCTTTTTCGAGGATGTTTATCCTTTGAATCGACTGGTCTACCACGTTTCAACCGTTTCTGTGATTTATTCGCCATATTATCCTTTTGTTTGTCGGGAATCTCAACTCGAGCTGGAGCATTTACAGCTGGTATATAAGATTTTGTTACCCTTTTTGTATCAGTAAATGCATCAAGCAATTGATTTGCAATTTCTTGTAGATGTACTATCTTTTGAACCTCTGTTTCAAATTGTTTTGTTCTAGGATCTAGATATAACAATGAAGGTACACACCATGAAACATCATTTTCTTTACTTTTATTTTCTCCCCCTAATGCAGGGAAAACTGTCTCATCAAAATGACAATCAGCAAAACGTGTTGTAAAAACATCACCTGTTAAAGGTTCTAGATATCTTATGATTGAAGCGCTTTCATATCCAACATATATTCCCAACCTTCTTTGAGGTCCCATTTTGGTGCGTTGTGGTGGTGCAATAGGAACATATACTGCACAACCAAAAACTCTAAGATGGGAAATATTTGGCTCTTGACCAGAGACAAGTTGTATGGGGGAGTACTTGTGATTTGCACTTGGCCTTATACGAATTAATGATCCAGCATGCAAAATTGCATGACCCCAAATAGACACAGGGAGTTTTGTTCTCATTGGAGACGTTTAATTAATGATTCCGCTAAACCGTTTTGTGTATGTACATGGGCAACTGGGTGTTCCACAACAATTCCAACAGACATGCAATAATCATTAAAAGCATGTGATGTGAATTCTCCCGCATTATCAAGCCTTACTCTTTTAATTGTATAATCAGGAAAATGTGCTCGTAATTTAATAATTTGAGCCAAAAATTTTGCAAAGGCTAAATTACGAGTTGATAATAAACATACATAAGACCATCTGCTGGATGCGTCTATTAGGACCATAAAATATCTAAACGGTCCACACGATGGATGAATTGGTCCACATATATCACCTTGAATTCTTTCAAGGAATATTGGTGTTTGCTTTTCGATTTTTAGTGGCGAAGGCCTTGTAATTAATTTTCCAAGAGAACATGATGTACACAGTTGCATTTTATTTGCTTGGGGAATCCTTTGATTTTTTAATGGATGTCCATGTGTATTTTCAATGATTCTTTTCATCATTGTAGATCCGGGATGGCCTAATCTATCATGCCATATGTTTAACATACCAGGATCACAATATTTCTCTTTTACTGCCATATGTTCCTGAGGCATATTTATATATGTATAATGCAATCCAGAATGAAGCATTGGCAAATTTTCCAATATATGATTTTCCTTCACAATATATAGATATTTCTTGTTACCAACAGTTCTTGACTGGGTATCATATCCATTTTGATATATATTTTTGAAACTTAATAAGTTTCTTGTTGATTTCGGGGAAAATAGAGCATTCTCTATTAAATCTTTGTACTGTTAGGTAATTCTAAATTTGTTTTTCCCACACCTTCAATCAAGTCCGTAGGACCTGATATTGTATCAATATTTCCCTTTGTCAGTTTCAATTCATAAAAATATTTTCGATATTTAAGAATAGTATGTGTAGCACCACTATCTGCTATACATAAATCTCCATTACTTGTTCGGTCTTGTGCTCTATTGGAATTCATTTTAATCTTCAATTATAAGAAAAATAATAATAATAAGCACATATAATATTATACATTTTAAACAAAATATGTTACATGAAAAGAAAGAAATATATTACAAACATAATTAAACATAATTATAAAAGAAATTATTATTATTCAAAAGCATTTAAATTTCTCCATCATTGAAAAAATCCGAGTGGTGTAGTTCCGTGTTGACATCATCAATTTTATCTACATGGTTCACTTCTTTCTCTTTTAGAGATGCTTGATATAATTGACATAGATGTGAAGGTGTGCGACAAAGTTTCGCCCAGTGGTTATTACTTCCACATCTATAACACGAACTATCATTAGTTTGAGATGTTCCAGCTTTATTTGTGAACTTATTTTGCTGGTTAAACTTGTTACTTTGTGGTGCGTTTCGTCCACGACCACGACCTCGTCCACGGCCTCTATAATAATTGTTGGTCGACTTGAACAAGTTGTTATGACCACTAAAATGGTTTTTATTATAATAACCACGACCACGGCCGCGGCCACGGCCTCGACCACGAACTTGGCCTTGTTCCCATTTATCAAAATTATTAGCAACATTTGCTTCTGGTATTGCTAGCGATCCTGTGGGACGAGTTTCATGGTTTTTCATAAGCAACTCATTATGCTTTTCTGCTACGAGGAGATATGCATTGAGATCAGAGTATTTATAAAACTTCAACAAACGATATTGTTGAGCCAAATTAATATTTGAAGCATGAAAAGTGGAATAAGTTTTCTCCAACTTTTCCTCCTCGATAACTAGATGCCCACAAAATTCTAGTTTTGAGCATATCCTATATAAAGCAGATGTGTAATCATTTACTTTTTTAAATCTTGGAACCTCAAATTATTCCATTCATATTTGGCAGTAGAAAGTAAAACTTCCTTTTGATTATCAAATCTATTTTTTAGATCCTTCCATAACCCACATGGATCATCATAATTAAAGTATTAATGCTGCAATAATTCATCAATGTGTTTATGGATAAACACATCAGCTTTAGCCCTTTCTTCTTCCGAACATTGATTATTATCATTTATTGCTTCTAATACACCAAGTGATTTTAGGTGTCTCTTGATATTTGCTGACCAAGACATATAATTTTCCCCGGAAATATCGAGAGCCATAAATTCAAGTTTTGATAGATTCGACATTTTTCTAAACAATAACATAGATATTAGAATTAATTTAGCATTATAAATAAACCTTTTAATAAATGTTAGGAATCGTTAGATTCGATATATGTTAGATGACATAAAAGTAAAAGTTAGAAGCGTAAATAAATGTTAGTTAACAGAATAATAAAAGTTAGGAGCATAAATAAATAAACGTTAGTTGACAGAATAATAAAAGTTAGAAGCGTAAATAAATGTTAGATTAGGAGCATAAATAAATGTTAGACATGTTAGTAGTCCCAACTGTTATATTTATTAGTAGTCCTAAAAATTATAATTTCTCCATAGTAAGGGATACCCTGCACTTATTTATCATCGTAGTATTTATATATTTAATTTATATATATTTATGAAAAACTTACATTGATTGTTATGACAACTTGTTCTTTATTGATCTTCTTGGTTGAGCACCTCGTGCTGATAACGTGTTATAATAATAATAATAATTGAGTTGATGAAGATGAAGAAGAAAGATGAAGAAGAACGATGAAGAAGATGTAATATTCTTCACCGCATGCATATATATATATACACATTCATAAAAAAAAAAGCAAAAGAGGTGGGACCATATGTTTACCATTATAACAAAAATTGATTTTTAAGATAGTGAGTATTAGGGGAGTAACCGGGGTATGTTTAAACTTAACCTTTTCTCTAAAAGAGAAATAGACAAATAGTACAGGCCCACATCTTTTAGAAAAACATTATTATATTATATGATGAATAAAGTAAAAGCACAACCAAACATAAAACTCTTTCTAGTTCATCCCCACCGCTCTCAAGCATGAGCACCGCTTAGAATAGTGTACTTTTTAATAAAAAATATGTGTGTTTAAATTTGGGAAATTCTGCGCACACCGCATATTTTTTTAGGGTTACCGACTCGAACGGTCACGGTTAGGGCTCCCCGTGACCGTTCAATCGGGTGTGAGAACTAACTGTCACGGTGAGGCCTAACCGTGACAGTTAGAGTCCAGACTAAACTGGGGATCCGTTGCAATTATTGCGGGTATGTAATTAATGGGAAATTGATTGTGCGCAGTTAGGTTTTGGAGGGCTATATGTCACGGTTTGGCCAACCGTGACATATTGCATATATTTTCTATATTTTTTTAATCATAATAGTTTGTTTTTATTTTAATTTTATCACACGTTTAACCTAATCGTAACTCACAAGTTTGTGTTTTATGTTTATTAATAATTTATCATATTACAAGTATTTATTTATTATTAATGTGACGGTTTTGTGTTTAATTTGTTTACGAGTTTGTAAAAATCGGTTGTCATTATATAGACATATTATATATATTTTCTAAATTTGAGTAATCATACTAGTTTGTTTTTATTTTTATTTTATCACACGGTTAACCTAATCGTAATATACGAGATTGTGTTTTATGTTTATTATTAATTTATCATATTACAAGTAATTTTGGTGTTTAATTATTTATTAAATAAGTTGGTTGTTATTTTATCACATGCTTAACCTAATCGTAAAAATCAGCTGTTATCACACATATACAATTAACATTATAAACATTACAAATAAAACAAACAAACAAAGAAACATAACCAAACAAACACAACCAAATATACAAGCCATCATAACAGAAACTGCATATATATATACAACGAGTTTTTACATACAAAAAGAAATAAAATACAAACAAAATACCTATCTAATTCGTCATCTCTGGATCACTGCCCTGACCAGACCCGCCCGCGCCAGATGGGCCAGCACCGTCATGGCCTAACCGCCTCGGTGGCTGTGAAAACAACGGCGTACCGGAGGCGGCATAGTCGGCGACCATGTGCTGGATGACCCAGTCCAGCATATCCTCCAGCCTCGTGACCCTGGCTCGCTTGTCCTGAAGCATATCTATAACGTGAGCAGGAAGTCGCACGGCATGGTACACGCGCTGATCTCAAAAAATCGCTCGCGCTCTCCAACGAGCTCTAAGAACTCCTCTGACAAGACAGTCCCCGGTGCTGGCGGTCGTCCTCTCAGGGTGCTGACGGTGGATGTCCGTAATCCAGCTCTTTTTGTGAGTGGTACGTGTTCGGGGCATGCCCGTAAGAATTGCAAGGGGGATATTTGTACCCTTCACCGTAATCTGTCGGTCCAAATAAAGAGTTGTACGACTCTTGAGCAAATGTGTTCGACGGGTTGGTTTCCTCCTCCCCCCACGGAGGGTGACTCACGTATACGTAATATTCCTAAAAAAGATAATGGTTATATATTTCAAATAATAAGTTATAACAAAACATATACTACTTCAACCTGGTTCGAATCTTCGATATATGGCACCTCATTCAAATCTGGAAGCTTCGGCTTTTGATAATGATCTCCCGAACCCGACATTGTTTTCGAATTAACGTGTTTTTGGAATGACGAAGGCTGAAAAATCTCGAGTGTTGGATGAATGAAAGCTCGAAGGTATTTATGATGAAATAACGTGTTTTTGGAATGACGAAGGCTGAAAAATCTCGAGTGTTGAATGAATGAAAGCTCGAAGGTATTTATGATGAAAATCTGGTGCACAAACCGTCACGGTTTGGCCAAACCGTGACGTCTCGGAGCACGAATCCCGGCCCTTTTGTCAACATCATAGTCTACCTCGTACCTTAAACTGAACCTCGTACCTTAAACTGAACCTCGTACCCTAGAGGTCACGGTTAGGCCAAACCGTGACAGTTTGGTGACCGGTTTTCAACTTTATCAGACCATTTGTCGTTTTGTTGTCACGAGGTGTCGAAAGACGACACAGAAACCGTGACCGCAAGCCCTTGCGGTCACGTTTAGGTACCAAAACGTGACCTTTAGCCCTAACCGTGACCTTTTGGTCCGGCCTACCCCCAACAAACCCAGTAGTGTCCCCATTAGGACCCAAATGTATAAAGATGACTTTAAAGAACTATTAGAATACATACACACACGCACACACACACACACATATATATAGATAGATAGATATATAGGAAAAGGTTCAAGCGAGAACCATCTTTTATTGCGAGAACTTGCGAAAACCCATCATGATCAATAAATATTTTTTTTGCTTATATAATGTGACACCACGTAATTCCAGGTTAACACTATTCGAACCACTGTCGTTATCATTGGCACACACTCGTTAACACTCGAAACGTATACAAACACCGCCACCGACATCGTTAAATAAATAATGATAAAATACTAACACGGGTGTTTGTAGAGGATTCACATAAACGGGATTTCCTAAGGAATCCTCTTAATTAACATAGCTCGCCCATTTACGTCGTTATCAACCGAAACAAATTCGGGAACTCGGGCACTAAGTGCGAGGACCAAACGTGACAAATTGCCAAACTATGGCTGGGTATATAAACCCCTTACCAGCCAATTTTTCATTTCCACTCCCAAATCTTCCATCTTCTTCACTTTCTCCCTCTACGCCTCTCTACCACCTGCTAGCACCACGAACCGCCACGATTGAGCTCGTTTTCGTCGGTTAGACCACGCAACAGCTGAGAAATCACGTTCCCAGCAGGTAGGCGACCTTGTTCATCCGTTTTATTGCTCGTTTCACTGCTGCAAACCTAGAGTTCGGGTGTTCGGGTTCAACCCGAATGCATGTGGTCGTGGGGGCGTGTGTGAGGTCAATCAGCATGTGCATTTCACTTAGACATGTTAGGAAAGTGTTTCTGGAAGTCCTGATTGTGTGAAAATCGAGCACGGGACAGCCGAAGGCTGTTCAGCCCGTCCAGCAGTCGCGATCTGCTGCAGTTCGCGACTGGACCAGTCATGCGACTGAGTCATGCGACTGGGCCAGTCATGCGACTGAGTCATGCGACTGGGCCCATCGGGCGACTGGGTGGTGCGACTGGGTTGGGACGTGCGAATGAGTGCATGCGATTGGGAGTGTGTGCGATTGAGTCAACCGGATGAAATGCGTGCGACTGAGCACCACCCGACTGAAGGTCCAATCGCACGAATGAAGGTCCAGTCATGCGATTGGTCATTGAGTCGGGTGAATGGATGATGTGTGGTACGATTGAATGCTAAGTCGTACGAATGAGGGTTCAACCGTACGAATGAGATTGATTCGTATGATTGAAGGCCCATTCGTGCGAATGAAGTGTCCAGTCGTGCGTCTAGCCTTGATATGCGACTGGAGTCATTGTGAGTGAATTCTCCTTGTGTGCGGTGTGCCTATCGTGTGATGATATGGTAACAATCAATAAAGTGTCATTTATTGACCACAAAGATTAAAGTCAACGCAATCAACAAGCACATACTCTTTCAACATAACGTAACCTAACCATTTACAAATATCGACAACTTAATTGGGAATCTACATAAAGTCTGATACGTCTATGCCTGCTTGTGTGTGTGACACCCATGACCGAACCCATGTGACCCGACCCGACTAAACATGTCTATTAACGCTGAACACAACATTAACGCTTAACATAACTGTCAATAGGTGTTTGACAGCGCATTGTAAACAACACTTGGGAGACCTTCATCCTACATACTTATTACATCATCTGTGAGTTTCACGGCCCCTATTTTACTCTCTTTCCTTTTGGGGGAGAAAACATGCAAAACAGATTTACTTAAATGGTTGTAGTATTATTGATATCGCTTGTTACGTTAGTGCAAACACACAACATGTCCTGACACACTCGAACCGTTAGTAATGGGATTAGCGAGGTAATTTTGAGTAGTACTACTGGGTCTGACAAACCCCGCCCGGGCAAGTCGCGCTAGCTTGATTGGAGGTCAAACGGGTGCTTGATTGACCTAACATTTGTCACGGTCTTGCGAGACGTGACGGGGATACAACAAACACATATAGGACGTAAACAGTCAGCTTCGGTTCGAAACGCTAAGTAACAAGAACATAGGCTAGCTACCTAACGATACGCTCTATATACTAAACCATTGAAACGCAAACTACTGAACGCTTACGAACACATTTATTGTTGAATAAACCTGTGAACTCACCAACTTTATGTTGACACATTTTAGCATGTTTTCTCAGGTCACAGGAATACATAAGCTCAAGATGCACGCTAAGGAAACGCACTCAGGACATGCATTCATCTATTATATTTTCAGCATTGAACATTTTATCTAAACATGGCTATTGTAACTGTACTGCAATGGATTTACTGATTATGTACTCGCTTCCGCACTAATGTAAACTGTAATGGATTTACTGATTATGTACTCGCTTCCGCACTAATGTAAACTTTGTTTATGCTCTTTTGAATGAAGTCAAATGTTTATTTTAAATTCATATAGTGTCGTTCGATATGACCGTGTCTGAGATCCTGGTATGTCACACGCCTAACGGTAAAACCCCGTTCGTGGAAATTGAGGGTGTGACAGATTGGTATCAGAGCCACAGGTTATAGAGAACTAGGATTGCATTGCATCTAGACTATAGCCTTAGACACAACACTAGTATTGCACAGACACTTTTACATGGTTACCACTGTTGTGCAAACAACCTTCTGGTGTACTGACAGTACGCTGCTGAGCAAACATAACATTATGGGTATGACATGTGTGTCATTACCGGCTGACAGAGGGGTGGAGAATCCCACTCGCTCACTACTAACATTTACACTTGATCCTTCACTCTCGGAGTGGAAGCAATAACGAATTGAACCAAACATTTCCACAATTGGAACACGAAACTCTTTCCTAATGCACGCGATAAGCTTAACGATGACAAACAAAAAGAACAATACCCACTCTCTCAACTCTCTCACACTTGTTACCATTCCCAACATATCCTATCTCCTACACTAGTCCGAGCAATAAATGAGGAACAACTAAGATATTCAAGTCTGTCAAAAATCAGACTTAGACATTCAAACACTTAGAACTTCGAAGAGAAGAAGGTCAAATAGTCTTGACTCCCGTTATTATCTTAACCAAATCCCTTGTACAACCTTAGTACAACTTTAGTTATTCGACTCTTGGTATGACAAATATATCTTTGATACTTCTATCAATGATAACACTCGGTACTGGACAAGGTACGCTATCTCGAATATGGGGAACCATGTGTGACTATGCAAAGCAAATTAGAATCATGGGTGCACACGTAACTGTAATTTGTCGTGCATGAGAATTCTGGAAACTCTATTTGGTGATAACGGTTATGATCAGTACAAATTCTCAATTTCATACTTGGAGGCATAAGGCCTCGGATCCTCATATAGCTTCACTATCGATATGCAAACAAACCCTTCATTCTTACTAGCATGATACAATTTATTATTGTCAATAATTATTATCCGGTTATTGATTAATATGTGTTGTGAATTGAAGAAATCATGTCTGGAAGAAGAGCGGGACGCGCGGGTGGACGAGGAAATATCACCCTGACTCAAGCCGAGCTGAATGCTATCATCAATGAGCGCGTGGCTGATGCGCTGGCAGCCTATGAGCAAGCCCGCAATCAGGACCAGAACGACCAGAATCCGAATCAAGGAGGTCCCACAGTCTGTACCTTCAAGATGTTTATGGATTGCAAGCCTCATTCTTTCAGCGGCTCTAAGGGTGCTGTCACACTGCTTCGCTGGCTGGAGAAACTCAAGTCAGTATTTGCCATGTGCAACTGTCCTGATGGAAATCGCGTCAAGTACGCCTCCGGCACATTGGAGGGACCAGCCCTGACGTGGTGGAACTCACAAGTCCAAACCTTAGGGCTTGGTGCTGCTAATGGTATGCCATGGGATGACTTCAAGGTTCTGATGAAAGAAGAGTACTGCCCCAGGAGCGAAGTCCAGAAGCTGGAGGCAGAGTTTTGGAATTTAAAGATGGTTGGTTCTGACATTGAGGAGTACACGACTCGTTCGCACGAGTTGGCTGCATTATGTCCTCAGATGGTGACTCCGCCTACAAACGGATCGAAAAATACATTGATGGTCTAGCTCCTCAGATCCAGGCTAGTGTGATGGCTGCTGATCCTGTCACTATTCAGCAGGCCATCCGACTGGCTCATAAACTCACTGACCAGGCAGTGGCACAGGGCACCTTGCCTAAATGTGGCGCTGCTTCTGGTTCTTCTGATCACAAAAGGAAATGGGATGGCAATAACAACAACAAGTCTTCAAGCTCCAACAACACCCAGCAACAACAGACCAAAAAGTTTGACCCTTCAAGAAGCTTCAACAATCAGAACAATAACTATGGCCAGGGATCGAGTAGCTACGCGGGTAAGAATCCTAAGTGTAACCGGTGCAACTTCCATCATCATGGCCCGTGTAATCGACTCCGTTATCAGAGATGTGGAAAGATGGGTCACGCAGCCAAAGACTGCAGGGGTGAACTAATGACTCAGCAACAACAACCTCAACAACAACGCCAGGGTGGAGTGACTAGAGCCTGCTATGAGTGTGGTAAGGAGGGACACTACAGGAAGGATTGCCCACAGCTGAAGGGTGGAAACAAGGGTAATAATAGGGGCAATGCCAAGGGTCGTGCATTCGTGATCGGTTCTGGCGAGGCAAGGGATGACCAGAATGTGGTTACTGGTATGTTTCCCCTGAATGGCTGTTTTGCTTCTATACTATTTCATACAGGAGCTGACAGAAGCTTTGTTTCAAACAAGTTCATTAAGTTCTTAGATGTAACCTTAACTGTCGTGGAACCTAGTTATGTTGTAGAATTAGCTGACGGAAAACTAATTGAGGCAACTCATATCGTTAAGGGGTGCAGACTAGGATTATGTGGTCATGAGATAGATATAGATTTGATGCCTGTCACACTTGGTAGTTTCGACGTAGTGGTGGGTATGGACTGGCTATCTAAGAATCAAGCTGAGATCATCTGTGGAGAGAAAATCGTTCGTATACCACTTCCTAGTGGTGAAACTTTATCGGTTAAGGGCGAAAGGAGTGGCATGGTCTCTGGAGTCATCTCCTACATAAAAGCTCAGAAGTGTTTGCGTAAGGGTCACACCGCTTTCCTAGCCATGGTCACTGAAAAAGAAACCGAGGAAAAGAAAATTGAAGACATCCCTGTCGTACGCGATTATCCTGAGGTTTTCCCTGAAGACCTACCCGGTCTCCCACCGCATCGCCAAGTCGAGTTCTAAATCGATTTGGTACCGGGAGCCGCCCCTATCGCGAGAGCACCATACAAATTAGCTCCAAGGGAACTGCAAGAGCTGTCTACGCAATTGCAGGAACTATTGGATAAGGGTTTTATCAGACCTAGCTCATCACCGTGGGGAGCCCCAGTTCTGTTTGTCAAGAAGAAGGACGGAACTTTCCGCATGTGTATCGATTACAGGGAATTGAACAAGGCAACAATAAAGAATCGTTATCCTCTCCCGCGCATTGACGATCTGTTCGATCAACTACAAGGGTCGAGTTATTATTCCAAGATAGACCTAAGATCGGGTTATCATCAACTAAGGATACGAGAAGAAGACATTTCAAAGACTGCTTTCAGAACGAGGTATGGCCACTATGAGTTCTTAGTTATGCCATTCGGGTTGACCAATGCACCGCGGTTTTCATGGACCTGATGAACCGAGTGTGCAAACCCTATCTAGACAAGTTCGTCATTGTCTTCATCGATGACATTCTTATTTACTCAAGGAATAAGGAAGAACACGAAGATCACCTTAGACTGATTCTGGAGCTGTTGAGACGAGAACAATTGTATGCGAAATTTTCAAAGTGCGACTTCTGGATACGAGAGGTCCATTTCTTGGGTCATGTGGTCAATGAGAATGGGATACACGTTGACCCGGCAAAGATAGCAGCTATCAAGAACAGGGCTACGCCTAAGACTCCGACCGAGGTATGACAGTTTCTCGGGTTGGCTGGCTATTATCGACGGTTCATCGAAGGGTTCTCGAAGATTGCTCAACCTCTCACCGCATTGACTCATAAAGGCACTACGTACGATTGGGGTGATAAACAAGAATCTACATTCCAGATTCTGAAGCAAAAACTCTGTACAACACCGATTCTATCCCTGCCTGAGGGAACCGATGATTTTGTAGTTTACTGTGATGCTTCTATACAAGGCCTCGGTTGCGTACTAATGCAGCGCAATAAGGTGATTGCCTATGCATCACGACAACTGAAGATACATGAGAAAAACTACACGACACACGACCTAGAGCTTGGAGCAGTCGTGTTTGCACTCAAGATATGGAGACACTACTTGTACGGTACCAAGTGCACCATTTACACCGATCACAAGAGTCTCCAGCACATCTTTGAACAGAAGGAGCTAAATATGAGACAACGACGTTGGGTCGAGTTGTTAAACGACTATGACTGTACGATCAAGTATCATCCGGGCAAGGCCAATGTAGTAGCAGACGCCCTAAGTCGGAAGGAAACACTCAAGCCAAGACGAGTTCGAGCATTGCAACTCACCATTCACACTGGTTTACCCGACCAGATCCGCAATGCTCAACTTGAGGCGTTAAAAGACAAGAACCTGAAAGCCGAGTCGCTACGAGGCATGGAGAAGCAATTGGAAACCAAGCCTGACGGAATCCGCTACTTCATGATCGAACATGGATTCCTTCTTATGGAAACCTACGAGAACTGGTAATGGACGAAGCTCACAAATCACGGTACTCAATCCACCCAGGTTCAGACAAAATGTATCACGATCTCAAAGTCCTTTACTGGTGGCCGAATATGAAAGCTGACATTACCACATACGTAGGCAGATGCCTAACCTGTTCTAAGGTTAAAGTGGAGTATTAACGACCGTCTGGTTTACTCTAACAGCCAGAAATACCAGTATGGAAGTGGGAGCAGATATCTATGGACTTCATCACGAAACTTCCTCGAACTCCCAGCGGATGCGACACCATTTGGGTGATCGTGGATCGCTTGACGAAATCCGCACACTTCCTGGCAATCCGGGAGACTGATCGTATGGAAAAGTTAACTCGTATCTACCTAAGGGAAGTAGTCTCTCGGCATGGTGTACCGATTTCCATTATCTCTGATCGTGACGCTCGATTCACTTCACACTTCTGGCGGTCTTTGCAACGAGCATTGGGGACGCGTTGGATATGAGCACCGCTTACCACCCCCAAACTGATGGCCAAAGTGAGCGTACGATCCAGACTCTAGAAGACATGTTACGTGCCTGCGTCATAGATTTCGGCAGCAGTTGGGAAACTCACTTACCGCTAGTTGAGTTTTCTTACAACAATAGCTATCACACATCGATCAAGCTGCCCCATTTGAGGCACTGTATGGGCGTAAGTGCCGATCCCTATCTGTTGGGCGGAAGTTGGAGAAAGTCAACTCACCGGCCCTGAACTTGTGCACGAGACGACTGAGAAGATCGTGCAGATCCGTAACCGTATGGCAGCAGCCCGTGACCGACAGAAAAGTTACGCTGATAAGCGTCGCCGACCGTTGGAATTCCAAATAGGTGACAGGGTGCTTCTGAAAGTGTCACCTTGGAAGGGTGTGATTCGTTTCGGGAACGTGGGAAACTAAGCCCTAGGTACGTGGGACCGTTTGAGGTTGTCAAACGGGTTGGCCCCGTGGCCTACCATTGAACCTACCCGAAGAACTCCGTGGAGTACACGATGTGTTCCACATCTCCAACTTGAGGAAATGCCTTGCAGACGAGACTCTTATCGTTCCGTTAGACGAGATACATGTGGATGAACAACTACATTTCATCGAGGAACCAGTGGAAGTCATGGATCGACAAGTCAAGACGCTCAAACATAGCCGTATCCCTATCGTCAAGGTTCGATGGAACTCAAAGCGTGGACCAGAGTTTACCTGGGAACGCGAGGATCAGATGAAGAAGAAGTACCCGCAACTGTTCCAAGATCAGGCATCTACCTCTTAGTATACGCAGCAACTCTATTCAACAGTCGTCACAAACCGAGAGCCTTGTACTTCCCCGTAGAACCTCGTAACATGATGTGCTAATTTTCGGGACGAAAATTCCTGCAACAAGGGGATGATGTGACACCCCGTAATTCCAGGTTAACAATATTCCAACCACTGTCGTTATCATTGGCACACACTCGTTAACACTCGAAACGTATACAAACACCGCCACCGACATCGTTAAATAAATAATAATAAAATACTAACACGGGTGTTTGTAGAGGATTCACATAAAGGGATTTCCTAAGGAATCCTCTTAATTAACATAGCTCGCCCATTTACGTCGTTATCAACCGAAACAAATTCGGGAACTCGGGGACTAAGTGCGAGGACCAAACGTGACAAATTGCCAAACTATGGCTGGGTATATAAACCCCTTACCAGCCAATTTTTCATTTCCACTCCCAAATCTTCCATCTTCTTCACTTTCTCCCTCTACGCCTCTCTACCACCTGCTAGCACCACGAACCGCCACGATTGAGCTCGTTTTCGTCGGTTAGACCACGCAACAGTTGAGAAATCACGTTCCCAGCAGGTAGGCGACCTTGTTCATCCGTTTTATTGCTCGTTTCACTGCTGCAAACCTAGAGTTCGGGTGTTCGGGTTCAACCCGAATGCATGTGGTCGTGGGGCGTGTGTGAGGTCAATCAGCATGTGCATTTCACTTAGACATGTTAGGAAAGTGTTTCTGGAAGTCCTGATTGTGTGAAAATCGAGCACGGGACAGCCGAAGGCTATTCAGCCCGTCCAGCAGTCGCGATCTGCTGCAGTTCGCGACTGGGCCAGTCATGCGACTGAGTCATGCGACTGGGCCAGTCATGCGACTGAGTCATGCGACTGGGCCCATCGGGCGACTGGGTGGTGCGACTGGGTTGGGATGTGCGAATGAGTGCATGCGATTGGGTGTGTGCGATTGAGTCAACCGGATGAATGCGTGCGACTGAGTACCACCCGACTGAAGGTCCAATCGCACGAATGAAGGTCCACTCATGTGATTGGTCATTGAGTCGGGTGAATGGGTGATGTGTGGTACGATTGAATGCTAAGTCGTACGAATGAGGGTTCGACCGTACGAATGAGATTGATTCGTACGATTGAAGGCCCATTCGTGCAAATAAAGTGTCCAGTCGTGCGTCTAGCCTTGATATGCGACTGGAGTCATTGTGAGTGAATTCTCCTTGTGTGCGGTGTGCCTATCGTGTGATGATATGGTAACAATCAATAAAGTGTCATTTCTTGACCACAAAGATTAAAGTCAACGCAATCAACAAGCACATACTCTTTAACATAACGTAACCTAACCATTTACAAATATCGACAACTTAATTGGGAATCTACATAAAGTCTGATACGTGTATGCCTGCTTGTGTGTGTGACACCCACGACCGAACCCATGCGACCCGACCCGACTAAACATGTCTATTAACGCTGAACACAACATTAACGCTTAACATAACTGTCAATAGGTGTTTGACAGCGCATTGTAAACAACACTTGGGAGACCTTCATCCTACATACTTATTACATCATCTGTGAGTTTCACGGCCCCTATTTTACTCTCTTTCCTTTTGGGGAGAAAACATGCAAAACAGATTTACTTAAATGGTTGTAGTATTATTGATATCGCTTGTTACGTTAGTGCAAACACACAACATGTCCTGACACACTCGAACCGAGGTAATTTGAGTAGTACTACTGGGTCTGACAAACCCCGCCTGGGCTAGTCGCGCTAGCTTGATTGGAGGTCAAACGGGTGCTTGATTGACCTAACATTTGTCACGGTCTTGCGAGACGTGACGGGGATACAACAAACACATATAGGACGTAAACAGTCAGCTTCGGTTCGAAACGCTAAGTAACAGAACATAGGCTAGCTACCTAACGATATGCTATATATACTAAACCATTGAAACGCAAACTACTGAACGCTTACGAACACATTTATTGTTGAATAAACCTGTGAACTCACCAACTTTATGTTGACACATTTTAGCATGTTTTCTCAGGTCACAGGAATACATAAGCTCAAGATGCACGCTAAGGAAACGCACTCAGGACATGCATTCATCTATTATATTTTCAGCATTGAACATTTTGTCTAAACATGGCTGTTGTAACTGTACTGCAATGGATTTACTGATTATGTACTCGCTTCCGCACTAATGTAAACTTTGTTTATGCTCTTTTGAATGAAGTCAAATGTTTATTTTAAATTCATATAGTGTCGTTCGATATGACCGTGTCTGAGATCCTGGTATGTCACACGCCTAACGGTAAAACCCGTTCGTGGAAATTGAGGGTGTGACATATAACATTATTATACATATAGAAGATTATGATCTTTATGTATATATGTAAATTCGTAAGTATAAAAGAGTTTACATTAGTGTAAGTTTTGTAAAAAACACATATTTAAAGTTGTAAGTAAAACTTACATCAATGTAAACTTTTTTATATTTACGAATTCACACATATATAAATATATATATATATATATATCATAATCTTGTATATGTGTAATATTGTTATTGTAATAAAAAAAATTATGATTTCGATTGATTTTGATGGGTTCTCGTAAGTTCTCGCAAAAAACAGGGTTCTCATTGAACCTTACCAATATTATTGAATAGTTAGGTTACAATATATAAAGTAGGGGTGAGTAAAACCGAACCTTTAACCGAAACCAAACCATTAACCGACGAAACCGGATCGTAATTAACCGAAAACCGACCAAACCGAAAACCAAAATAACCGAAAACCGAATTAACCGAAAGTCGGTTTCGGTTTTGTGCCCTTGGTTAACCGAACCGAACCGAGCCATTCATATTTTCATGTAATTTTAGTTTTTATACCTTTTTTTTGTTGTATCTTTAAGGTTACTTTGTGATAAACTATTATAATAAAAAGATTATAATAAAAATAAGAAATGACATATAACATGTAAGTTTTTCATACATATCTAATATCTACAGTGTTAAAAGGCTCATGATCATTGTATGTGATGATATTGTTTCTATCCCATATTGTTAACCAATTGAAAACTTCAAATAATATGGTGTTTATAAAACAAGCCTAGTGGGTTCAAGTTTTAAACCCTCTACACTATCTTTCTTGGAGATTTTTGGCCCACTGACTAAAAAACTAAATAAAAACTTGATTGGCTCACTATGGTATTGTTAATTTAATCAAGTTTGGGTTTTGGTTATCAACCAAAATAACCGAAACCGAACCGAAAACCGATATATTAACCGAAATAACCGACCGATCTTCGATTTTCGGTTTCGATGGTCGATTTTTCAAAAACCAAACTTTGGTTTTCGGTTTCGGCGACATGTGAAAACCGAAGCGAATCGACATTTGCACACCCCTAATATAAAGATAACAAGTAACATTACAAATCTAGTTGGTCCGTAAACTTATTCTAATAACACCCTTATATATATATATATATAGGAAAAGGTTCAAGCGAGAACTCTCTTTTATTACGAGAACTTGTGAAAACCCATCAAGATCAATAATATTATAATTATTTTTGCTCATATAACATTATTACACATATAGAAGATTATGATCTTTTACGTATATGTGTAAATTCATAAGTATAAAAGAATTTACATTAGTGTAAGTTTAGTAAAAAAACACGTATATTTAAAGTTGCAAGTAAAGTTACACCGATGTAACTTTTTTACATTTACGAATTATAACACCCGTATTTTCTTTTTAAAGAAATAAAGAATAAAAGAGAAAGAAAAAGGAAGAAATGAAAGTCAACCTAAAGTTGAGGGGTTAAAAGTGTCAAAAGGACAAAGAGAATAAAAGTTGGTGAATAAAGGGGTATGGCCGCCCATTTTCACCTGTCAAAACACTCTCATTCGGTTTATAGAGAGAGAAACAGCAGAGACTTCGAGTTCTAGAGAGAGAAAGAAGAAGAATTCGAATTCAAGGTATGGAACTTGTAACAAACGGGTTTTTAAAGAAGTCATAACCCGAGAGACTGCTAATGTGAGTTACTAGAACCCCTTTTTACATTTTTCAAATGATTTTGGGGCTGGAAAATACATGTATGTATGTTTTTGTAAGGTTGGGTATTATACCCGTATGTTCATATGCATGTGTATGTGGGTCGGGTATGTTTCGGGAAATGTATTGTTATGATTATGTTAAGTTCATGCTCAGAATGGTATATGAATGCTAGAACTAAGTGATGTAATGTTTGGGACTGAGAACAGCTTAAAAAAATATGTGAACAGGCTGCTAATACACCTATGCAAGGCTCATAAGCCTGAACAGTCCTCATACTCCTAAGATTTTGACAGAAACTTACGTGTTGGGGCTTATGCTCCCCAAACATGCTCATGTGCCTAAAATTTAGAACTTAGAAAACTAAGTACAGGGTAATGAGTCTGAACAGTACTAATACGCCTAAATTTTATGCCTTAGGAAAATTACAAGGTAATATGCCTAAATAGTGCTCTTACGCCCGAAATTATGACTTAGAAACTAAGTATAGGGTAATATGCCTGAATAGTACTCATACGCCTAAATTCTGACTTAGAAAAACTAAGTGTAGGGTAATGAGCCTAAACAGTGATCTTGTGCCTGAAATAATGACTTAGAAAACTAAGTGTAGGGTAATGAGCCTAAATAGTGTTCTTGCGCCTGGAATTATTTCCCAAGTGTAAGGTAATATGTCCCAACAGTGCTCATGCGCCCAGACAGGGCTCATGCGCCAAATAGTCCTCATGCGCCCAACACTTAGAATTTAATGCAGAATGTTCGTGGAAGCTTGTGCAGCTAGGGTTTTGGACTAATATTGACTATGGGCATTAAATGCATATGATTATGTTTGATTGACATTATGACCTTCATTATTGATAATGTTATGATTAGAGTTATTATTATTAATATTATTAATATTAATACTGTATGACTCTACGTGTATGATCATGATCAAGACAGAAATTTGTTATCATTAATAAAACGAAAGAGTAATGATAAAGAAAAGTGGAACGGAAATGAATGAACGAATGGCTTGCAAGCAAATGTATGGAGGTGCACACCCCTGGCAGGTGTTAGCTCAACTGTGATGCGGGTTAGCTACCCGAAGGATGCACACAGGGTCAATCTTTGAGATTGACAATGAGGTGAGCAACTTTGTGTTGCAACAGACTCGGTTAGCAGGCAATCATGAGATTGCCACTGAGGTGGGCAGCCATGTGCTGCAACAGACTTGTCTAACATACGATCGTGAGAGATCGATATGGAGGTGAGCGGCCTTGTTGTCGCAACAGACTCGTAAGAATGAATGTAATGACCGAAAGAGTAATGGAAAGAGTATGAATTGAACGGAAGATGAGGATAATAATAATAATTATTATCTGTATGTATGTAGGATGTATGCTCACGAACGAAATATCATAATAAGGTACAAAATGGGATCCTCGTCATTCGACCTCAGTAATCGTGGCTGTGTGCCATGAAGAGGGTAAAGCCTGACGGGATCTAGATAATAATTGAATGATAATGAGTTATGATGAATGAACGAAAGCTAACGAACGTAATGAAAGATAATAATGATATTATCTACATATACGTATAATGTGTGGGCATGTACGAAAGTATAGTATGATTTGAAAAAAGGTAAAGTATTTTAATTATAAAACTAGAACTCACTCAGCAACGCTGACTTTTATGTATTTTCCAGTTGGCAGGTAAGCGATGCTGAGGATGGCACACTGGGATGGCTACTCGGCGGGGCAAGACTGACATCCATTCATGTTTTGACGATACTGTTGTTTTGTAATTCATTCAACTAATCTTTTTGTGACTTATGAACTACAATGTATTGGCTTAACAACAGTGTTTATAATGAAATGAATGGTTTTGCTAAATAAATTCCGTTGCTTAAATTTATAGTGTGTAATGTTTATGTAATTACTGCTGTGAATGACCAACTGTGAGGTCTCCGGGATCGGGGCCTTACAAGTTGGTATCAGAGCTAAAGTTTAAGTGAAACGGGTAAACTTTCAAAATAAACCTTTACTTAACTGAAAATAGGACAGAAGGAGGGATGTCAGCCCGAGTGGCTACGTGCCATTAGGTAATTCTTTTCCTAAAGTTACCAGAAATATGTGCGTGTGCTACTTGACTTATGTGTTCTTAGTAGATTTAGATACTGATGTAGTCAGGATAGGAAATGCTTGGGGTGTGAAGAGTAAAGTAAGTGGTTAATCACAACTGGCCACTGTCATTAGGGACTTACTATACTTGACATAAACTGAGCTATTACCTTGATGATTGTGTTAGCGTTTGAATCTTATAGTGCTTAGGAAATGGCTGGAGAAATCTTCCAAGGCTTCTAAAGGTAGAGGTCGACCGCGTGTGACTAGGAGCAGTGCTAAGGCTCCTGAGACGACTCATGAGAACCTAAGGTTCATGACCGGACTGAAGGAAAACGAGAATGCCAGCCTGAACGCCTCAGCTCGGGAGGCGATTACTGACGAGGTACACCAGGTCATGCAGACAGTCTTACCGTCTGTGGTGACTGAAGTCATTAGAGCTGTGAAGAACGAGGAAAGAAAGGAGAAGGAGGACAGGAAAGGGTCGACTGGGAAGGAAAGCAAAGGAGAGGAGGAACAGCCGGAGCCTGAGATAGTAGTTCTAACGAGGAAGAGGAGGAAGCAGTAGGGGTAACGACCAAGGGATGCAGCTATGGGGCATTCCAGAGGTGCAAGCCCCCGACTTTGATGGCAATGGCAATGCTGCTGCTGCTCACCATTGGGTGAGGGAGATGGAGGCGGTGTTGGAGATCAGTGAGTGTCGCGAAGATCAAAAGGTGAAGTTCGCGACTCACTCTTTGTCGACTCGGCCTTGTGTTGGTGGGACAATATTGTCCAAGCTGAGGGTTCCAGGGCCATCGGGAAAATACGATGGAATGAGTTGAAGAAGCTGGTAATTGAGGAATTCTGTCCTCACAGGGAACTAGATAGGATCGAGAGGGAGTTCCTACAACTCGAGGCGGGAACCCTGACCCACCAGCAGTACACTACCAAATTCAATGAGATGGCGAGGCTGGTGCCAGATCAAGTGACACCAGTGTCTCGAAAGATTACCGGTACATTCAGGGACTGCCAGCTGACATTCGTAGGCACTTGATTACTGCGCGACCAAGTATTTTTAGGTCGGCAGTGGATTTGGCTTGGAGACTTTATGATGAGAGGGGGTAATAGATGTGGAAGTAAAGAAGGCTGGTGGTGGCGACTGGAACTGGAACGGAAACAGTTCGAGCGTGGTGGTTTTACCCCGAACAACAAGAAGATGAGAATGGATGACCGTAGGGTGGGGTCATCAAGCTCGGGCCCAAAAGGTGTGGCAAGTGCGGGAAGGAGCATACAGGTGAGTGCAGCTGGGGCTTAACGTGTGCTTCAAGTGTGGAAATCCGGGCCACATCTTCAGGGACTGTAGACTGTTGAGGTGTTACAACTGCGGCGGAGAGGGCCATATGGGTAGGGATTGCAAGAAGCAGAGGGCGGAGAGTTCCGGGGCAAAGAAGACGGCCGGGACTGAAGGGCAGAAGGCAAGTGCCAGAGCGTTCACCATGACCAGAGAGGAGGCTAGTGTCACACCCTCAAAATCCACGTGCGGAATTCTACAGTGAGGCGTGTGAACAACCAGGATCACAGTCAATAGTTACTTGGAACGACTCTATATGCAACGTTTAACATAACAAACCAAAGTTCAAACTTTGTAATACATGCGGAAGCGTTTAAACAAATAAAACAAACCCAAAATATAAAGATAAACATATATATCATTGTTTAAGCGTTAGGATGCATGCTTGACCCATGTAGTGCTCCTAACAGCAGTCCAGATTTAATGACCTGAGAATAGCATACTAAAAGTCAACACACGGTTGGTGAGTTCAAGAGTTTACGTTTAAACATAACAGTTAACAAAAGTGTATCAACCCAATGGTTGGTAAGTTCAAGAGTTTGAGTTTAATCATAACAGTTTAACAAAAGTGTAATCAACCCAATGGTTGATTAGTTCGAGAGCTTGCGTTTAAACATCCCAGTTTAACAATAGCGTGTATCAACCCAACGGTTGATCAGTTTAGAGTTTGCAGTTAAACATCCCAGTTTAACAATAGCGTGTATCAACCCAACGGTTGATCAGTTCAAGAGTTTACAGTTAAACGTCACAGTTTAACAATAGCGTATATTTAAGCATGTGCATTGCAATGGCTAGCTAGCCCATTCACAAACGATATTAAATAATGATTTCGACATTGAAGCTGACTGTGTTATGTTTGCCTCCAGCCACGATGTCAGATCGTGACAAATGTTCATAGGACAAATTGCAACCCGACTGACCTCGAGTCACACAGGTGGGGCTCGTCACACCCAGTAGTACTACCCACTTTCCCGCTATCCAATTTAACAATTCGAAAGGTGAGGACTTTTATAATGATAAACAACACTATATTAATATCATACACATCTTAAATATATAATGAAAACGTTTGTAACATTACCAGTATGCTATCTCCCCCAAAGAGTTTTATAAAATGAACTTACCCAAAAGAGATTTAGTAAAATAGTGGGGCCTGAACTCACCTCGGTTCTCGTGTGATGTTGATAAGCTAGTAAATTCCTCCTAAGGAATTATAATTCACATAAGTAATTTAAAAAAAATTCATAATCTGGTGTTCAATTGATCTAGGGTTTGGTTTTTCGAGGATTTGTTATAAACGTTAAATCATTTAATTATTGTTGTTAATTCTTTAATAATTAAAGATTTATAATGATTTTAACATATCATATATTCTAAATAAATTGTAAACGTTATTTAAACTGTAAGTTTATATTTGATTTTGTAAGATTTTATAAATATTTAAATTTATAAAATCTAATTTGTATTTATATTATTAGGGTTTATCCATATATAATATATTGTTCATTAATAATGTGATGGTCTAAATTATTATTAAAAATCCACTTTTATAAGAGATTATAATTTATAACACATGTAATAATTATTTACATAAATAATTTAGGTTTTTAAATAATTAAATTTCCACAATTATTATGATTTATCCATAATTAAAAATAATATGGTGTCCAATTAATGGATTAATACTTTAAATCATCATTTAAAGTCTATTTTTATAAAAATGGTTATTTACAATATTTTTAAATATTATTTTATAAATTTATTTAAGGTGTTTTAAATAAATAAATTACAGAAAATTATTTAAAGGCTTTTAAAATAGAAGAAGTTTTTTTAAAAATTATTTTTATAATTTTGGTAATTTTTGTATATTTTTAAAAGGCTTAAAAGGCTTTAAAAAAATAATGGGAGGTGGCGGGTTCGAACCCGTGACCTCCTCCCCATAATACCGCGCACAAACCAGTGAGCCAAAGGCTCTAATCGCACAAGAACCCGGTTTGAATTTCTTTTAAACACTTAAACCCAGTTTCCCCAAATTCACATGAACCCTAGAACTGTAATCGATCAAATTGAAGATCAAGAATGTTATGATAATGCATAGATTCATGGGGCTTTTGTTCTCTATAAGAAATCGAGTATATAGGTAGTTTCAATTACCTGTTTCGATGCTCAATAAGTGATGTTCGGTTAACTACAGGTCGCGGCCGAATGAGGAATTTAAACAACGATCAATCGTAGATGAAAATAAAATTAACTTCACAGGAAGTTTCCAATGATCCTAATGATCAAAAGCCCTCTGGAAATTTAGAGGTTTGTAACTTGAATATGGTTGTTCAATCAGTTGCAGGTCCGCGAATGAGAAAGGATCCGATTTGAGTTGTTTGTGTGTTTCTGGTGCAATTGAAGTTGTAGACCGATTAGGTGTATTTATAGCATTGTTTAGGTTCAATTAATTCGATCATTGTTGAGTTTTAGTGCGATTTGGATCTGTAAAAGGGGCCGAAAGTTTCACGTGGGTGTAGATCGATCGCACTCAGTTTGTTTTCAAATTATTGTGGGGCATGTGTTCGATTTTTGTCTACGAATCATTTGGTACCGGTTTCATATTTTACAATCGAGTATTGAAGGGTTTTCAGGGTCGCCGGAGTTCCGCCGGAGGCCGGCCGGAGGAGTCGCCGGAAAATCGAGGGATCGGGGGTTGGGTTTTAAAATTTACAGAAATGGTCCCTGGGTTTTACAACTTTATTATTTCATGATTTAAGTTTATAAAACAAGTTTTAGAAATTACAAAACTAACCCTGGACTTTATTAAATCAAATAAACTAATTTTGTAAATAATAATATTTTCATTATTATTATTATTTTCATTATTAACATTATTATTTTTAATAATAATATTATTATTATTATTATCATTGTCATCATTTTTATTATTATTAATACTATTATAAAAATATAAAAATAAATTGTAAATTCATGAAAAATTTTCGGGTTGTCACAGCTAGGACGGACCCCGATGTTGTGTCAGGTACGTTTCTAGTAGACCAAACTCTTGCTTCTGTGTTATTTGATTCTGGTGCTAGTAGGAGTTTTATTTCTACCAATTTATGTGCTAAACTGCCCCTTAGTAGTAATGCATTAATGAGCCCTTTGACGTAGAGACTGCTATTGGCATGTCCACTAGGGTTACGAACATGATAGAGGACTGTGCTATACAGTTAGAGGGTCATAGGTTTACTGCCAAGTTACATGTGATGCCCCTACGTGGATTTGATGTAGTACTAGGGATGGATTGGTTAGCAACCTATGAAGCGAATATCGTGTGCCGTAAGAAGATGATTAGACCGACGGCGTCTGACGGAAGTCCGGTGACAAATATGGCGATCGGGTTATGACGATTCCAAAAGTAATTTCGATGGCGGTGGCTGGAAAGTGCATGAGACGTGGATGTGGCGCGTATCTAGCCTACGTAAAGGATGTGAATACGTCAACACCACAATTGTCCGATGTGCCAGTTGTGTGTGACATTCCGAAGTGTTTCCAGAGGACCTATCGGCGTGCCACCGGATCGCGAAATCGAATTTCAAATTGACTTGATACCCGGTGCCCAACCTGTCGCAAGGCACCGTATCGATTAGCTCGGACTGAGATGAAGGAGTAATGGAGCAACTGCAAGAATTGCTCGATAAGGGTTTCATCAGACCGAGTATCTCTCCTTGGGGTGCTCCGGTCTTGTTCGTGAAAAAGAAGGACGGTAGCATGAGAATGTGTATCGACTACCGTGAGTTGAACAAATTGACGATAAAGAATCGGTATCCGTTACCGAGGATTGACGACTTGTTCGACCAGCTCCAGGGTGCCAGTTGGTTCTCGAGGATAGATCTCAGATCTGGCTACCATCAATTGAAAGTAAAGGAGCAGGACATTCCTAAAACAGCTTTTCGTACGCGTTATGGACACTATGAGTTTCTCGTTATGTCCTTTGGGTTAACCAACGCGCCAGCTGCTTTATGGACTTGATGAATCGAGTGTGTCGGCCAATGTTAGATAAATCAGTGATTGTGTTCATCGATGATATCCTGATTTATTCAAGGAGCGAAGAAGAACATGCCGGTCATATTCGGGAAGTGTTGGAGACTTTGAGAAAGGAGAAACTGTATGCTAATTTCTCCAAGTGTGCTTTTTGGCTACGCGAGGTGCAATTTCTGGGTCAGTGGTAAATGCAGAGGGAATCATGGTGGACCCGGCAAAGGTTGAGGTTGTGATGCAATGGAAGTCTCCTAAGACACCATCCGAGATTCGTAGCTTCTTGGGATTGGCGGGCTACTACAGGAGATTTATTCAAGACTTCTCCAAGATAGCCTCACCTTTGACCAAGTTGACTCGCAAGGATGTGAAGTTTGTGTGGGGCCGAGAACAGGAGGATGCCTTTGAGGAGTTGAAGACGAGACTAACACAAGCTCCTGTCCTGACATTGCCCGAGGGAAATGAAGACTTAGTGGTCTATTCGGATGCATCTTATTCTGGGCTAGGTTGCGTGTTGATGCAACGCAGAAGGGTAATAGCTTACGCATCTCGACAGCTGAAGACCCCGAAGTCAACTATCCCGCACACGACCTACAACTAGCTGCGGTGGTTTTTGCGTTGAAGATTTGGCGGCACTATTATACGGGACGAAGTGCACCATCTTCACCGACCACAAAAGCTTGAAGTACTTCTTCGAGCAGAAAGATCTGAACATGAGGTAGAGGCGATGGTTGGAGCTCATAAAGGATTATGATTGTGAAATCCATTACCATCCGGCAAGGCCAACGTGGTGGCAGATGCCTTAGCCGAAAGGAAAGGCCCGAGCCGATCCGGGTGAAGGCTTATTAGCTAATTATGACCTCCGATATGATGACACAGGTTAAGGAGTTTCAAGATGAGGCTTTGAAAGAAGATCGTCTTAACTCCGAAAGGATGAGAGGCATAGTTACGAAATTAGGTGAGAACACTCTTGGTGTTAAGACCCGATTAGGGCGAATGTGGATTCCTTGATACGGGGATCTACGTGGAAAGATTATGGACGAAGCCCATAAGTCTCGATACTCCATTCATCCCGATGCTACCAAGATGTATCGCGATATGAAGAAAGATTATTGGTGGCCGGGTATGAAACGCGATGTAGTGGGGTACGTAGTAAGTGCCTTACTTGTCTCCAAGTGAAGGCGGACACCAGAAACCGTACGGGAAAATCCAACCATTGGATATACCCGAATGGAAGTGGGAGCATATCACCATGGACTTCATTACTAAGCTGCCTCGCACGTCTAGGGGATGTGATACTATTTGGGTGATTGTCGACCGATTCATAAGAGTGCTCACTTCCTACCAATCCGCGAGACGTATTCATCCAAAAGATTGGCGGATCTGTTCATCAAGGAAATCGTAGCTCGTCATGGCGTGCTGGTGTCTATTGTGTCGGATCGTGACACCCGGTTTACGTCGAAGTTTTGGAGAAGATTCCACGATTCAATGGGGACGAGGCTACATATTAGTACAGCCTATCATCCTCAGACGGACGGTCAGTTTGAGAGGACGATACAGACGCTCGAAGATATGCTTCGAGCATGCGTGATCGATTTTGGAGGAAGTTGGGACGACCACCTGCCGTTAGCAGAATTCTCGTACAACAACAGTTATCATGCCAGTATTGGCATGCCACCCTACGGGATGCTATACGGTAGGAGATGTACGACGCCGTATGTTGGGGAGACATTAGGCAGAAAGAACTGGGAGGTGTCGAGGTGATTGAAGCTACGACTGAGAAGTTGGAAAAGATCAAAGCCTTCATGAAGGCGGCGAAAGATAGACAAAAGTCGTATGCCGACAAGAGGCAAAAACCAATAGAGTTCAAGGTCGGCGATCGAGTCATGTTGAAGGTCTCACCTTGGAAAGGAATTATCCGATTCAGGAAACGAGGTAAGTTAAGCCCGAGATATATAGGACCTTTCCGAATCATCGCACGAGTAGGAGAGGTGGCATATCGACTCGAATTGCCAGATGAGTTAAGTGGAATTCATCCCACGTTCCATGTATCTCATCTGAGAAAGTGCTTGGCTGATGAGGACATGGTTGTACCACTGGAGGATATCGAGGTGGACGAACGGCTCAACTACGTAGAACAACCAGTGGCAATCATTGATCGTAAGGAGAAGAGGTTAAGAAATAAAGTGGTTCCTCTTATGCGTGTACAGTGGAAGCACAGGAAGGGATCCAAATCCACGTGGGAGACTGAGGAAGAGATGAGGCAGCATTACCCTCATCTGTTTGAGGAATAACAGGTTTCGGGGACGAAACCTATATAAGGGGGGTGGACTTGTAACACCCGTATTTTCTTTTTAAAGAAATAAAAGAATAAAAGAGAAAGAAAAAGGAAGAAATGAAAGTCAACCTAAAGTTGAGGGGTTAAAAGTGCCAAAAGGACAAAGAGAATAAAAGTTGGTGAATAAAGGGGTATGGCCGCCCATTTTCACCTGTCAAAACCTCTCATTCGGTTTTTAGACAGAGAAACAGCAGAGACTTCGAGTTCTAGAGAGAGAAAGAAGAAGAATTCGAATTCAAGGTATAGAACTTGTAACAAACGGGTTTTTGAAGATGTCATACCCGAGAGACTGCTAAGGTGAGTTACTAGAACCCCTTTTTACATGTTTTCAAATGATTTTGGGGCTGGAAAATACATGTATGTATGTTTTATAAGGTTGGGTATTATACCCGTATGTTCATATGCATGTGTATGTGGGTCGGGTATGTTTCGGGAAATGTATTGTTATGATTATGTTAAGTTCATGCTCAGAATGGTATGTGAATACTAGAACTAAGTGATGTAATGTTTGGGACTGAGAACAGCTTAAAAATATATGTGAACAGGCTGCTAATACGCCTATACAAGGCTCATAAGCCTGAACAGTCCTTATACTCCCAAGATTTGACAGAAACTTACGTGTTGGGGCTTATGCTCCCCAACAGTGCTCATGTGCCTGAAATTTAGAACTTAGAAAACTAAGTACATGGTAATGAGTCTGAACAGTACTAATACGCCTAAATTTTATGCCTTAGGAAAATTACAAGGTAATATGCCTAAATAGTGCTCTTACGCCCGAAATTATGACTTAGAAACTAAGTATAGTGTAATATGCCTGAATAGTACTCATACGCCTAAATTCTGACTTAGAAAAACTAAGTGTAGTGTAATGAGCCTAACAGTGATCTTGTGCCTGAAATAATGACTTAGAAAACTAAGTGTAGGGTAATGAGACTAAATAGTGTTCTTGCGCCTGGAATTATTTCCCAAGTGTAAGGTAATATGTCCCAACAGTGCTCATGCGCCCAGACAGGGCTCATGCGCCCAAATAGTCCTCATGCGCCCAACACTTAGAATTTTATGCAGAATGTTCGTGGAAGCTTGTGCAGCTAGGGTTTTGGACTAATATTGACTATGGGTCATAAATGCATATCATTATGTTTGATTGACATTATGACCTTCATTATTGATAATGTTATGATTAGAGTTATTATTATTAATATTATTAATATTAATACTGTATGACTCTACGTGTATGATCATGATCAAGACAGAAATTTGTTATCATTAATAAAACGAAAGAGTAATGATAAAGAAAAGTGGAACGGAAACGAATGAACGAATGGCTTGCAAGCAAATGTATGGAGGTGCACACCCCTGGCAGGTGTTAGCTCAACTGTGATGCGGGTTAGCTACCCCGAAGGATGCACACAGGGTCAATCTTTGAGATTGACAATGAGGTGAGCAACTTTGTGTTGCAACAGACTCGGTTAGCAGGCAATCGTGAGATTGCCACTGAGGTGAGCAGCCATGTGCTGCAACAGACTTGGCTAACATACGATCGTGAGAGATCGATATGGAGGTGAGCGGCCTTGTTGTCACAACAGACTCGTAAGAATGAATGTAATGACCGAAAGAGTAATGGAAAGAGTATGAATTGAACGGATGATGAGGATAATAATAATAATTATTATCTGTATGTATGTAGGATGTATGCTCACGAACGAAATATCATAATAAGGTACAAAATGGGATCCTCGTCATTCGACCTCAGTAATCGTGGCTGTGCGCCATGAAGAGGGTAAAGCCTGACGGGATCTAGATGATAATTGAATGATAATGAGTTATGATGAATGAACGAAAGCTAACGAACACAATGAAAGATAATAATGATATATCTACATATACGTATAATGTGTGGGCATGTACGAAAGTATAGTATGATTTGAAAAAAGGTAAAGTATTTTAATTATAAAACTAGAACTCACTCAGCAGTGCTGACTTTTATGTATTTTCCAGTTGGCAGGTAAGCGATGCTGAGGATGGCACACTGGGATGGCTACTCGGCGGGGCAAGACCGACATCCATTCATGTTTTGACGATACTGTTGTTTTGTAATTCATTCAACTAATCTTTTTGTGACTTATGAACTACAATGTATTGCTTAACAACAGTGTTTATAATGAAATGAATGATTTTGCTAAATAAATTCCGCTGCTTAAATTTATGTGTGTAATGTTTTATGTAATTACTGCTGTGAATGTCTAACTGTGAGGTTTCCGGGATCGGGGCCTTACACGAATCCACACACATATATATATATAATAAATAATCTTGTATATGTGTAATATTGTGATTGCATTAATAAAATTATGATTTCTATTGATTTTGATGGGTTCTCGCAAGTTCTCACAATAAAACATGGTTCTTATTTGAACCTTACCTATATATATATATATATATATATATATATATATATTTATATTTATTATTAGGGTGTTATTAGAATAAGTTACGGACCAACTAGATTTGTAATTTTACTTGTTATCTTTATATATTGTAACCTAACTATTCAATAATATTATTCATTTTTTATCATCTTATAAGAACAAGTATAAAGTGGAAAATGTGTGTTTATTGAAAAAAGAGAAAAAAAAAACTTATCCCGACCTTGAATTAATGATTTGGCAACTAAATTATAATTTTCTGTTGTGTTTAGCTACTGAGTAATTTAACAGGAACTAGATTTTTTCATGATAATATGTCGGTAGATAATGAAATCATATGACCACAACCGATATACAAGAAGCTATGATTCCACCGTTGAAAACACGTCATGCCATTATATAAACAAGGAATAAGCGGAGAATTTACTAAAGATGCGTAAGGATATTGTCCACATATTTTGTTAGTTGGAAATCTATTGAAACAAAAGGAAAGCAACTAAAAATCTATTGAAAATCATGACTCGAAGCAAAAGTCTAAACAAGCACGTGAAAGCTGATGAAAAAAATATATATACAACTTATCCTTCTGTAAATGTCGGTGGACAGTGTCAGGCCACACAACTTACACATTGTATGGGAACTTGGGAAGGGTAGAGGTTTGAAACTCACTAACCACTAACTTGGTAAAGGATTTTAATTAAAAAAATAATCTTTCAAAAAAAACTTACACCATTCATAATTTATTCTTCATCTCGGTCTCTAAAACTATATTAAAAATTATTTTTTTCTCTTCGTTTTAATAAAATAATATTTTTTTTACTTTTATCATTACATTTTTTCTCTTCTATATCATCACTTTGAACAAATATTTAAAAATTAATAAGATGAATAGTGTTTTACTAAATATAAAGATGAACAGTACATGTTCTCTATCATTCACTCACTACCACTAATAATCATTCTCTATAATATAGAAAACGCACTCGCAAATTTATGAAGAACGGACTGTAAATGCTCCTATCCTTCTAAATTCACACAAAATTCACCCACAATGAAGTGTTTTTGAGATTTTATTTTTATTTCATCTCTATGTTTAAATATTTTGTATTTTACATCTTTATTAATATCTCCATCTCCTCTCTATCTTCAAACTTTAAAGTTTTGTGAATGGTGATTCTCTAAATATAGAGATTCACTATTTATCAATCTTTATATTTTTTATGAGTGTATAAGAAGGATAAACAATAATAAAATACGTGTTTGATAAAGATAAAGAATTGGATGTGAAATGTTAAATAAAGTTAAGAGATAATGGTAAAGAATGTGATATTTAGTTAAATATAAATATAAAGAAGGAGATGTGAGTGCTCTTACATATCATATGCCAGCTTCTAATGTTCATGGACTTTCATTGTTTTTAGATACATTTCACCGATCTTTTTATATGTTTTTCTTAACGGCCAACGAATACTAAAAGTCTAATCACCGGGTAAACTAATGGCGAAATATCACCTCACGCCCATGAACACAGACATCGCTGGTGACCCGGCCCATCTACCATTCCAGGGGAACCCACCATAAAAAGTTTACTGTGATAAAACCTCTGACCCACTTGAAGCATATTACAACAAGTGAAATTCGAACCCATAACCTCTACTTTAGAAAGTCATGTGCTGTCTACTCTTAAACCAATTAATCTAGAACTTATTAATGAACTTTTATAGGTTTGTAACCATTTATTGGGCTTTATCACAAGGTATGGCCGGTGAAGATGGTTAAGGGCTGTTTGATAACCTTTTAATAAAACCATTAAGAGGCTACCTCTGAAGCGGTAAAAAGTGGGATGTTTGTTTAAAAAAAAAACAAAGGCTGTTAATAAAACCATTCAACATTGAGTGGCTAAGCTTTAGGGGAATGCTAAATGAAAATTCTTACCACTTCACCCTCCAAATTAAAAACTCCACCCACAGTCAACATTGGTAGGTTTTACATAGCCATTAGATAGATACAATAAGAATCCTTGGTGTATATTACATAGCTATTAGATCATACAACTTAGGACTCATCCAGCTTGAAGATGGTCTCTGCTTTTGATTGTCCACTAGATCATACAAACAATTGTAAATATGTTATACTAAAAGTCAGCCTTGGTGTGTATTACATAGCCATTAGATAGATACAATAAGAATCCTACAATTATAATCCTACAATTATCATTTTATCTTTTGTTCTAAACTTGGCATGTATTACAAGTACATATTACTCTTCATTTATATGTTCTTTGGATGCAGAGAGAAGGCTGAGGTATCTTGAGCTTGAAGCGACATTAATAAGTTTTATTTTGAAAGAATTAAGGTAATAGGTAGTGTAAAACGAATGGGTCGGCTGATTTGATGCAAATTTTATTTATTTATTTCTATACATATTTACTCATGTATGAAGTCCTAAGACATGTATCATGATTACATGAATATGCTTAAGTACACATCAGAGTGATTTTCAACTCGGTAGAGCAAGAGGTAGTACTTGCATCAACATGTTAATTGGCATAAAAAGTACTGAATGGATTTAAGAACATAGGAAAACAAGAACAATTGTTTTTGATACTCTCAAGAGGATAGTTGTTGTGACATCTAACTCGACTTTTGGTTTTGTATTTGAATTTTAGCATGCTGCATCCATGATTTTAAATGATTAATGTGTAACTAGCAAATGGCCCCCGCGCGATGCGGCGGGCGTTTTTGTGTTATTAATATCTGCATCTTAAGGGAAGTACTTTTCAACTTTAATCTACGCAAAATAATACGTGAAACATTTTACATATCTAGTTTATGTACATAATGAACAGTAATACATAGGAGAACAACGTAGCTAAATTTCTTTTTATCGAATACATCCATCCTATCTAAATATGTAACAGATTACAATCATAATCATTCCTAACTAAAATCCTATAAATCGGTAAAGGATTATACTGGAAAATACCAAATATCAGATTTGATACTAATTGGTGATCACGAAGGTGTACCAAAACAACTCAAGGAAAACTTAGTGACTCAATTTAAAATGAAAGATATGGGCCTACTTCACATTCTTGGGTTAGAAAGTAAGCATGATTTGCTACTGCATCAAAAGCAGTATGTTCAAGAACTTGTAAAGAAGTTTGGCATGGAGAATGTCAAAGCTGCTTCAATTCCTTTTGAACTCAACATCAAGTTGTTCTCAAATGAAGGCATGAGGTTAATTATACTACTGAGTTCCTAAAATTATTGGTACCCTGATCCATATGACATTAAAGCAGCTTGCTATTGCCTTCGGTCCTTCACTGTTGGTGTACTAGTAGGTTCATGCAAAGCCCTTGAAGTTCACATATATTTGCTAGTCTAAGGGCTCTAAGGTACTTGAAATATACAACTACTTTGGGATAATAGAAAGCACCAAACCACTTATGGTTTCCAAATGCCGCAAACCAGTTTCATTGTTCTGCTTATTTTCATCGTGTACTATTTCACCTAATGTGTTGGCTGTCGATTAACATCACCTACTTAGAACAAAGGGGCACAACATAGGAAACAAATTAATCAAGTGTATTGATGAAAGGGTCCTTACATTTCATAAACATTCTGTTCACAACACAACATCTCCTGTGCATGCATCACCTGCATATTTGACAAATAATATATGAAATGCAAATATAGATCATAATCTCATACACCACAATGGTAATAGAAACTGGTTGTTGATGCTTTATTTCTTTAAAGACTGATAGTAACGCAAAAGATTGATAGTAACGCAAAAAGATGTACCTTTACAACTCACAACAAAACTGGAAGCAGGATATTTATGTTCTCCTTCACCATATAATACTGGGAGCAAGAAGAATCCAATATCATCAAGATTACCAGTTAATCAAAGGAAAAGAACAATTGCACCTGTCAAAGTAATCAAGTATCCCTTTCATGCCTAATCTTGAACACCAAATCCAACAAAATTTCCAAAAGCAAAATTGCCTAAACCTCAAATCAGCAAAATAAAAAGCGGAAAAGCCGATCGATTATTCAATCGCACCACCCCAAAAACCCCCAATTTGGTTGTTTTCGAAAAGAAAGATTGCTGCTTACTTGCCACTGGTGGGCCGTAATCTTGCAATTTGGTGTTTTTTGTTTCTTTGGCATTTCGTCGACCACTTGGTGGGTGTGGGATAATGGTGTGAATAACATGTGAATCTTGAGTTTCAGTGTGTAGCAATTGTGGGGATTTTAGGGGGAGCGATCAAAGGACCCACTACGGAAACGGGTTTGGTCCGTGGAGCTTGTGTGGGTGCGATACGGGCTTGCAGCTCATGGATATGATCATCGACGGCGAGCCATTCTCTAAGGTCAATCTTCAAATGATCAAAAGATCAGATCTGCTGATACCCAAATAACCCAACATCTAACGTGTTCATTGTTCTACAGGTGTCGTTTTTATGCAGTCTTGTGAATGGCAAGTGTTGCAGATTGGGTCACTCAGCAGTGCTCAAAGCCTACCAGTGGAAGTAAGCAGCAATCTTTCTTCTTAACAGCACATAAAAACGAAGCTTTAATCTGGGAGAGAGAGAACAAAGAGGAGGAAGAAGGCGGGTGTTTGTGGTACTGGGAGAAAACAGAGAGCAATGTTTTGTTGAGAGAGAGAACAAAAGAGGCGGAAAAACCCCAAAGTTTGAGATATTTACCTGCATTATTCACTTGTACATCATGTTTTAACACTTTGCTCTATGGTTTTAAAGTATAGTCAATGTGAGTTCTTCTATGGTCAAAATGTCCAAACGGTCCAAACACTCCACAATACATATAGTCATATGTTCTGAATCAAACAAGATATACACCCTTAATTTTTTAAAAACTTTCTATGGTCTACATAAGTTGGTTATCTAAATAGAAATCAGCAAATTGGTTATCTTTTTATACAATCATCTCTTCAAAGATTTACAATAATCTCCCAAGAGCATTTGCCATCCTTAAAATGATGATGAAACCTCTTGTTGTCCCTTACAATGAGCTCCCTCCTAACACTCTTAGACATATCTTGATAGCATTATGCAATCACCACATATCCTAAGATTCTTGATGACCCTAAGAGTCGATCGTGCAGGAAGAGTACTAATCAAAACCATACGCAATAGCTAACCGCTCGCTATGGTACATCAACGCTTGCTCTTTAGCTTCTTGATCAATGTCATGAAGCACATAACGCGTGTCGGCAACATACCATAATCCCTCATTTGAACGTTTAATCCCCTTGTTTTATCATATGCATCTTCCTGTTGTACAAATCTGTGTTTCTGTACTCATTCACCTTGTTCTTCCCTTCAGGCATATTAACCAAGATGTTTCCCATTTGGTAATGGAAGTTTATCATCAAGTGCCACCATTGATGGTGCCATAATCGCTTCAATACGATCTTCAAGTCAATATCACCATGAATTCGAGCATAACTCATCAAGAGTTGCACATCTCGACCGTGGGTTCAAAGGGTACTTCTTCAACAAACTCCATAGCTTATTTAGATGCCGGCTTTCCCCAAAAACATCGATCACCACTAAATAATGCTCGATCCTGGAACTACATTATACTCGCGCCTCATCGATTTGAAGTGTTTTTAAACATTCTTGAACCGAATCCCACCAGCTAATACACCAATCTAAAAGTCTCCCCATTTGGAGTCAATCTCAAATCTTTCATTGGTTGTATAAACAACAAACCCCACATCGAAATCACATCATCTACATACCCTTGAATCATCAAATGCCATAATGTTAGATCTTCTCGTTCACGCATTCTGTCGAACACCCTGCGTGCATCCCTCATACTCTTGCATTTCACATACATATTCACTAACTTACAGTTCAATTTCACATTACATAGAAGGGAGATCGAATCAGAAGCTGTTGCACCTTCTTCCCCATTTCAATTTCATCACACGAATCCATAAACTCTCAAAAATCGTACCCTGCGGAAACACTTGGGTCATTTAACTCGATTGTTTCTTGAATTGAGCCGTTGTTGCATAGGGTTGTTAGGTCTACATCCTTTGGTGGAGATGGGGTTGTGGGGTTCGGGTTATGGTGGTGGTTTTGTGGAGAGATGGTGGTTTGGGTGGTGGGATGCGGCGGCGATTGGTGGTCGTGTGGTGGCGTTGTTCGGGTGATGCGGTGCAGAGGGGTGTGGGACATGGGGATTTGGGTTGTTTGGTGTGTGAAATTGAATTGGATTGAAGAAGGAGTGACGCCATTGATGAACAACCAGAGCTCTGGTTGTTGATGTAGGAGATGATAATTCATACAAAAAAGGAAAGAAATATCTATTGCAACGACGT